>LPNX011135811.1:0-26356 GCA_001517045.1 Pseudotsuga menziesii | reverse complement strand
CATCAACATCATCATCATCAAAATATCATCATCATCATACTCTGATCTTTCAATCAGAATCATCATTATCATTAGCCTCTGATCTTTCGATCAGAAACATCATCAATCGAACATCATCATACTCTAACATCAACTCATCATCATATTCTGATCTTTCGATCAGTACGTCGTCATCATCATACTTTGATAATACAGCATCATCATCATCAGGATCTCATCATAATCACATTCTGATCTTTCGATCAGAAACATCATCATCATCATTACATTATGATCTTTCAACCAGAAAACATCATCATCATCATTAGCATCATAATCATAAGCAACTTCTGATCTTCTGATCAGAAAACATCATCATCATCATATTTTGATCTTTCGATCAAAGAACATCATCATCAGCAACTTCTGATCTTTTGATCAGAGAAACATCATCATCATCATATTCTGATCTTTCGATCAGAGAACATCATCATCGTCAGCAACAGCATCATCATCATATTCTAATCTTTCAATCAGAGAACATCATCAGCAGCAGCAGCTTCTAATATTTCGATCAGAGAAACATCATCATCATCATATTCTGATATTTTGATCAGAGAACATCATCATCATCAGCAACAGCATCATCATCATATTCTGATCTTTTAATCAAAGAACATCATCATCATCAGGAACTTCTGATCTTTTGATCAGAGAACATCATCATCAGCAGCAACATCTGATCTTTCGATCAGAAACATCATCATCATCATCACACTCTGATCTTTCGATCAGAAACATCATCATCATCATCACACTCTGATCTTTCGATCAGAAACATCATCATCATCATCACACTCTGATCTTTCGATCAGGAAACATCATCAGCAGCAGCAGCAGCCCACAGCACAAAGACAAAGAAGCCTTTGGATCTCTTTTGGACTCAAAATCCAAGGATGATGCAATCCTATCGCATTCTCGACAACCGAGGTCACCGGATCCATTCTGAATTGAGGTTCAAGGATGATGCAATCCTACCACATTCTCGATGACCGAAGTTACACCGAATCCATTATGAACTGAAGTTCAAGGATGATACAATCCTGCCACATTCTCGATGATCAAAGTAACACCGGATCCGTTCTGAACCGAAGTTCAAGGATGATACAATCCTGCCACATTCTAGATGACTGAAGTTACATTGGATCCATTTTGAACCAAAGTTCAAGGATGATACAATCCTGCCACATTCTCGATGATCAAAGTTACACTGGATCCATTCTGAACCGAAGTTCAAGGATGATACAAACCTGCCACATTCTTGATGACCGAAGTTATACCGGATCCATTCTGAAATGAAGTTCAAGGATGATACAATCCTACCACTTTCTCAATGACCGAAGTTACACTAGATCCATTCTGAACCGAAGTTCAAGGATGATACAATCCTGCCACATTCTCAATGACCAAAGTTACACCGGATCCATTCTGAACCAAATTTCAAGGATGATACAATCCTACCACATTCTCGATGACCAAAGTTACACCGAATCCGTTCTGAACCAAAGTTCAAGGATGATACAATCCTACCACATTCTCGATGATCGAAGTTACACCGGATCCATTATGAACCTATGTCCCAGGATGATACAATCCCTCTTCATTCTCGAAGACCGAGGTCTCCGGATCACTTTAGGACAAGTGCCCAGGGATGATACAATCCCACTTCATTCTCGAAGACCGAGGTCTTCGGATCACTTTAGGGCAAGTGCCCAGGGATGATACAATCCCACTGCAACATCATTACTCCCCCTTTCGGGGAAGGTCTTTCCGAACCACACCAAGCTTGTCCCAAAAGTGTTTGAACTTTACCCGAGACAGAGGCTTTGTCAGTGCATCATCATCTAAACCCTCTTCATCTACATCTTCAGTATGTGAATACTGAACCATCACCATATGTATCTCCAGTATGTGAATACTGAAAGTATCATCATCTATATCTTCAGTATAGAAATACGGAGTCACCATCATCTGCATCTACAGTATGTAAATACTGAAACATCATCTATATCTTCAGTATGGGAATACTGAAACATCATCATCTGCATCTTTATCTTGTATGTAGAAATATCAAATTTCTATGTGTTACGACGAAACGTAGGGTTCTCTGTTATCACAACTCTCGTTATCACATAGAATCAATGTAGTATCCATCTTCAGGTCAAGGAGACCTGATATCAGCATTCGAAGCCATATGGCTTCAAAACTTAGCAGAGCAATCTGCTATGTAATGTCATTCTAAGAGAAAAATTGGACTGTTTCCTGCTAAACCATGAACTCATAGTAGACCCCAAACAAAAGCATCTACCTGATGTTCTTTTCCTGTCTGAGATACTTCCAGCCCAATCTGCATCTGTATAGCCATACAATCTGTAGTCATGGCTACCATCATAGTATAGACCAAGGCCTATAGTCCCTTTCAGATATCTCATCACATGTTTTGTAGCTACTAGGTGAACCCGTCTTTGAACAAGATATTGACTTAAGGTGTTCACAACAAAACAAATGTCTAGTCTGGTATTTGTTAAGTACATCAATGACCCAATGATCTGTCTGTAATGAGTCACATCCACTAACTCTGATGAGTCATCAGCTAACAGCTTCAGGTTGGAGTCCATGGGTGTGGCCATGGCTTTGCATTCCAACATATTGAATCTCTTCAATATCTCTACCGCATACTTTCTTTGGTTGAGAAAGATTCCTTCTAAACTTTGTCATACTTCCAGACCTAGGAAATAGTGCATTAACCCAAGGTCTTTCATCTCAAATTCTTCTGCTAGTTTCTTCTTGCTTTCCATGATCTATTTCTCATTCCTTGTCAAGAATAAGTCATCCACATATAATAACAGGATGACAGGTTCATCTTCTACAACCTTGAGATAAAGGTTAGGATCAGATTTACTCTTGGCAAAGCCCATAATTGATAGGAAATTGTATATCCTTCCATACCAAGTTCTGGGAGCTTGCTTCATGCCATAGAGGGCCTTCTTTAACTTACATATATGAGTCCATCTGTCTTCAACTTCAAATCCTTTCGATGTAAAACTTTTCCGCAATCATACCATTAAGGAAGGATTGTATTTACTTCATCATGGGAGAAACTACCATCATAGTTCTGAAGGAAGTGTACCTTGCTTCCTGGAGTAAGTGTCTCTTCAGAATTAATTCCCTCTTACTTATAGAAACCTCTAGCCACAAGTCTTTCCTTACTTCTATCAGTGACATATTTTATCTTGCAAATCCATTTGTAAGATACCACATTCTTGCTTTCTAGTTTGAGTACTATATCCCAAACATCATTCTAGTAGTCTTTCATCATAACATCTTCCATGAGTTTGTCTTGTCAGATCATCAACATATCTTAGTCTTCTTCATTCAACTTTGAAAGTTGTAACCCACTTTACTCTTGGTAAAGTCTCAATCCATCAGGAAGCTGTCCATCATGTCGTACTGTGTCGAAATCAGATATCTTCTGTAGTCACTCCCCCTAAAGTGGAGTATTATCTTCCTTATTCACTCTGTACAGGTGGTTCTATGCTTGATATATACTGGTCAATAGAGTATGTCATGTCATAGTCTATTCTTTCTGAGGAAAATCATGAACCTTGCTTTGTACACTTGTTCTTGTAGATCCATATGGAGGATACTACATACTTTCCTTTATGTCTCGAAATCATATCGTACACATCATTCCTCATGATCAACTGTCATTCTTTGATCATAGCTTCTTTCATAGCATTCTTTTCTTCATCTTGAGTTATCTCTCATACCCATGGTGGTCTTCATCCTTCAAGGTGGATCTACCGCTCTCTAAAGGTGTCTTTGACCCTGGGAGCTTCAGATTCATGTTTATTGAATTGTCATCACTTGTTCTTCGGAACAAGTCTCATCCTTCTTTTCTTGTAGGAGGTTGTACATGACCTTTCCTACAATTAAAATGCACCAATTTCATGGTTAGAACTATTTCATATGCATAACGACAAATTCTTATGCATCATGCAACTGTTTAGCCAATACAACATTCATCCATATCTCACAGAAACTTTCTAGATGCCTTCCATCTCTACCATGACATCATTGAGATTGTGCACTAATCCAATATGTCAGCAAAGAGGTTTGATAAGTAGCAATGGAGAGTTGTATAGCACCATGAGCTACTTACCCATCACATGCATATTAGTAGTATACATTCCATCATGCATAACACATCAACTGAATATAATCAAATGTATAACAAAACAATATCATGAAATGACAATCGAATACTTATCTTTTATTTGTTTCATGGGTAGACTCCATCTTGATCATTATACTTTATCATATTCTTCATTCATGAAATCATCATTTCTTATCCAAATGATAAGATGAATAAGACGTTCTTCAAGAATTGAGTTCTTCATATTCCTCATCGCTTGAGGGATCTTCTTTGAATGGTGAGAGCTTGATCTTCAATTGCTCCCATATTCTTCTTCTCTTCTTATGAGTCGAGCTGAAAGTAATTACTTCCTTCTGGCATACATTCTTCGCATGAATGGATCCCATGATCCTGGGATGCCATTCAAGGTGGCTATCACCACTTCTGCATTCTCCACTTCTTCTTCTACCACTTCAAGTTGTTCTGCATTCTGGATCTTCACTTCTTCAACTATTTTCTCAAAGCCATCTTCTGATTTAAGTTCTTATCTTCAAATAGCTTGATCAAGCAATAAAACATATTCGGTGTCTTTATGGAAGACACTTGTGGTACAAGTTGATCCGTGATTGAATCAACAATGATCTTCTTGGCCTTGATCAAGTTCTTCTTGTGTAAGGATTTGAGCCTCATCTCCCTCTAGAACTGGAACCTCTCTACTCATGTAGGTGTCCAATTCATTTTCTTCAGAGAGATCAAATACTTCCATGCTTGGAATTTATCAACTTCATCAAGCTCATCAACAAGCTGATGTTATATCTCACTTTGAAATGAGAACCTCAAATTCAAATAGCAAAAGATTAGATCTTACCGATTTGAGGTGTCCATCCTGTTTTTGGAGCTGGCTGATCTAGGGCTTGTCAGAGAAACCCTAATTTTCAAAACTTGGAATCTTTTAGATTTGAATGGATATAAATATATATCTCTTCAAATGGAGCTTTCCAATGTACTCATTTTCTGAAAACAGTGGAGGGAAGCTCCGGAACAGGAAGCCCTAGTTTTCCAATTTCTTCTGCAGAAATTCTTGTCACTGTCTCTATGATATCTCCGAAATTAATGCTCCTATATGTCTGAAATTTTTCACTAAGGTAACATCACATGTACCTAATCCAACACCATATGTTTCATCAGAATTGGTTTCACCAATTGGGATTTATGATCCTTTTCCCAAGGTGACCTGTTACAGGACTGTTCAGAA
This sequence comes from Pseudotsuga menziesii, assembly GCA_001517045.1. Classification (NCBI taxonomy): domain Eukaryota; kingdom Viridiplantae; phylum Streptophyta; class Pinopsida; order Pinales; family Pinaceae; genus Pseudotsuga; species Pseudotsuga menziesii. Next base: position 20,927 of record LPNX011135811.1, on the reverse strand, counting down.
CAGTGAAGTTGTACGGCATGCCACATGTCACTAGTTCATCTTCTAAGTCTAATATTTGGATCATAGAACTAAAAGTCCGTGCTATTTCTATAACATCTTTAGGAATTCCATTTGGACTTTTTTAGCCCAAGATATAGCAATTTTCCCCAGGTGTCCTGTTTAGGGATGAATTCTGGAAGAGGCTGGAACCCTAACTTGGAGGGATCATATCTCCCAGAATACAGAGAATATGAGGCTGAATTTTGGACACAGTGTACATCAGGATTGTATCTTCAGCCTCTGCAATTTGTAACTCCTGAGCCTTCGCCAATCTCTGAATATAGCGAAAGTAAAAAAACTTAGCAGTTTTAGTATTTAGGGTTTTTCTAGCTCGGGGTCAAACTAGGGTTTGACTTTCCTGGAGTTTCACCCAACCAAATTTCTTGATCCAGGCCTCTAAAATTCGATTTTGATGAGGAGAAAAATCTTATGCCAGGCTCACTCAAAAATTCCTCTGATGTAGAAAGCCCTAATTTTCCACACCAAAACTAAAAATGCTCGGAATCGAATTTCGCTTCGACATAAAGATGCGCCCTTCAATGGAGAGTCAGTATAGTCTTCTTTTGCTGATTGATTGTGGATAGAGACTAAAAAAGTAAGAATCCCTAGCTTCTGTAGCTGCACAATGTCTTCTTTCAGGGTGGCTCTGATACCATGTTAAATTTTCATATGCTAAGCTAGATCATTAGTATTTCATTTCGAATTCATAACAAAAGCATATAAATAGGATCACTGAAATATAGACAAGCACAACCATGCAAAAAGAACACAAATATTTATCCTAGGAAAACCCTAAAAGGAAAAACCTAGCAAAAGCTTCCTCAATATAGATGCCCCAAAAAGATAAAAGGTAAAACCAACAAGGAGATCAAAGCCTGATCCTCCTCCTTCTCCAGCTACTCTTCTCTTCTCCACTAATGCGCTACACAAGTGAGAGTGTGTGTTCCAAATGAGGAGCACTACACCTCTATTTATATTCATCCGTTCACTTAAGTTAACTCATCTGCCATGTAGGCTCGAGTTAATCATGTAGGCTCGAGTTACACATGTAGGCTCAAGTAGCCACACTAGGGTGCTAATGACCCACCTTTACAATTAGAGGGGATTGTCTCATGACTCTTATTAGCTCTTCCGATTAGGAGCATCGGGGTACAAAGTAATACAAGTGGTTCTCCCGGTAGGACCATCGGGGACCACAAAGAAATACATATAGAATATTCTTCGAATTTACAATATTTGAACATAAACAAACCTCCCAAATAAATTCTTGATTATTAGAAATGGATCACGCTATGATTGAGCTCTAGAGCTCTTTATTGAGCCACTTGAAGATGGGGGGGAACCTGTAAATAGGGTGGGTCCCACTTTTCAAGAATCATTTGTACTATCCAATTCATTAAGATAGGCCTTGGAACCTATATGGAATCTCATAAATAAAGGTTTATACTTGATGGATTGGCTATCCATACAAGCTCAGGGGTATTCAAATGGAAATTGTATATTATAACCATTGTCTTGCATGATCTTTCTTGATATGGTGATGGCTTGGCATCGAACAATTGGCATATGTAGAAATAAATATCAATATGGCATAACATAGCCTAAAGTTGAATTATAAAAGGGATACTTATGTAGAATAGGTATTAGGGACTATGCAATTATTTTAAATGGGTCGACTGAGTGAATTTTAAATATCAACTATTACTACTAGGGGTAATAACTCAATGGGATCGTAGTATATGATATTTGGATATTGGAGATGTTGTATATGATTGGAATAAATTTACTCATTGATGACTCAATGTAGATATTTTGACTAAAGTTGACATGACTTTGAATTAATCCAAATATTGATCTTTCCCTCATTTTGGATTTTTGAAATTTTCTAAATATTTTTTGTATTTGTCATTTTATGAATAAAATAATATGGACATGTTGTAGAAAAGGAGGCTAGTTCCCTAAGGTAATTGTAATCAAATGAATATGTCATGTATGGTGACAGTGACAATAATGAATAGGAGTAGGGCCTTGTTGGAAGCCAACAACCTTCTCACTTTTTTTTTTTTATCAATGAAAAATGACATCAGTTCCCTCAAAAAATTCTTGACAAAATTACTAAGGAGTGCCTTCAGAATCTCTAATTCTAAAGGTACTCCTAAACTAAGGACAGTAATTACATAAGTGAAATCATTGCTAGTGTGTCAATCTCGTGTCGTTGAGGTATCATTGATGATTAATTTTGTAGCTATTAAATATGCTTCTTATAAAATCAATTTTCTTATACATACATTAAACTCTTGATTATATATTAATGTATGATGATGATATAGTTTCAGTTAATGCTTCATCAAATTAATAGTATACTAATCTTATTTTGGGACTAAGTCAATTTTGATTCTATGATTTTAATCTCATTCTTCCTATATGATATTCTCATGTTGTTGATGCTAAGGCTTAATGTTTTGTTTATCATTCTAGGAAAACTACAAGTAGCAAGATGCATTTGAACCTTATGTAATTGTTAGATTGAGAATGTTTATTCATTATATAATCTAAACATTATTATAATACTACGCTTAAGTGATTATTGTACTATAAATCTAAACTTGTAATTTATCCTAGATACGATGGCAATTATGCAAACAAATCTGCTATTGAAATTTACGCGACACATGTTTTCTACCCTAACTATAATCGAAGCCATGCAAGAACACTACTAATTAATGATATCTGACACATCTTTTCTATGGTACAACTATCATATTCATGCTAATTCATTATTTCATTGGGTTTTTGAATGTCATTTCCATTTATAAGTGTTGTGCGAGACCATTATTTTGCAACCTATATCATCATTTATGTTGGTTTCTATGACGAAGCTTGCAGCAATTTGATTGTAATGGTGGGTGAAATTGGGTCTTTTGCATAGGGTTAGCTTGACCTAGTTTTGTTTTCCCATTCCTATTCATGACCACTCTCAAAACTACTTTGTTTATCAACTAAACATTTGAACAATGGATCCCCTTTGTAGATTTGAACCAGCTCAGAGTGAACTGTTGGATATTGAACCAAAGTCTGCTCAATTGATTGAGAAAATCAGTTGGGATGATTTTTTCAAAGTTTCAATGGGAATCATACAGAAGTTACCCTGCAATTTTCTTTGTCTCTCAAAGGAAACGTTGCTTAAATTGGTGACCTTTACCTTATTATAACTGAGGATCTCATAGCAAAGGCTACTAAGCTGCCTCAGAAAGGAGAGAGATGGTTTAAGTAGAGAGAAATTCAAGGGGCTAAGTGGAAATATTTGTTGCTTCCTTTGCTAAAGAATTTCGATGATAAACATCGATACCCAACAAAACTTCTCAAACCTCAATGGTGTCCTCTTCTATAGCTAATTATCAGGTATATTACTTGCAATGGTTGTTTTTCTCATGTCCATTTTTATCACCTTAGGCTTCTTATGGCGTTCAAGGGTTCTATGATAAATCTGGCCTATTTCTTATTTAATAGTATGGAAAATATGGCTTATGTGGTTCAACACACAATTGGGGATTAATACAAAAGTTTATTCCATCATGGTTTTCTTAAAATCGTGATACAATAACATTTGTCTATGATGGGTAAAAATTGGGATCAATTTTTAAATGAAAACATTTTTTTCCAGGCCCAGTTTTGGCCCTCTCCTCTCTCTAAGACTCAACAAAAAAGGAGACGGTCCTCTATGCATGAACCTTCTAAGTTATAATATGAGTTAAACCCTAAGGATGTAGGTGTCTGTAATCCCATCCCAGTGAAGGATTTAGGGTGTGGTATGACATAGGATAATATTATTCCAATTGTTGAATATTTTGTCAACCCATCACATCCCATGCAAACTCATAATATACCTACATAGAAGTTAGAAGGGTTAGAAAATTATAAATACAAAGACTCTACATTTTTGGATGAACTTCAACCTAAACAAAGGGAGTCTCTCTCTTTTAGCACACACAGGCTCACTCATAGTATGGATATAGTCTCCATTCCCATAACGATGCAACAACAAAAGGAATCTCCTTTGGTAGAAGTTGTAAGTGACGACAATGATCTCTCCCCAATTCATGAAGTTTCTCACGATGGTGATGAACAAAGCATGGAGGCGAATAACCCCATGACATATCCTACAAAGGAATTCATTGACAAATCATCTCCTTTTAGATATGAGAAAAATCCCTCATACACCAGGGACTCCTCGCCTGCTTGAAGTGAGAAGAACCTTCAACAAACTCTTAAAAATGTGCTTGAGGATAAAATTTCCTAGTTAGAAGCAAAGTTGAGAGAGTATCATTCCAATACGCTTGGTATGGATGAAGAGATCAAGACCCTTAAAAGCGAGTCGTTGCAGTGGGAGAATTGATGGCATGATTTGAAACTTAAGAAAGACAAGTAAAAAGACATAAAAAAATCCTTGGCTTCTACAAATGAAAGACTACTAAATCAAGGAGAATAGCAGAAGATCAAAGTTATAGTTATGAAACTTTGAGCCTAATTGGTTGAGGCTCAACCAGAAGCTAAACTACATATCACTACTTAAGCTTGTTTTTGTTGTTTCAATTTATCTATCTTTGACATGTTTTTCGATTCTTAACAAGTAAGTAAATAATATAATTAGCACATCTATAGAATCGAAGATTTTGTAGAAGTTCTTAGGATTCTTTTGTTTGTTGTTCATTGATTAAATGCAAGTTTAAATGAAAACTTAATATTATGTTTGAATTTTTATTGCAGGTGGCCTTCACATTTATCGTATATGTGTTTTGTCTCTTATGATGTTGTTGGACTTATAGAAGTTTCACTTCCAAGTGCCTTTTGTTTGGGGGATGGTTTTAACTATTTTATGATGCCATTCTATCTCATCAACAAATTAATCATGTTGATTGTTTGTTTGCTTTTGACAGTGGTTAAACTGATATGTAACAAGTTTTTAAATAAACTTAGTTTATTTTCGGAAATAGGTCCATAGAATTCTCCAGGTAGTTAGTTTGTTTTAATATATAAGTCACTAGAGTGACTGAAGAGGGAGGATTCAGATTGAGAAAAGAGGTTGTATTATAGAGTTTCAGATTCTTAAACTTTGGAGCAGATTCATATGTCATGAGTACACTTGTGCTGGCATACTACTCTGAGATGTCCTGAGAAACTAGTATCATTGTGATTTTGTTTTTCAGATATAATATATATATATAAATATCAACTCTTTTAACAATTTTCTTTCATATTTTGATTTGCATGCACATTTAATGTGTTGTATTGACTATAGTTATGCTTTTGAATATGCCATGTTCAAATTTATGATTGTATGATGTTTATTGTTATCATCAGATAAATTTAATTATATGATTTAATTTTTATGTCATTATTCAAGTTCGTTATTATTCTTATTATCTATTTGTATAGATGTTATGATCAATAATAATCGATATTATAATCTTTCAGATATTGGATATAATATAACTTGTTTTTTTTGTGACAATACTTATGTTCTAGGTGGTAATAATTTATTATTATTTCTTATAACATATGACTATAATTTACTCTTTATTGGGATTATGATATGTTAAATGAGATTTTTATCATAGTATATTATATCTTCAAAACCATTATTTTCAGTACAACAAGTGACAGTAATTAGTAGAACTGTTATTGGCCAAGATAGGTTAGCATAGCTTGTAGATAAAATATTTAGTACTAGTTTAGCAGCTATTAAATAGATAGTTTCTTTTTGAAGTTAGATAACTCTTAGTTTGTTAAGTAGTTTATAAAAAACTTTCAAAACTTAATCAGAGAGACTCTTCTTAAGAGACCGAGACTTAGATGGTAGCAGGACCATAACCTTCGAGAATTAGCTACACCAAACACACCAGGGGCTGTGTTAAGCACCTTGTGTGGGTTAGTTCTATGTATTTGGCCATAGTCAAAAAATCTAGCCAACGGGCCCCTAGGGTGGCTCTCCTTGGCAGGTTGATCAATAATGGAGTGAAATGCAGATGGTCTATGATTCGTGGTTGATATGAATCACGTAGTATAGTAATTCATAAATAATTTTTGATTCAATGGAAGTCCAACATTATGGGTCAACATAATGAGTAGTAGGTAATATGCAGATTTTTCTCATATATACAGATTATATGAACTCTCAATCCTAGGGGAAATAATGCAACATGGGTGCCATAATGCGATGGGGTACAATACTAAGACAACCCATGGGGTGGGATGAGATTAGTTACCTAGAAAATGGTTCTATTGTACATTGAGAAAGCATGATGACCCTTTTCTTAGGTTGTTTGAATGCTATGATGAATTGTCCAAGTGACAAGTAGATAAAATTGCAAGGATTGTGGAGGGCACTCTTATATCTATCATGTTGGTGAATCCAACGTACCCTACACAGTGTCGGTGAGTACATACATGTATATATGAAAAAATGGTCTCTTGGTTTTACATATGAACACACCAAACCGAGTGCACAATATAAACGTACTTCAAAAAATTAACCCAATAGTGAAAATGGTATAAACAATGGAGCCTATGAGCTCTTATACCAATTTGATGATCCTAGGGTAGAAACAGGCCTCCCGATGAAGTTTTTTATTATTAGTAATGGATTACGTTATGTGAAAGAGGACAACACTAAGATTCCAATGGTAGGGATAAAAAATGGAGCTCTTGAGCTCTCTATTGAGCTACTTGAATATGGGTGGAAAAATTGTAAACAGGGTAAGGCCCACTTTTCAAAAATCATTTGTACTATCCAATTCATTGGAAAACGTTTTGATATAATATATTCAAGAGATTATTCTAGACAAACTGCCCTCTAGAATCTAATTTCATGACCACTAGGTGAGAGGTATCATATTTCTTTGCATTTATGTCCTTTTCCTTTTTTATTTAGGGATATGTACATCTTGTACACCATCCTATAGGGTTTTCTACCTAGTTATGCAACTATTAGTAGAACAACCATGCAATGATTTGTGGCTATTCAATAGATAGACATGAAATGCATGGGAGGTGATTGAATTGCTCATGTAAACTAAGTGGGATACATTTTGGATAGAACTCATGAATTTCAAAGATAACTTGTCAGATAGTTGTGAAAATGGTTTACATGATTTAATGGATGGATCCCACAAAATGCACAGGTAGCTCCTAGTAAACCACATAGACTATTTGCATAGTTATTTAATGCACAACCATTAATTTTAGCGACCATATTGTGTAGGTCCAGTGTAATATGTTTGTGCAGTTACTTATATGTGACATGGAAATTTTGTGGGTCAGTGTTTGGTCACCTACACAAATTGTTTACATTGGGTAACAAGAAGGAACCCACAAAATTTACAGGTTGGTGAATAGTAGTTCATGCAAATAATTTATATAGGTAACAAGATGGGACCTATGAAACTCCCATGTTGATTTATGATATGTTGCAAAAAATGTATTCGCAATTGTTTGATAGATACTCACGCAATTTGCACACTTGTTTGGCTTATACTCATAAAACTAACTTATTTTTTGCTTTTTCCGGTGTGGTGAGATCTTCTTAAGCTAAGCCATGTTGATCGACTGGAAGGAGCATGATTATGTAGAGATACAAAAAATATTTACGTTGACACTACTACACGAACATGGCTTACAACATATAGGATACTCGAGTACTTTGAGTGTCCACACATTCATTTCAATGAGAACTTACTCTGGGAGTTGATACAGATGTGGCATCCTAAGGATGGTTCCTTTGAGGTGAGGGGGGGTTAATTAGAGTTAAATCACACTGAAATATAGTTTTTGAATGAATTTTTCCATGAAGGGATGTGAGGGGTATTACACTCTTTCTTGAATGGGAAAACCAGTATTAGATAGCTTGTGGAAAAGTATGGGAACATGGGGTCCCTCTAGGGAGGATATATTATGATCTCGCAGCTTTGGAAACATGCTACGCAAACCAATTCCATGGTGTTAGTGTGGATTATTGGGTATCTAGGACCTACCCACATTAGTGGTGGGAATTTGGGTCTACTAGAATAGGTTCTTTATGAATGCATCTATGCATGGGCCCCTATGTTGAGAGAGATTATGGTGGAATAGTTAATATGGGGTTTCCAGAGTGAGGATGAGTAATTTTATTTTGGTTCAATGTTATGATGCTTCTTGTTTGAAAGAATTTCCCTTATTTTCCCTTTGTGTGCAGTTCATACAGGAAAGGTCTCCGAGCCTTGTATGCACAATTGGGGGGCACTTTTACTCAAACAGGTGGTGGTGAGTTTGGATCCTACTTTACACATAAGGTACACACATGATGGAATTATATGACACATAGAGTGATTGAATATCCCTATGTTGGGGTGGATTTTCGAGGAGACCCTAATGACCCTTTATGTCTTTGGGAGATTTGAGAGGCATTTAGTGAATATTTCTGCTATGCTTTTTGTTTTTCTAGCATAATATTTGATTTGTTTCTATATTTGGTTTCTTATATGCCAATATAAAGTAATTGTTCAAGTTGTTGTGTGCATAGATGTGGGGCCCTCTAACTTGTTTTCTAGAGCTATATGAAGATGTGAGTAGGATGACAATGAGGTGGGATTAGCAGGTCATTCTCTAGATTGGGGTTTGATCTTGAGGATATCCAAGATTAATTGGATGTTTTGCTTCATGGGGTGGTCCATATTAGCCTGCATGATCTTGAGGATCTCATCACTTATGGCTATAGTGATACTGCTAGTGGACGACGAAAGGTGATGCAACGAGCCATTGTCAAGGTGATACTATTCAATCCCAAAGTGGGGATATAGGGGATCCACCTATTGAGGTTGTCCCTCCTCATGGGGTATTTTTAGGGATCAGTCTTCCATCACCACCACATTAGGGGTGGTTGGACTGTGTATGAGATTTGCTCACTTTTGTATATAATATATGATTTTTTCCTCTCATGATTATGTGTTTATGGTAAACAAGATGGTTATTCATTTTTTTTAGCATTTATGAATGCCTATCTATGTGATATATAAATTCTATGCTGATATTTTTTTAATTTGCTATGTGTCTGCCCTTATTAATGTAATAAATGCTAATATTTCATTTACAATGTTAGTTAAAAATTGGTTATAACTTCTAGGAATATGAATGAATGTAATGGTATCAAATTCATTGATAGAAGTTTAACTAGAAAATATTTTGTAAAACGACATGGATTACAAACATGGTAAATATGACTCAATTGTACTACTAGGAATTGGGAGTCTAAGCAAACAATGAGATGGTCAATTTATAGGTATGATGCATCTGCAAGCAACTCGATGATAGTTGAGTGCTCAACCTTGATTATTGTTGGTTGATTCAATACACACAATGCTTGAGTGGATTAGGGTGTGTGATGGTGAATAGATAGTCGAGGATGCTAATGCCAAGTTTTGTGTCCATCGACTACCATTGTCAACAAATCCGAAGTGGTATGTTGGTGGTTCATTAAATTGAAATATGGATCATAAACCTCATTAATATTTTATTTATTTATTTATAAGAAACCAATAATAATGTAAAAAATGAATTATTTGCAGGTTGAATTCCCTATGAGAGTGATTTTTTATGTATAAAATATCTTCAAATATAACACATTGAATGAATATTTAAAGAGGACACCCTCAAGGAAATCTAGTACATATTCCCCTTTGGTAAAATAGTGTTATGATAAAGGGACCTTACCATACAATTCCAATTTTATTGGGCCTAGGGTTTAGTTGGTTGCATCGTATACTAGAATCATATCACCCTTACTAGTGGTGTGGTGGTGGACCTTAAGGTTGTAATAGGTTTTGGAGAATTTTGTAATGATGTTTGTTGGTCCTCATCCATTTTCTCTAACACTATTAGTCATTTATTTAATGGTGTCGTGTTAGGAAGTAGCTAAATCACCATATGAAAAGTTTTTATTTTCCACTCAATGGGTAAAACTATTTCTACCCCTTGAATGAGGTGAAAGGTGTGAATCCTATGGTATTTTTTACATATGTACGATGTGTTCATCTTGTTGAATACAATAAGTGGTTCTAGTTGGTTGTGTGCTTCTTTATTATCCACTGGAACGTGATTTTGAGGATGTTTTTATGCTCTTAACATATCCATTGGACTGTGGATAGTAAGGTGATGGGAACTCATTAGTGAATCTTAGAATTGTTGATCATTCTTGAAAGAACTCACTTTCAAAATGTTTTCCATGGTCTAAGACCAATTGTTTTGGAAATATGTACCAAGTGATGATATGGTTAAAGAAGAACCATGTTGTGGTGTCACAATTATTGTTATAGTTTGGCATAAGTGTTGCTGATTTCTTGAAATAATTGACATCATTATGTTGTACCTATGGCCACCTACATATGTCGGGTTTCAAGTGATCCACACTTGCAAAAGGGGTTAGTTGTGATAATTGGGTGAAGAAGAATTGGTGGATGTCAAGTTTTGGAGGTAAATATATGGCATTTTGTACATGTATTAATGACATGGATGTAGTCATTGAAGAGACATGGCTAGTAATATCTAGGGAAAATTAATTTTTTGAGCAATGGACATTATTGATAAATGGCTACTACATGCAACACTATGACAATCATTTGGGACATGCTCCACCCCTATGTGAGTGAGACAATGGCATAAGACTATATCAACCCTCGGACCTCATCTATAAATATTGTCTCTTATAAGGATGTACTAAGGTGCCTACTACTAATTACACTGATGGTCATCTTGTGACAAGTCTCGGGAATTTTTTTCCTTGTGTAGGTATGTTTGTACATAGCCATACCACAAGGCTTCTAAAGAAATTGTGAATATATGTTCATTGAGGAAATAATTATTCAACAATGAATTTACTATGCTAGATCGGAGTTCAATGATGAGCTCGGCTAGTACTAGTGTTGTATTACTTTTTGGCTTACAAATTCTAGGTCAAATTCTTGGATAATGTCAGTCAATTCATCTCGATGGTTATTTTAATGAGGGATACCCTGGTGTCATGAACCAATGGTTCTAATTTGAATGGTTTCACAAAATAGGCATTTCAAACTTCTCAATCTTTCTAATCTACCCAAATAACTTTAGTGGGTGCAAGGTGAAGAGCATATTGTTAAAATACCCTTTAGGTCCTTAATGTTACCTTCCAAACTATGAGAAATCAATAATTAGGACAAAAAGTATTTTTGGCCCTCTTGCATACATTTTTTTTGCAAACAATCATGCAATTTGATTAGGAAGGTATTATATATCATGCAAGAAAGTTTTGGGTGGATTCTAATGGGATATTGTGCAATTTCTTGAGTAAGAAATTGATCTTCCCATGAGAAACCTTTTTGGTGAAATCTAGATGGATTTCATGCAATTGGGTAGGGTGTAAATTAACACCACTATGAAAGACTATTTCATAGCAATTGAGTGGGATCCCACACAATTTATTTGTTTTAAAGGAAAACATGCAAGTTTTGTGCGACATGGGAAAAAAATAGTCACGCAATAAACTAAATGAATAAACTAAATATTTAGAATACCTATCTCCTAATGATGACTACTGGCTAAAAGAACAGGTCGATCTATGACTCTACAAGCCACCAGAGGTTAGAAATGAGCTCTAAACAACCTAATAAGTAATATTTAAATGAATATAAACCCAGTTGTATTCACCAATATGTTTTGGGGATTTATTAAACGTGGTTGTGAGGTTTATAATAAGCAATGGTTAGTAGAGAGACTACCACAATAGTATCCTAACAAAAAATAATCAAATAACAAGAATACAATCAATAATTCTACAACATTAATTATTATCGTTTCATTCAAACACAAAAGAGTGGATGTAAATAAAAATACTCATATATTATTCCATTGTAAAAGCATAAAATATATGATATCACTTGGTAAGAGTGATTGGAAGAAAGTGGAATCCAACACTCTTGTTGGGATGGCCATTTTCTTTCTTGAAATCTCTCTCTAATAATGGTGAATGAAGAACACTTGTCTCCTTAAGGACGAAGATTAAGAAAGCATGAGACTGGTGAATGGTAGATATTAGAGAGTGAGAATTATGATCTCCAAGCTCATTTCTTTAACATGACCTTACAATTCTTCTCTTCTTCAAATTATACCCCATGGCTTTCATTTATGAGTTTCATTAAAGATCTAGTTCACATGTGAATTCTCTTAATTTTAAAATGGGATCAAGGTATTTGATGGTAACACTTGGGGAGCCAAAGTAATCCTTATTGATGAGTTAGGGGGTCAAACTTAATTTTTACTCCCACATAGAGCTATATAAATTACGCCTATGATCCTTTAGTGTGCCCAAATGTTTTATCTTCACATTCTTGCAAGAATTGCATGGGTATCAAAGGAAAAATCCCGCACACATAAAGACAACTGGAAAATTGAATCAAAAGGGTCATTTATAAGGTTCTACTTGCTCAATTGAGGTGATTTACCATCCATGAGGTATCCTATTATGCTTCTCTTTGTCAACTAATTACGATTTAACTTATTTTCATCAAAATGTCACTTATGAGTGAAATTAAGCTGATAACACCCCTCCAAAAATGGAAATCAATGACACCACTTCTCATGACAACCTTGCTCCAAAACCATGTTGATAAGAACTCATGATTTCTCTCCATTCTTTATCAAACATGTTAGATCCTTGAAATTTGAAGTTTATTGGATACATACATAACAAAAGGGTAATTGTTTTAGTTGATAGTGACAATACTCACAATTTTAGTCATAAGTGAGTGGAAAAGGAAACATGTTGTTACATCCATGCAGTGAAATGTTTTCAAATTATAACAACTAATGGATGCATGATGAAGTGTGGTGGAAAATGTGAGAAGGTGAAACTTCAACTCAAATCCAACATGGTCACTATTTAAATGGGAGGTAGTGATGTAGTACTTGGAGCATAATGGTCAAGAAAATTTGGCTTGATTACGATGGACTTCCAGGAATTGAAGATGAGCTTTAATAAATATGGTTAGAACATACTCTAAAAGAGCTGAAGTTCAACACCTGTGAAATTATCATATCTCAAATTAGTATGGAGAAACCATTAAACAAAGGCCATGTTCACATTATTATTGACTTAAATGTGATACAAGTCCTGGGAAATCCCCCACAAGAAGTTCACCCTAATTTACATTTTGTTGGGATCCTCCTTAGGGGTGTAATAGAGGGCCAAAGGGCCCATTAGAGTAATAATAATGAAGGGCATTCAAGATAAGGTGGACTGATTACACTATGTTTGTTATTATTAAATAAGGCTCACTATGTAAGTTAGTATGGAAAAATGTAACGTGGTCTCATTAATGAAGTTGGTCAACTAGGTAGTTAGAAGGTTGTTATGATTAGAGGACTCTTTTTAGCTATAAATAAGTATGGAGTCCTCCTTATGGAAGGTGTAGAGTATATTATATATCAAGCTTAACTCATTGAGATATGTTCCAAACTTAAGAGGTAAGTGGATTGGGGTGCATTCTTTCCATAAAAGGATCATTGAAAGGTGTTTCCCTACCTTAAGGGTTTTGATATTAAAAATTATGGAGCAATTTTGATATCTCTTTTGTGTTCCCCTCCATTAAGGTTTTTTATATCTCTTTGATGATTCAATTTCTTAGGTTAAGGATCATAACATAGTTGGTGCTAACTAAAAATCAACAAGAATTTGTAAGTACTCCCCATAGCTTACCCTTGTGACCATGGTATTTCCTTGATTACAAGTAGTCATATACCTAATGTGCACCCGTATAGGCACTTATTTGCTAAGAAGAATAAAATTGAAAATATTATTCATGAAATGTTGGAGGTTGACGTAATTTGAACAACTAGGAGCCCTTGCTCCTCACTTGTGTCCATGGTATTAAAGAAATAAGGAAATTGACGTATGTGTCTTGATTTTGATGCTTTCATTAAGTTGACCATCAAAGAAAAATTCCTTATTTCCATTGTTAATGATATCTAGTATGAGACTCATAGTGCCAAGTTCTTCACTGAATTGGAACTTCATTTAGGATATACCAAATACAAATCAAGGAGGCAAACATCCTAAAGACAACATTTTGTATGCATGAAGGCCTTTATAAGTTTTAAGTGATGCCCTTCATACTTTCTGATGCTCCATCCACGTTTAAGATCCTCATGAATAATACTTTTAAACCCTTCCTACACAATTTAATGTTTGTATTCTTTGATGATATCTTGATATATAGAATGTAATGTCCCCGGTTTCGACCCCGTTTGCATGATGTGTATATTGTAATTAATCGTGGTGAGGAGCTCAAGGCAAAAGCCCCACCATCGATTTGGTTGTCTATGTTTCGGCAATAGGGATAGTTGTCGATGGTATGTTGTGCTATCCGGCACATTTTAATGTGGCATCATGTAAACACGCACATCAATTAAAATAAACCACAACCAGCTACGACAGTGCAATGTTGAATGAAAAGGGCATGGTTCCAAAGGATAAGGGGTGGGGGATTGTCAAACCTTAGTCTATGGGGGAAAAACCCATGTTTTTCCACCTTTGTTTTGTTTGCCACCTTTCTTGTCTTACCCAACCTCTCCAACCTATTCAATGTATTGACTTTGTTAGTTGGGGGCAGTTATTGCATGAGGAAATGTGGGCATGGAAAAACATGGGTTTGGCAGGATGCTGTCAGTTTGGACAGTATGCATGCCCAGCAGAGAAGTCTCGTTTTCCCTCACGCTGGTCTTCATTCTCCCCATGGTCGGTTTCTCTCACGCCTGGTTAGTTCTTCCTCACGTGCAGGCTGGGATTGTACATTTTGTTCCTCCTCGCACACTGGTCGCGGCTCTTCCTTGGTTGGTGCACACAGAAAGAAGGTAGAACGGCCTCAAGGGCCCGAATTCTCTTGGTATGTGCCCATACCGTGGTTTTTAATCCATGATTTCTGCTTGCTGTTGATTTTCACCCACGATTTTGGGTTGCTGTCATTTTCTTCCACGACTGTTGGATGCTGCCGGAGTCGTTTTCATGTTGTGAGCCATGCTCACTGATTTCGTTTTGGGGCTGTGGTCTTCCTCATGTTTTTTTGGCGGTGGTGCTCAAATTCGTTTTGGGCCACTGTGGATTCCAACCCGTTGGTTGAATTTCCCTCTGTCCACGCTGAGAGCTAGCCTCTCCTCTGTTGTGGACTGTGTGATGTTGCCCAGCTGTTCCCTTGAGGAATTGTGATTGCTGTTGGCTGAATTTCCCTGTTTAGAATCGTGGAATGTCGTTATTATTTCATTGTGTGTTGTGGCTGCTGAGGTACCCTGTTTTGGGTTGCAGCTGAGTTGTTTTGGCCACGCTAGGGCCAAAACCAACTCTGAGTTGCCTTGTAGGCTGGAGCTGTGTCTCACCTTTGGTTTGGGGATCATTCCCGGTTGTTGGATTCTTCACAGGGCTGTGAAGGGTTGTTGTGCTACTGGTACGCAGTGGTTGCCCCCTGGGGATGTGCTGGCTTGGCTGCTGTTGAAGGCCTGTTAAACCCAGCAGTGTTTGGTTTGGCTGATTGTGTCCTTTGGCTATATGTAAGCCTGCAATTGTCCCCTTTAGTCCTTGAGGAATCATGCCCAGCTCGGGGGTGGCAGCGTTGCTGAGAGACTGATGAGCACGCTGGCCTATGGTTGGGTGGAACATTGCAGCGACGTCGCTGTTTGCGGGTGGATTCTTCATTAACAGATAAGTGCTGCTAGTCTATCTCTGTAATTATATCAATTGTGTATGGAATTACGATGAACATGTAATTTCTGGAATGTATGTTTGCTTCCGCTGTATGATTGAAGATAAATGCATCTGTGTATGCTTAATTCCAGCATTGATTTCATTTGATTATGTTCATGGGTTGTTTTCCCGGTTGATTTGTTGATGTGTTCGTCGCATCCTCTTCGCCGGTTAAGGGATGGGGACGTGATAGAGTGGTATCAGAGCTCTGGGTTTCAGCAGTGGGCCTCTATGGGCCATGAAAGTGCAGGGACAGACGTAGAACTTCTTCTTGCCCAGTAGAAATCAAACCGGAACTTCAAGAAAATCGCCCAAGTGCTTGAACAGTCGGGTCATCGGAGGGTCTGTTAGAGGGACTTCTGCTGTGGCAGAAGGATTCGGTGTTTGACAGCCCGCCGTTGCGGCTGTGAAAAGGATTCAGTCGTCGATCCAGCAATGGAGCCGATTTTCGACGAAGGGGAAAATTTTGAAAATTTCGGTCTAAGTGTGAGCAGTCGGACCACAGGAGAAAGTGGAATTCCACCGTTGCGGATGAGCTGGAGAAGTTTTTATTCGTCGTTTCGGAAGGTTTCATGATCTTCCCATCCGCCGTTGCGGGCAAATGGCTGAAGTCTCCCATCCGACTGTTGCAGAAGGGTTCACGGAGTTAACCTCCGTCGTTGCGGGTGAGACAACGATCTTCCCCTCCGACCGTTGCGGATGGCGGAGCGATCCTGCATCCGACTTGAAATCCATCTGATCACTGACGCCGCGGAAGGTTTGAAGATCCATCTGATCGCCGACGCCACGGAAAAGTTAAAAATTCAACTAAGTGTTGGAGAAATCGGAAGGTTGGGAGCTTCCGGGGAGCCGACATTGCGGCTGGGAGATTGATTTGGGAGCCGACGTTGCGGCTGGGAGATTGATTTGGGAGCTGACATTGCGGCTGCGGAAAGGTTTCGGTCGCCGATTCTACAGAAGAAGGAAGGGTCCGGGTGAGCCGCCGTTGCGGAAGCGAAAGACATCCGACTTCCGATCCAAGATTCAGCCGACGCCCGATGTGGAAAGTTCGTCCAAGGAAGAGCGGACGTCGGAAGGGTTGGAACTTCCAGGGAGCCGCCGTTGCGGAAGGATAGAGTTTCCGGGGAGCCGATTCTGCAGAAGACAGATTGGTTCAAGGAGTCGATTTCAACTGTTCTCAAAGGGATTTTTCAGCTGTTTTCAGAGGGAATTTCAGGGCTGAAAAAGGGAAAAATGGCAGCGAGCTAATGCGCCAGATTGCGCGAAAATCATAGTTTTACAAAGAAAAAAAAAACGAGGGCACTGCCCTCGACCCGCCCTGCAGTGGCACAGGGAATCCACAAGGGGGCAAGCCCCCTTGACCCCCGTCGTCCCCCTGAGACAGTCGCTCTTGAGAGAAGAAGACTCTATGTTTGGGGCAATTTAGTCGAATCTAGAATTCATAAAAGATGAATGATGCAATGGAAGTGTGGTGGCTGAAGTTAACATTCTCGGCCAAAATGCAGCTGTGTGTAAAATGCAAAGGTTTGCTGAAAGTCTTCATTCTTAGAAGGGGTGTGGTTTTCACATCCGAGGTCGGAATGACGCGTGTGAATAGGTGTTGGAAAGCTTATCCAGCAAGGAACGAGGATAAGTGACCAGAATCTAAGCATGAAGTAGCAAAGTGCTAATGATGGCCGCTACTATCAAATGGAAAAATCTGGGCAGTTGCATGCCCAGGGGCAGCAAGGACTGTGAAGTCAACCAGCTGCTGTGTGGAAGAGGAATTCCATGAGAAGATGAGGGATTTGAAAGGGAAGTTTTCATTAAAACCCTGTATTTCTAATTATAACTACATTTCCTAAGTTTATGCTTGAAATGCATGAGGATATGTATTGCATGCATAGGATATTGTATGATTGGTAAGAATATTGGAATATATATATGTATAATGAACCACTGATGATAATCATTGCTTTGATGTTGGCATTAGTGGACAAACCAATGATGACATGGACCCGGATGAATATGTTGCAGAAGCTGATGAATGAGACCAGCAACCCTATGGAGAAGGGATAAGGCAACAAGTCCATAACAAAAGTTGGTGAGCAAATTCTGTAATCTCCTGCAAGGACCAACCAAGTGGTCATGGTAAGGGTGTAAGTACGACCCATGCAGGTAAGAGTTGCTTATGATGATTCCATGGATTGGTCTAGGTAAGAGACCTCATACCATGTGAATATTGGAATGTAGAAAGGCGTCATGCCTATACATGTTAATGATATTGATTATAGTAATGTATCCTATATGAGGTAGTCATGGTTAGGCCAGGGTATGGTTGAATGCATAGTATTCCTGAACCAATGCAAGGTAGCGTTGAATGGACATACATTAAGAAGATTTTGTGAACCTTGTAGTTATGCAATGGATGTATGCCTATGAAGGGTGTGAGTGGTTGATTGCCTAAGTAAAGGTGCAAATGTTGTGATGCATTGCATGAATGCATTGAGATGAATGCATGTGATATTATGGAGAACTAATGACTGAAATGATGGATTACTGATAATTCTGGAACTGTTTTGAAGGCTGTTATGAATGCAGGATAGTCATGATCAATTGGCTGCCAGAAATGCTCTATTGAAGAGCGAGGTAGTATGAATGATACGCTTGTGAAGTAAGGAGTATCTAACCACTTCATTTAATTACATGAATGATGTGATTACACCTTGCAATATTAGTATGATAATGATTGCATAAAGTAAATGAGCTTTGAAAACACTGATGTGACTAACCACTGGAAGTATTTGAATTTTATAAGTTCTGAAAATGCTTCAGTGATGGTTGTAGCAATGAGATAGTATATGCATCCATACTCACCAAGTGTTTGGTTGAGGTAAGCTCATGTATCAGGTAGATCAATTTGAGAATGGCATTGAGAGGTAAGACCCTGACCAATGCTGGAATCTACCATGTAAAAGAGCTTGTTAAATTTGAATTGTGAATTTCAAATATTGCTGACAACTATTAGTCACTATTGGCTTGCATAAGCTTGTGTTTGGTTGTTGAAGCTTGTGTTTTAGGTAGATTATTTTAAGAACGGCATTGAGAGGTAAGGTCCTGACCAACGCCTGATTCTACCATATGATATGCATAATAGGTTGTTAGGATTCGAATTGTGAATTTCGGATTTGAGAAATTGCTGACAACCACTAGCCATTGTTGGCTCGCATAAGCTTGTGTTTGGTTGTTTGAAGCTTATATTTCAGGTAGATTATTCCGAGAACGGCATTGAGAGGTAAGACCCTGACCACTGCTGGAATCTACCGTGTAAAAGAGCTTGTTAGATTTGCGTTATGAATTTCAAATTTAAGAAAATGCTGACCACTTATAGTCACCATTGGCTTGCACAAGATTGTGTTTGGTTGGTTGAAATTCATGTTTCAGGTAGATTCTTTCAAACATGACAGTGAGAGGTAAGCCCCTGACCACTGCCAAAATCTACCATTTATGAGAAGAAGTCTCATGGTTGTGAAAATTAGTTGGTATGGGTTGTTAAGTTCAAATTGTGGATTTCGGATTTAAGAAGTACTAACGACTACTAATCATTGTTGGCTTGTGGGAGATTATGTCAGGAGGGACACATGGGGTACACACTGCAGGAAGACCATGTGCGATGGCCTGTAGAAGCCAAACTTCATGCGAAGGTTTTCCCTTATCTTGGAAATGGGGTTCGGGTGAAACTCCATTAGACATTTTGAAAATGTCTCATCTGCACTACATGTTTGGTGATAACATGAGTGAGATGGTTTGGATTATGTCAGTGAGACGTGTGTGGATATGAAACATAAACAGGAAACAGGGATGGGGCCTTCGTTTGCTTAAACCTGGTGATTGGAAACCACACAGACAGAGCTAGAGGGCTGGCTTTCTTCTCCACAACCCCGGGATAGCACTAGAAGGGAATGCAGGGCCTGAGGGACTGTGTAGCAAGGAAGGGACTGATTCCTTGTGTTGGGTGTGTGTGTGGGCGTTATAGAAGTCAGGCTAGTTCTGGTGTAGGTGTTCCTAGCTCTACAGCGAGCTCACCAGCTTAGCATTCAGTTTTTCTCAGTTCCTTGATGGTGCCTAACAGATCTAAAGGCATACTGTGATGGAAAATGGATAAGTGTTCTGTAACCCTTGCTATGAATATGCATGTTTAATTATTAAATTGTATATGCAGAATGTGTTTTGATTCATTCCCATTATGACTGATTGCTTGAGTATGAATAGAACCTACATGGCACACACCGGAAGAGAGTGCACACTTTTCCGATGTCGAGTCATGAAAGGGTTTTCAATATTGATTACACTCTGGGGAGTGGACGCACTCCTGGTGTCTCAATATTTGATAATGAATGATATGAAATGTGATTACAGTTTTTGAAGCAATGACGCTGATGAGTTTACTTGTATTGCTTGTGTTGCTTGTGTTGACAGGCTGAAGGTAAAGGGAAATGGTTGATATAAGTGTATGTTGGTATAAGTGCATTGTTGATATAAGTGTATGGTTGGAATAAGTGTATGTGTTATTGTTGATATAAGTGTATGATGGGCTGTGATATGCCTAAGGATCCATAGTAGATCCTAGACCTGGAAATGGTCATGATAAAGTTCCAAGCCTAGTTGACATGGTTATGTACTGGCTAGACATTAATTATTTGATGTTGTGGAGCAGCCTGCGTGCTGACCTAACATCTGAGTCCATAGGTGATCCCAAGGCTTGCAAAGTGAAGCAGGATCCTGTGGACGAACGAGGAAACGTACCATACAGATAAGTATTGGATTATCTTGCTTATGAATATACATGTGTATATGATTTGGTTATGATGTTTTAAACTCTTGCTTTAGAGATAAAACTGATGAGAGTAAACTAAACATGTGAATCTATTCAATGTTTGAATA
Organism: Pseudotsuga menziesii; assembly: GCA_001517045.1. Classification (NCBI taxonomy): domain Eukaryota; kingdom Viridiplantae; phylum Streptophyta; class Pinopsida; order Pinales; family Pinaceae; genus Pseudotsuga; species Pseudotsuga menziesii. The sequence continues at coordinate 169 of LPNX011135811.1, read as the reverse complement.
TAGGTGTCGCTGGAAGCAAAGACTATGAGAGCATCCTAGAGGTGCATGCGGACATGTGACTGTCCTGAATAGCTCGGGTTGAGCGGTAATGAAAAAGGTGCTAGTAAGACGAGGGAGTCCTAGCAATTGAGACAAACCATGTGGAGAGACTCCATGGTTTAGAGGTCTG
>LPNX011135810.1:1082-13723 GCA_001517045.1 Pseudotsuga menziesii | reverse complement strand
CCTTATATTAGAGTTATAACTAGAACTTCTAAGCATATGGAAATTGCAAGAAAATCAGGATTACCATCCACGACATTGATTATGTAACAGACCCTTTTTAAAGTGACCTATCTTATCCCTTATATTAGAGTTATAACTAGAACTTCTAAGCATATGGAAATTGCAAGAAAATCAGGATTACCATCCACGACATTGATTATGTAACAGACCCTTTTTAAAGTGGGGACTTTTAGAAATTATAGTCCATATATTTGTGGCTATAAGTATAGAGTAAATTTCTAGTTTTGTGTCAACTATGATAAGATTGGATTAGAATATTATATGTTTACAAGACATTCTATGCTAGGGTATTTGCAAAGGTGTGATTACCTTTTACCTCGTGGATTATCTAAAGTAGACTCTTTTTAAAGTGAGGACTTTTAGAAATTATAGTCCCTTTATTTATGGCTATAAAGTAAAGAGTAAGTTTCTAGTTTTGTGTCAACTACGATTATATGTTTATAAAACATTCTACGCTAGGGTTGCAAATGCATATAAATAATCAAATTTAAATTATTATTAAATAAAAATCAAGATATTTTTTATTAAATGTTACATATGAATTTAGCTTTAAAGTAAGATTTAAAACTATTTTCAATTAGTTAAATGTTTATTTTTTATTTTTTATTCAGAAAATAAATAGTAAAATATATAGATTTACATTATTTTATTTAATAAATAAAAAAGTTAAAATAGATTTACATTTATTATTGATCAACGATAATTGCAATTCAATGTAACAAGGAATGAATACTTTAGCACAGGAGTTAGATAGAGATTAGTGCACCATCTCGATAAGGTAGCACGAAATGGCTTTTACTACAACTTATTTTTCTAGAGAATATTTTTAGTCAACCATGTATATGTATTGTCACGGGGAAATAAAAATGTTGTTAACAACCCTCAAGGAGAGGATCCCTCGTTTCCAAAGACATGTACAAATAAACCAAAAAGCAATAAAGATGAAATCATCTTACAGATATTGATGGGTGGTCTAGTATATATTTAATTCAAGAACTACCGATAAAAAAGTTACGACATTGTAACTTTGATTTGTTTTGTCTTTAGTGCTCCCTACATTTAGCCCTAGGTTGCAAAATGCCTTAGGTGCATTCTTGCATCACCTTCTCCTTTTTCTTGGAAATTTTAGTTTCGATTGGTGGTGATCATGAATGCGTGGAAGCTCTTGGTGAAAGAAATGTGCATGAAAAATTACCGAAGTTCTTGATTTTACAGGGTAAGAGTTTGCAGTAAGTTCCCAACAATCTGGAATGGTTCTCGTTGAATTTGGAAAGTTCCCTATCAATACCCAAGTTGTTGGAAAGTTGGAACTTCGAGAATGTGTTTTCTAAAAGTCGGGGGTGGTTCTTATGCCACATAGTTTTTTTGAGATTATCTCAATATTTTCCTATAGAATTCCCTATTATCTCCAAGATCATTTTATCCCTTAATTCAATCGGAAGACCGAGCATTAAAATTGACACTTAGTAAATAAACATGGGCTCACTTCTCGAACCAAAACTCATAATCCACCTTTTTAAACGCCAAATCGAAGGGCCCCATAACCAATCTTGGTTTTAGAATGATCTCCAAATCCTTTGCACTCCTGAATTCAAAACAAGTTCATCCTCACATCAATACATGGACTTTAGCGATGTACCCTATAATATTGTTATAACTCTCTTCTATCCATCTTCTTAGTGACTCCTCTTTCACCACCTTATCCATACAATGACTGGCCAATGCTCTCTCCAATAACGCTTCCACTTCATCAATTTCAATATCCTTTCCCACAACCATTTTAACCCTCTTTCCTAACCCTAATACATTCTCCTTTGATTGTGATTGCATCCTTTGCTCTCCTCTAAGCCATCTAGAACTCGAGGTTCTCCTCCTCCATTTACTATTTGCACCAAACCTAAGATGTTTACAAGAGCACAAGGAGATTGAACATTGTTTTGGATACCAAAAGTTTCAAGGTCTCTTGAGCTCTCAAGATGACATTTGAAATAACCTTTAAACTAGACTTGTCACCATCCTATTTTACTCAATTTGAATTTAATGAATCCTCCATTTAATCTTGAAGACTTGAATGAACTTGTAAGGATTTGCCACATTCCTACCATGCCTCCTATCCAACAACATTCACATAGGCCTCCATCTACTGTCCATCTGGAACTTGTTAAAGTTACAACATCATGAGTCATTCTCCAAGTCAATCTTGTACGCCAATATTGAGCCTCATGTGTTGAGGTAGGGCCTTAAGGAGTTTAGGTTGGACTCAGGATTGGAGTATATTCTTGAGTTGGACTCAAGAATGACTAAGACTTATGTGTAAAGGTTAAGCCTCATGTGTTGAGATAAGTGCTTTGTATGTCAAAGTGATGATGTTGTACAATCTTGCTTGTCAAGGATAATGTCTCGTGCGTCTAGACAGATCCCCATGTGTTGAGTTAATTCTTTGCAAATCGAATAATGAATGGTGTGTGTTGTACAACTAAACATGGTCTTCGAGATGGATAAGCTATTGAGTCTCCTCTACAGACTGGCCACCTCTAGAGTGAATCACTTTAGCAATATGACCACTTGGAACGATAGTAGAACAAAATGATCATGTCATTGGTAAAATCTCCTTAGTCTATTTGATATGATAGATAAATTAAATTTGGCACATGTGGACCATGCAGATAAGTCAAGAGATAAAGATAAGATGTAATGAGATTAGAGAGGACTCAAATTTCCTACTTTAGTAAAGATAAAGAATTCAGTTAAATAAGAGAGAACTGAAATTGTTTACTTTAGTGATGTTATTAAAGAAGACTTCAGTTAATTGAATGAGAAATCGAATTGTTCACTTCAGTGGTATTATCAAGTTAATAATGAAGATATAATTAACTCAAGTGTTTTGCATGATAACACTTGAGTTAAACTAAAAGACGACAGTTAAGTTACGACACTTGCATGATGACACTTGAGTTAGCCACCTAACTAAGTGGTCTAGCATCTACTTGAGGGGCGAGTTAATCCTGAAGTAGAAGATCGAATTAAGTGATTGCATGATGACACTTGAGTTAGCCACCTAACTACACATAGGGGCCCTAACTATGTGTTGGGGACTTTTCCATGGCATCAACCTGCTTGGTCCCAGACCAAGAACCCCAGGAGACTACTAGGGGGCCTAGGGTACCTTCTAGGGTCTTACTAGGGACCATCATCCCTGAGAATGGGTCTCGCAGTTGCACTATCTTTAACATTTGTAGAGGTTGTGCTCTTGGTAAGAACATCAATAAGAGTTTTCCATGTAGTACCAATAGATCCAAAGGGATCTTGGATTTTATCCATTCAGATGTATGTGGTCCCATTCCAACACCATCCTTGAGTGGTTATCTATACTATGTGCTTTTCATAGATGACTTCTCTCGCAAGTCATGGATCTATTTTTTGAAGGAAAAGAGTGAAATTTTCAACAAGTTTCAGTATTTTAAAGCACTTGTTGAGAATTAGACTGAAAAACACATTCGTGCTTTGATATTGAATAATGGAGGAGAGATCGAGTCTCATGAGTTTAATGACTTCTTCTGAGACGCAAGGATAAGAGGACAATTGATTGTACCTTACAACCCCCAACAGAATGGGGTGGCTGAAAGAAAGAACATGACAATCTGTGAAGTTACTTAGGATTATAATCCTCCCTTATCCAAACTGGTCTATTAGATTATATTTTCCTAACTTAGGACTCATTTAGTTATTATTAGGTCCACTTGGGCCAATGGGGCCACATGTACCAGTCACTAGAGTGTGGGGAACACAGATAGAGGTCATCTGCAATTGACTGCACCTTCATGCATCAGTTTATGCACCTCCTAGAACATTCCCTACAATTTAGGAGCCACTAGGAGTGTCAGTACCAACCTCCTTTAGTTGTTGGCAGCTGGTGACTAGTCAAGCTTAGTAATGCTTCAATTGCAATAATTTAGATATCCTCCAGTTCAGTTAGCACCAATTATACATGGTTGCATGTGGGAAGGCACTTATTCTCACCTACCACTGCAGTTAGACTAGTTTGATTGATTGTAGCTTATTGAGATATTGGATTAGACATATGGAGTTAGCCTAGTGAACTCCGATAGTGATTACACTTCTAGTTATCCATGCAGTCAAATTGAGTTGGTGGATTCGAATCCTATCCACATGATTCGAATTCCCTTATTTGTAACACTGTTGTATACTGCTTGGATTAATGAAGTTTATACTGTAATTATACTGAGCAATACTTATCTGTTTCTTGTGAGATTTGTTTTGTTCAGTGGGTATTATTCATTCCTTTACACTGCATATTAATTAAATCTAATGGCACTCATTTCCTAAAGATCAATGGCACATTAATTCTAATATGGTATCAGAGCCTCCTCAAGTAAGCTTCAAGTCTGTCTACTCTCCATTTTACATTGGAAGCAGATGGGCTTCCACATAAGTCCCACAATCTATGCATTGCTAACTATGGATTTGTCTAGAGAAGTCTCTCCAGGTGTGACGGACCCTGAAAAAGTGTACATGTCGAGAGGGAAGGCTTGATTATGACATAGCGTGAATTGGTTTTGTTTTTGTAGTGAATTCTTACATGTGCTACGTAGGCTGATTGAAGATATTATCTGATCAGTAGGAGAATTGATGGATTATCAATCTTTCACACCCCAGATCCTAACACCCTTCAACTATGTTGATTGGAGGGAAGATACACAAGTCTCCTTGCACAAGATGGGCATGTTCAGGATTCCAATGGGAAGAGAGATTGAACCCCATCTCCCAGATAAGAAAAACAAGTTTATGAAGCACTTAGATGAAGCTTTTGGATTTCTATGTGCTCACATCTCCATAGACCTCCTCTTCCACCTTGAAGGATTGAGGACGCTCAAAGAAGCTTGGGAGAAGCTTGAATTCTTGTTTGGAAAGCAAGAAGAGCTTCGGGGACACATTTTGGAGAATGAGCTGATAGCCTTACAACCCAACAATTTCGAGACCATACATCAATTCTTTACCAAATTCTAGTCTCTTACACTATAATGTAAGCAGTGTGGAATAGAGAGAAAGGATGAGCATCTTGTGCTCACCGTACTCAACAAACTAGGTTCTGAGTATTCTGTATTTTTCTCTACCTTCCATTCTGAAAGAGCTTCCATCCCCAATTGGAGGATTCCCTCACTTGATAGCTTTGTCGAGTCCTTAATACAGGAGCAAGAATAGTTGGTACAAATGGGAGTCCTCCAAACTTCCAAGAACCAAGCTCTTTTGGTGGCAGAATCTACTAATGCGCAAGCTAAAGGGAGGAACAAAGGCAAGGAGCCTAAAGCTTCTGATTCGAAACCAAAAGAGAATCAGAGATACTTCGAAGGAGCTTCGAGCTCCAAGAGAAAGAAGTTCGAAAAGACAAGGTGACCCTATTTTATGAGTGGTTTTCATCCTGAAAACCAGTGCATGAAGAAGCACATTGACCAGTTGTCCAATCTCCTCAAGCGGAACCATATTGCTCTTCCACATAGAGCAAAGAATTCTGATGATGGACAATCGACAAAATATCATGAGAGGTTCCATGCCTTGAAAGTTAGCCTCTCTTGGTCGACAACTTACTTAATTGATCCTGGAGCAAGGTGAGTTCAAGAGGTTCCATTAAAATCCAGCATGGTGAGTTCAAGAATGTTCTCTCCGTTCCCTCTTTTGCAACAAATCTATTGTCTGTTTATCATGACTCACACTGACTCACCAAAACAAGTGGTATTTGGACCTGACTCAGTGGAGGGAACAGAAATATCAACTAGGAAGACTATAACGAAAGTAATTGCATATCATGCCTCCAAGGCATATGCTTTCTCTCATTTCATGCCATACTCAAATCCAGTACAACCACAACTTCTATTTGAAGCAAATAAATGTATTAAAACTCCTTTACTTCCTATTGCAGATACAGATTTATTGTCTAACATTTCAGATTCAGATTCAAAAGAAGAGGAAGACCAACATGATTCAAATATTAAGTTTACACCTCAAAGAGATATAGATCTAGATCCAACATCCGATTCATCTCAACAACCTAAATGGGCTCAACAACTCATTGAAGAAGCTGGGGATGGTGTTGGGGATTCAAATGATAAGAGAAGAACAAGGCCCCAGTATCAAAAAGAGAATGTTGCACTATCCTGAGAGGTGCTTCATGATGTTGGGGACATATCCTCAAGCATTCAAGGAAGCTTGCTATGACCCTATATGGAAGGCAACTATGGATGAGGAATTTGGTTCACTACATGAAAATGAAACTTGGGAACTTGTCTCCTTACCTACAAGAAGGAAATTTTTTTCAGTGCAAATGGATCTACAAGACCAATATAGCTTCTGATGGAACCAAAACCAAGTACAAGGCTCGGTTGGTGGCCAAAGGATACTCTCATGTTCAAGGATTGGACTACAATGAGACATTCACTCTAGTAGCTAGAATGGATTTCATCAAACTTGTCTTGGCAGTTGCAAATTCCAATAGATGAGAGGTCATCACATGGATGTGAAGAGTGCCTTCCTCCACGGTGAATTGAAGGAAGAGATATACATGAAATAACCTGAGGGGTACATGGAGGATCCTTCCTTAGTTTGTAGATTGAGGAAATCCCTATATGGACTCAAACAAGCCCCAAGGGCATGTTATTCCAAAATGGATGCCTTCCTCATGTCACAGAAATTTGAAAGATGCAAATCAGATTGTAATGTTTACATGCATAAGAAAGAGAGATTATTTCTATTTATTGTGATGTATGTGGATGACTTTCTCATTACTAGCAACTCTGTTGCTGGATTGAGAAACATCAAGTCATCCTTGAACAAAGCATTCGCTATGACTGATCTAGGAGTGTTAAGACAATTCATTGGTCTCAAAGTAAGTCAAAGGACTTCTGGAATCATGATCTAACAGTCCAGATACTCATCAGACATGCTCAAGAGATTCCACATTGAATATTGCAAGGCAGCCCCTTGTCCCTTTCTATCTGGCATCAAGCTAGAAGAAGGTGGCTCTACACCTTTGGTAGACAACACTCTTTATAGATAGGTCATTAGGAGCCTTATATATCTCACACATTCAAGACTAGACATATCCTTTGCTGAGTGTTGTTGCAAGACACATGCAGGAGCCACATGAGTTGCATTGGAAGGAAACAAAGAGGATCTTGCACTATGTGCAGGGTACTAAAGATTATGGGATTCATTATACAGTTGGTGCACAACTTGATCTCATAGGATTCATAGATTCATACTAGGAAGGAGATGGGAATGATAGGAAATCTACTTCAAGATTTGTCTTTATGATTGGATTTGGGCCAATTTGTTGGTCCAACAAGAAGCAAGCAGCACATGCACTCTCTTCAGCAGAGGCAGAGTATTTAGGAGTTGTGAATGCAACTATTCAAGCAGTTTGGCTATATGGAATCTTGACAGAATTTGAGATTCGCACTTCACCTTCAATGGACATCTATTGTAACAACCAAAGCACCATAAAAATTTCCACTGATCCGGTTCAGAAGCAAAGAACAAAGCACATTGACGTTCACATGCACTATATTCGGGAACTAGTGCATGACAAAACTATCACACTGCATTACTATATAGGATCAGATTGCAGGCATATTCACCAAGTTATTCACAAAAAAGAGGTTTGCCTTTCTCAGGTCTCTTTTAGGTGTAAAGGCTTGATTCATTGTTCCTGCTCTTGCTTATTTTGAGGGGGAGGGGGGGGGGTTCCCATGAGGTTTTCCCCTATTTCCTTGGTTTATTAAGCAACATTTTTAATTCTTTTAGATTGTATATGGGTAACTTTTGGCCTTGTTTCTGACGCCCGCAATTGTCCAAATTAGGATTCGGGGGGGGGGTGTTAGGATTATAATCCTGCCTTGTCCAAATTGGTCTATTAGATTATATTTGCCTAACTTAGGAGTCATTTAGTTATTATTGGGTTCACTAGTACCATTGGGTCCACTTGGGCCAATGGAGCCACATGTACTAGTCATTAGAGTGTGGGGAACACAGATAGAGTTCATCTGCAACTAACTGCACCTTCATGCATCATTTTATGTGCCTCCTAGACCATTCCCTACAATTTAGCAGCCACGGGGAGTGTCAGTACCAACCTCCTTCAGTTGTTGGCAGTTGGTGACTAGTCAAGCTTAGCTATGCTTCAGTTACATTCAATTAGATATTCTCCAGTTCAGTTAGCGTCAGTTATGCATGGATGCATGTGGGAAGGCGCCTATTCTCATCTACTTCTCACCTACCATTGTAGTTAGACTGATTTGATTGATTGTAACTGTTTGAGAGACTGGATTAGACATCCAAAGTTAGCCTAGTGAACTCCGATAGTGATTTAGACACTTCTAGTTATCCATGCAGTCAGGTCGAGTTGGTGGATTCAAATCCTATCGACATGATTTGAATTCCCTTATTTGCAACAGTGATGTATACTATTGGGATTAATGAATTTTATACTGTAATTATACTGAGGAATACTTGTCTATTTCCTGTGAGATTTGTTTTGTTCAGTGGGTATTATTCATTCATTTTACATTGCATAATAATTAAATCTAATGGCATTCATTGCTTGAAGATCAATGGCACATTAATTCTAATAATCTATACTATGTGTTTTTCATAGATGACTTCTCTCGCAAGTCATGGATCTATTTTTTGAAGGCAAAGAGTGAAACTTTCAACAAATTTCAGTATTTTAAATCACTTGTTGAGAATCAGACTGAAAATCACATTCGTGATTTTAGATTGAATAATGGAGGAGATTTCGAGTCTCGTGAGTTTAATGAATTCTTTTGAGCATCAGGGATAAGAGGACAATTGATTGTACCTTACAACCCCCAACATAATGGGCTGGCCGAAAGAAAGAACATGACAATTGGTGAAGCTACAAAATATATGATGTGTGATCAATATCTTCCCATCTCCTTATGGGTAGAAGCCTCCAACATTGTTGTTTATATTTAGAACAAAATCCCACATGTTATCCTAGGAGGGAAGACTCCCGAAGAAGTTTTCACTGGTGAAAAACCAGATGTTGGACACTTGAATATTTTTGGTTATCCTATCTACATTCATGTGACAAAAGAGAAGAGGACAAATATAGATCCATCCGAAAAGAAAGACACATTTGTTGGATATAGGGAATCCTCCAAAGGTTATAGAATCAATGTTCTAGGTCAAAAACACATGGAAGTCATCAGAGATGTAACATTTCATGAAGAGGATTCCCTCAATATATCTAGAGAACTTCAGTTTGATTCAGATATGGAGGAGCATGAGACTCCCATGATGGACGATCCAGGTTTTGGTTCTCCTCTTTCAAATGTTGAGAGGGAGAAGCCATAAGATTCCTTAGATTTGTTTGATCCCGAAGAGCCAGTAGAACTGGTAGAAAAATATCTTGATGAACCTCCTGCTAAGAGGAAATATTCCTGGTGTCAAGACATTTTGTAAGGGGCATAAAAGAATGGAGCACCATCAAGCACATCCAGAGAGCGAAGGAGACCTGAAATATGTTCATGATATGTAGCAAAGATGAGTCACATCAATGATTTAGAACCCACCACCTATGAGGAAGCTTCTAAGTAGCAAGTATGAAAATATTCCATGGTGGAAGAATACAAATCCATCATGAATAATGATGTGTGGGAAGTCCTAAATAAAAGGGAAGTCAATAGTAACTTCCAAAAGGATTTATAAAATCAAACATGCAGTTGATGGTAGGATTGGGAAATATAAAGCAAGATTGGTGTCTCGTGGTTTCTCATAGAAAGAAGGAATAGACTATGATGAGACATTCTCTTTTATGGCTAGGTACACTACTATTTGAGCTATGATTCCACTTGCCTTATGTTTGGATTGGAATCTCACCAAATGGATGTGAAGGTTTCCTTTATCAATGGTGAAGTTGAGGAAGAAGTATACATACAACAACCTGAGGGGTTTGCAGTTCATCGAAAGGAGTCCCATGAATGGAAACTTAAGAAATAATTGTATGGGATTAACCAATCCTTGAGGGCTTGGTATTTGAGAATTGACAACTATCTTTAGATCTTGAGCTTCTCCAAAAACAAAGTTGACCCTAACGTGTACTTCAAGGCTATGAAGAACCAACCTCCGATCTTGGTCCTCTAAGTTGATGACTTGTTTCTTACTGGAGAGGAACAACAGATAGATCAATGCAACATGGACCTCACTTCTGAGTTTGAAATGAAAGACTTGTGGCTTATGCACTATTTTCTTGGTCTGGAAGTTTTGCAAAGAAAAGATGTTATCTTTATTTCACAAAGAAACTACACAATTGGTCCATGACACAGTAGAGCCAAGTGAACTTTGGCATAGAAGTCTTGCACATGTACATTACAGAGCACTACCAATTGCAAGCAAAGCTGTTGAAGGTCTTCCAGAATTCCAAGCAAAACATGATGGGGTCTGCAAAGGATGTGCGAAAGGAAAGAATACAAAGAAGACATTTCCTAGCAGTGAAAGCAAAGCCAAAGGAATCCTAGAAATCATCCACTCCGATGTATGCGGTCCTATGTCATCAAGCTCACTAAGCGGGTATGCATATTATGTTTCTTTTATTGATGATTTCTCTAGGAAGACATGGGTTTACTTCATGAAGAACAAAGACTAAGTATTCAGCAAGTTCAAGGAATTCAAAGCCTTGATTGAGAATCACACTGAAAAGAAGATCAAGGCTTTTCGATCAGATAATGGCGGAGAATTCACTTCAAATGAATTCAAAGAGCTATGTAAAGAATAAGGGATTAAGAGGGAGTTGTCCACTCCTTATAATCCACAATAGAATGGGATTGAGAAATGGAAGAACATAACTATCATGGAAGCTGCAAGAGCTATGCTTCATGATCAAGATCTTCCTATGCATCTTTGGGTTGAAGCTGCCAAAATAGCGGTGTATGTACAGAACCGTACTCCACATAGAGTACTCGAGAACAAGGCTCCTAAAGAAGACTTCTCCGGTAAGAAACCATAATTCAGCCATCTCAGAGTATTCAGTTGTCCTGCATACATACACATTCCAAAAGAGAAGAGAACAAAATTAGATCCTTCAGGAAAGAAGGGTATATTTGTGGGATACTCTGAAAGCTCGAAGGCTTACAAAATATATTTCCCAGGATACAAGAAGATTGACATCAGCAGGGATGTGACATTTGATGAAGACACAGCTTACAACAAATCCAGAAAGAGACCTGCTGAAGAACCTGAAGAAGTAGAAGCACCCAGAATTCATGATACAACCATGAATGAAGAAACTCAAGAAGAAGATTGAGAATATGAAGAACCACAAAGACCTGTAGATCCACCTCTGGAGAAGAATCCTCATAAGAGGAAACCTGCTTGGGTACGTGAAATTATCCAAGGTGCGGAAAGATATGGGGCTCCAGAAGAGAATCACAGAGAAAGAAAGAGGACCCGATCCTGCTCCAGGTATGTAGCTTTACTATGTGATTTCATTGATAAAGAACCTTCCAGTTATGAAGAAGCGGCATAATGGAAGAATGGAAGGAAGCTATGATCAAAGAGTATCAATCGATCATGAAGAATGATGTTTGGGATATTGTTCCAAGTCCAGAAGGGAAGTCAGTTGTAACTTCCAAATGGATCTACAAGATCAAACATGCTGCAGACGGTAGCATTGAAAAATACAAGGCAAGATTTGTGGCTCGGGGTTTCTCTCAGAAAGAAGGAATAGATTATAAAGAAACCTTTGCACCCATAGCCAGATACACTTCCATTAGATCAGTACTTGCTCTGGTTGCAGTGATCAAATGGAAGATACACCAAATGGATGTCAAGATTGCTTTCTTGAATGGTGTAGTAGAAGAGGAAGTGCATGTAGAGCAGCCACTTGGTTTTGAGACACATGATAGGGAGTCTCATGTGTGCAAATTGAAGAAAGCCCTGTACGATTTGAAACAGGCACCCAGGACCTGGTACGGCAGAATTGATAGCTTTCTATCCAGTTTTGGCTTTACCAAGAGTAAAGCAGATTCCAACCTTTACTACAAGGTTGAAAATGGCAACCCAGTGATGCTTCTACTATATGTAGATGATCTGTTTGTGACAGGTATGGATGGGTTGATTGTTGATATGAAGAGAAAGCTTGCTGCCGAGTTTGAAATGAAGGACTTGGGTATGATGCATTATTTTCTAGGTATGGAGGTGTGGCAGAGCACGGATGGAATCTTCCTTGGACAAGGGAAGTATGCAGTAGAGATCCTGAAGAGGTTTGGGATGATGGACTGCAAGGCTATGGCCACACCTATGGCATCGAATCTGAAGCTATTGAGCGATGCTTCATCAGAGTCGGTCGATGCTACGATGTATCGTCAAAAGATTTGGTCCTTGATGTACTTGACAAACACAAGACTAGATATTTGCTTTGTTGTGAACACCTTGAGCCAGTTCTTGACAGATACAAGAAATGTTCACTTGATTGCTGCAAAGCATATTCTGAGGTACCTGAGAGGTATAGTTGATTATGGGCTCAAGTACGATGTGAATTAGAAAAT
>LPNX011135734.1:18157-128057 GCA_001517045.1 Pseudotsuga menziesii | reverse complement strand
TGTAGAACCTGCAAGAAGGAAGAGGAGAGACTCCTTGTATCTCATCAACTGATGAAGTAGGAGAATTATCTGAATGCTTCTTTCTACTATCAAACTCTGATCTGCAAACATAATCTGAAATGGAAAAGAGATCTGTGCATAATCCTTCCCAAAGAGTACAAAAAATAAGGCAATTTATTTCACACCCAATTCCTTGAATAGCTGCAAAATTGTGATGTGAATCACATGTCAATCTTCCAATCTGATGTAGCACCTGTATAGATCTGATATGAGGCTGATAAAACTCTGATATATCAGAAATATTAACATATGGAACAGCAAGGACAAAGTCTTCAATGGCTCCATGAGGATATAGGGCTAGACTAGGAAAATTTTGAGCAACTGGGAAAAATTGATAAGTGTAAAAATCTGAATGATGGATGGGCAGAATGAGATGTTCACAATCTTCAAGAAGGCTCTGAGTATTGATGCCAAGAACAAAGAAGGATATGCTGAAGCACATGATATCAAGTATGGTAAGTGGTATGACACAAATAAGGCTTGATGTGGCTAAGCAAACATCCTGGAAGTCACTGGGTTGCGCACCATCAATGAGAGAGGCATGCAAGAGGTGTAAAGAATCTGGCACATAGATCTCAGAATCTAAGATAGGAGATTGAGAAAAAAATGAATGGGTTATATGATCATAATCAATATCAGCAGCAGCTCCATATGTTACTTCTTTTTCATCAATAGTATCACAAGAAGAAAAATCACCTTCAAGAGACACTGAAAAAGATGGCTGTTCAATATTTGCTTCTTCATTGAAGGAGGAAGCATTCAAATGAAAGAGGGCAGCAGCAACATGAAATGTATGAGAAACTTCTTCATCATGATCAACTTCATCAGAGAATGTAGAGGCCAAGAAATCTTGAGAAAGAGAACAAGAGGAGATGCTAGGTTCGCTCCATGCTTCATCTTCAATTTCCTGCAAACCAAAAGCTTTGTCCAAAATTTTCCAAAGCTCATATGGATATTCAGCAGAATCAATGAGATGATATATATTTGGAGACATTCCCAAACACATAATTCCATAACCTCTATCACAATTGTTTATCCAATCAATCTTCTCTTCATAAGAATCAGGTTCACTCAATGCACCAATGGAGACATCAAAGAGACATTGCCTCTTCAAGTATGCACTCATCTTTGGCTTCCAATCAGCATAGTTGAAAGGAGATAGTAGAGGAAATTTTGAATCCATATTGAATTTGTTGATATGCTCTAAGAGATACTCTCTGCAACCTGCAAAACAAACTAGGAGAAAATCTTGTAAGCTAGACAAGCTCTTCTTCAAAGAGGGATAGGAGACTAGAAGCGCTCCTCAACTTTGTAGAACTTGATCAACCTTGTAGCTCTGATACCATGTAAAAATAATAGATCAATGCTATGTGCAATGATGCTAATAAGAAGCACAGGAAATAGATCTTGCTACTAAGAATTCTCACAAGCATACACAGGAAAATAAGAGAGAAGAAAAGAGACTGAATCACATGAATGAAGAGATGAATATTGGTGTGTATCCTTCCATTGAATAATTATGAATAATAGAGTACATAAATAGTACATCCCTCATGGGGAAGTCGAATTGTATGGAAACAACTCATAAAGCTCAAAAAGGATGACTTACCAAAATATAGCAAACCCCCATAGGTGGATAAAGTACTTGCTAAATCTATCAAGGACCTCACGAGTTGGAAAAATCATGAGTGATTTGTCAAGGAGATGGAAGTAACATGCTAATCCTATAAAATGGAGAAAAACTAATGGAGGATGGGTTGGAAACAAAAGCACCCAGTTTCCTAGTTGACTAGCTTTTATCTTATCCAGAGAAAAGCAGGATAAAGCAGAAAAAGCAGAAAAAAGCAGAATCTGCTATAAGGTCCTGCATACTAATTCTAGATGAACCCAGAATCAGAAATAACTCGTTCCTAGGATATAGATGGCATGCATTGACTTTAAGGTGCCACCTAATTAAGCTAGTGGGTGAATAATTAATCAAATAATGATTAATTATTTTATGCTAAGTTGTGAGTGGGTTTAATATATTCCAACAAATGAACCTAATCCCTATGCCCTATCCCCACCAACAGGGTTCTCCTAAGGAATTCTAGATAGCCTCTAAATCTTTCCATCATGTTGTTAGGGCTATGGAAAGTGTATACAAGGTCTTCTAACTAATATATTGTCCCCTACTACTACAAATCAAACCTTCTTGGATTCTAGTGGCTCCATCGTCCCTAGGTGGTAGTAAAAAAGAAGGGTAAGGGCATGTGGAATTCATGAACATTGGGGTTCTAGAAGCATGAACATTGAGGCTCTATGCAGGTATTCTATTAAGATCAAATGGTAAGGGATTTAAATAATATTGGGGCTCTAGCATCACAAACATTGGGGCTCTACGCAGGCAGGTGGGAGGTAAAAGGTGCTAAGGCATGATGAATCTAATCCTAGTTACTACCAAGGATTTTCCAGGATTCAACCCAAATCCAATGGAGAATTATTCTATGCGTATCTACAAATACCATTAGGAAAGGTCAAAAGTAGATTATTTAGATGATGGTCGGGTTGATGGTCATAAGTATCCTTATTATGCAGATGATGCCTAATTTGGATATTTCACTTCCCTTCTCCCTAGTGCCAAAATCTATTTGACTTCAACTTGTCAACTTGTAGCTCAAATATCCCTTACCCAAATCATTTTATTGCTACTCCTATAGATAAACTGTTTTACCAAGGCCAATTGTTACCCTAAGTTGCTCAAAACTTGTACCAAGTTGAAGTTCTCTTTGTTTGGATTTAGAAATCCAATAAACTTGGCATGGATTTACAGTCTCCTTGTGTTGAGTGTGGTACTTTTATGCAGCAGAAGCATCCTTACTACTACAGTTATGTGAGCAGTAAAATGAGCATTATGTTGATCGAGGTACAAAGTGCCCCCAAGGAGCCATTGCCCATTGCAATAATTTCAATGACATTGATGATAAGTAGTGTGGTAGGAACATTGTTCTGCTCTAAGTAGATAGTTGGTATTCCTCTTAATGTAATTGACGCAAAGAAACTGTTGTGAGCTCCCTAAAATTCATTATGTCATGTCCCTTCAACATAATATTTATTTCCTAACTACTGAGGATCCTCCTATACCCAGCTGTGTTCCTATGTATCCTATTCTACCTGACCCAAATGGAATCACATTAAAATCCTTTCCTTTCACATTAACAGAGCTCCCCAAGAATCTCTCCAAATTGAACTCTTCAGCATCCTCCCATGAATTTGGGTCTCTTCCAATCACCCAAGCGTTGATGATAACATGAGTTCTCACAAGGATTTCATAAGTGAAACAACACATGAATTTATTTATTCATGCAGAACCAAAAGGGTAGCCAGAGGATAAAGCCTAAGTGTTTTCTTCACGACTGCTTGTAGGTAAGTCAAACTCATGTACGTTTGAATTCACTCCTAACACTTTGTTCAACTCTTCTTGGGATTTTTTCATCAGTAGAGGTTGTCTTGATAGTTCTAACATGGCCCACTCCAAGGTAGTAGAGATACTCCCTACTCTGTTGAATTATTGTAACTTTGAAGTGTATTTACTTATTATCCCCGATGTTCCTATTGGTAGAATCATTTGTATTTCATTATACCCTGATGTTCCTATTGGGAGAATCACTAAGAGTCATGAGGAAATTCCCTCCATTATAATTCGATTCATTAACACCCTAATTAATATAATATTAAGTTGTTAGATTCCTCCTAGAGAAGTTGGCCCAATCACTTTTAGAGAGGATGACTTGTTGGAGTGGAAAATCAAGTGAATGGAAGAATATAAATAGAAGTGAGGCTCTCCTCATTTCTACGCACTCACGCTCACTTGTGTAGCACATAAGAGAGAGGGATAGATGTAGATTCTAGGAGAAGGATCAGTATGGGGTTTTATCTTTTATCTTTTGATCATTTACATTGAGGAAGCTTTTGCTGGGTTTTTCCCATTAGGGTTTTTCCAGGGTAAATATGTGTGGATCTTGTGATATTGTTTCCTTCAGTGATCCTGTCTATAAGCTTTTGTTATGAAATTAAAATTGAATACTGATAATCTAGCTTAGCATATGGAATCTTAACATGGCATCAAATATAACCTAAATAGGACAACTTTCACAAGGTAAAAAATCCCTCTCTCTCTCCCCGACAGGAAATTAGGGTTTCGAGAAAATTTTGAATTTTGAAGAACTGATTACATGGAAAGTTGAGCCCTCCTAGAGCACACCTTCTAAGCCTAGGATCGAATTTTTTTGAGTAGATCTCCTGGAGATTCAAACCCTAGTTTGACACTACACCAAAAAACTGTAGAAATCTAGTGAACCAGAAAACTGCTAGAAGCTGCGGTGTTGAATATCACAAGTTAGATTTGAAAGGAGAAGACTTGAGACCTCCAGAAACAAAGCACACCAATCAACTCTCTTGATTGAAACACATTTCCTGGTAATATCAGTTTCTCATTTTCCAGAATTTCAATTTTTTGTGATCTTCTGACAAGATGGCCCCAAGCACCAAGCTTGAGGACAATCTAGAGAGCATAGAGAATTACAGAGCATGGAAATACATAATAGGCCTCATTCTCAAAGAGAATGATCTTGAAAAATCTATCAAGGATGAATTTACAGAACCTGAGGAGGCTAAAGATAAGGAGAATCACAGAAAGGATTTGATTAGGGCACAAAGGATTATTGTTGACTCCATCAAGGATCATTTGATATCTCAAGTGTCATCCAAGAAGACTTCGAAATAAGTGTATGATTCCCTAGTAGGAATGTATGAAGGAAGAAACATCAACATAAATATGAATCTAAGATCTCAATTGAAGAGCACCAAGATGAATCATGGAGAATCCATCCAGGACTACTTCACAAGGGTCTCCCAGTTCAAGGAATAACTAGAAGCCATTGGAGACAAGCTTAATGAAAATGAGTTGGTTATGAATGCTCTCAATGGTCTCACTATACCCTGGGAGTCATTCATCCAAATGATGTGTTCCAGGAAGGAAAGCATGAATTTTGATATTGTATAGGAAGATTGTATTCAAGAGGAGACTAGAGTGACAAATAGAGAAGCTCTATTGAAGGAGGATTATCAAGCCCTAGCCAGCCATACCAAGAGAAGAACAAGTCAACCCAACTTCAAGAAGGGAAACCAAAAGGAGTCTCAACCTCCCATAAGGTTCCAAATAATAAGAGGAAGTCTCTCCAATAGGGACTACTCCAAATTTCAATGTTTTCATTGTGATAAGATAGGACACATTGCCAGAAATAGTCCTTTGAAGAGACAAGAATTCAAGAAGAGGAACAACAACAACAAAAGACACCATGCACATCTAGCTGAAGATGATGATGAAAAAGAGGAAGAGGAAGGACCTCAAAGAAATCAAGCAAGAGAAGAATATGCAGAAGAGTATGTACTACAGTGGGGGATGACTATCAATATCCAATCAAAGGAATCGGTGAAGCAAGATACAAGCTCAATTCAAGAAATTCCCTGAAGATGAACAAATTTTTATATGTACCGGGTCTAAAGAAGAATTTACTTTCTATCTCAGCTTTAGACAAGAAAGTATTCAGAGTTGCATTTGTAGATGGCCAATTATTCATGTGGCCCAAAGGAAAGTCAATTGAAGATGCAGTTGTCACCAGTGAAGAATAGGGAGTCCTGTATAAACTCAAGGGACATTCAAAAATAGCCCTTGTTCATGAGTCCACTAACCCTAGTGAAATGTGGCATAGAATACTCACCCACATAAATTACAAAGCACTACCTCATGTGAACAAATTAATGGCGGGGTTACCATACTTGAAGATCAACCATGAAGGTATTTGCAAAGGATGTGTGAAAGGGAAGAATATTAAGAATCCATTTTCGAAGAGTGAAACAAAAACTAAAGTTACGTTGGAATTGATTCATTCATATATGTGTGGTCCAATGCCATCCACATCTTTGATTGGTTTTGAATATTATATTACATTTATTTATGACTATTCAAGAAAGACATGGATATACTTCTTGAAAGAAAAGAGTGAGGTGTCTGAGAAATTCAAGGAATTCAAAGCCTTGATAGAGAATCTTTTAGACAAAAGAATCAAGACACTCTGATCATACAATGGCGAAGAATATACTTCAAAAGAGTTTAAAGAATTTTGTAAAGATGATGGAATCAAGAGGGAACTAACTACTCCCCACAATCCTCAACAAAATGGTGTTGTGGAAAGAAATAATGGAACCATCATGGAGGCAGTGAAGACAATGATATATGATCAAGATCTTCCAATGCATCTATGGGAAGAAGCAACAAGAATTTTTGTCCATGTACATAATAGAATATCTCACATCGCTCTTGGATTCAAGACTCCAGAATATATGTTCACAATAAAGAAGCCTGAGGTAAGTCACCTCAAGATATTTGGTTGTCCAGTATATGTTCATATACCAAAAGAGAAAAGAACCAAGTTGGGCCCTTCCGAAAAGAACGGAATATTTGTTGGATACTGTGAAGTATCCAAGGCAATCATAATTTACATTCCTAGATTCCATCACATGGAAATTAGTAGATATGTAACATTCAATGAAGAATTAGCTCTCAAGAGATCCAGAAAAAGTCAACATGAAGAAGTATATGAGGAAGATGCACCTCCCAGAAATGTAGAGGCTACATTCCTCCCTGAAGATAAAGCACCTGAAGATCATGATATGACAGAACCACAAGAAACTCCTATGATGGATATATCACGGAAATTATACAAGAAGTAGAAAGGTATCGAGCTCTTGAAGGCTCCACACGGATAAGCAAGAATCCCAAGACATTTTCCAACTATGTAGCTTTGATGTGTGATATTATAGATCAAGAACCTACAAAGTATGAATATGTTGTACAGAAGAAAGAATGGATAGAAGCAATGATGGAAGAGTACTAGTAAATAATGAAGAGTGATGTCTGCGATATAGTGCCCAAACTAGAAGGCAAGAGTGTAGTATCCTCCAAATGGATCTATGAAATAAAACAGGTAGCTGGCAGAAGTATAAATAAGTACAACGAAAGATTTTTGGCTTGAGGTTTCTCTTAGAAAGAGGGAATGGATTATGAAGAAACATCTCCACCAATAGCACGATATACTTTGATTAGAGCTATCATGGCACTCGCATCCATGATGAAGTGGGACTTACACCAGATGGATGTGAAGACATCCTTCCTAGTTGGTGTGATTGAAGAAGAAGTATACATAGAGCAGTCACAAGGATTTGAAGTTGAAGACAGACGGATTCATGTATGCAAGTTGAAGAAGGCCCTGTACGACCTGAAGCAAGCTCCTAGAGCTTGGTATGGAAGGATAGATAGTATCTTGACGAGCTTGGACTTCACCAAGAGTAAAGTCGATCCTAACGTTTACTACAAGGTTATAGAAGATGAACATGTCATACTATTATTGTATGTGGATGACCTATTTATGACAAGGAATGAGAAACAAATGTAGAATGTAAGAAGAATATCATTGAAGAATTTGAGATGAAATACCTTGTGTTAATGCATTATTTCCTAGGTCTGGAAGTATGACAGAACTCAAAAGGAATCTTTCTCAATCAGGGAAAGTACACAGTGGAAATATTGAAAAGATTTGATATGTTGGAATGTAAAGCCATGGCCACAACCATGGATACCAACCTGAAGTTGATGGCTGATGAATCATCAGAATTGGTGGATGTGACTCAATACAAATATATTATTGTGTCACTGATGTATCTTACAAATACCAAAACAAACATTTGTTTTGTTGTGAACACCCTAAGTCAGTATCTAGTTCAACCTAGATGTGTTCTCCTAATAACTGCAAAACATGTGATGAGATATCTAAAAGGGAATATAGAATTTGGTCTATACTATGATGGAAACCATGATTACAAATTGTATGACTATATAGATGTAGATTGGGCTGGAAGTGTCTCAGATAGAAGAAGTACATCAGCTGTATGTTATAGTCTAGGGTCGTCTATGATTTCATGGTTTAGCAGGAAATAGTACAGTGTTTGTCTTAGCACGTCTAAAGAAAAATATATAGCAGATTGCTCTGCTAGTTATGAATCCATATGGCTTCGAAAGCTAATGTCAAGTTTATTCAACCTGAATTTAGATACCACTGTGATTCTATGTGATAACCAAAGTTGTATAAAGGTGATAGAGAACCTAGTGTTCCATGATAAGTCAAAGCACATAGAAATTTGGTATTTCTACATTCGATATATGATACAAAAGGGAGATAGAAATATCCAGTATGTGAGTACCGATGGACAAGTTGTTGATGTGTTGATGAAGCCTCTATCTCAAGTAAAGTTCGAATACTTTCGAGACAAGCTTGGTGTTGTTCGGAAAGACCTTCCCTGAAAGGGGGAGCAGTGATGTTGCAGTGGGAGTGTATCATCCCTGGACATTTGCCCTAAAAGTGATCTATAGACTTATTTATCCGAGAAATAAGAATTATTGTATCATCCATGAAAATTTGTTCTAAAGTGACCCGGTGACTTCAGTCCTCAAGAATTTGGTGGGATTGTATCATCCCTGAACATTTGTTCAGAACAGATCCGGTGACTTCGGTCCTCGAGAATTTGGTGGGATTGTATCATCCTTGAACATTTGTTCAAAACAGATACGGTGACTTCGGTCCTCAAGAATGTGGTGGGATTGTATCATACCTGAACATTTGTTCAAAACAGATACGGTGACTTCGGTCCTTGAGAATGTGGTGAGATTGCATCATCCCTGAACATTTTTTCAGAACGTATCTGGTGACTTAGGTCCTCAAGAATGTGGTGGGATTGTATCATCCCTAAACTTTTTGTTCAGAATGGATCCGATGACTTCGGTCCTCGAGAATGTGGTAGGATTGCATCATCCTTGGACTTAGTCCTAAAGTGATAGGGAGTGATTACCCTGTAATTGTATCCGGTGACTTCGATCGTCGAGAATGTGGTAGGATTGTATCATCCTTAGACTTGAGTCCAAAAGTGATCCGAAGACTTTCATCTTTGTATTAAGGATTGTAGGCTTTTGCTGCTGATGATGATGTTACTGATCGAAAGATCAGAGTATGATGATGATGATGTTACTGATCGAGATATCAAAGTATGATGATGATGACGTTACTGATTGAAATATTAGAGTATGATGATGATGATGACGTTGCTAATCAAAAGATCAGAGTATGATGATGATGATGATGATGTTGATTGAAAGATCAGAGTGCGATGATGATGTTTGTTAGAGAATTGTTGCTGATGATAATGATGATTGAAAGGTCAAAGTATTTTTTATGATGATGCTGCTGATTGATGAAGACTAAAGTGTTGAAGATGATGTTGTTTCCGCTAAAGTTGAAGATGAAGACTATATGTCAAAGATGTTGAAAAAGCTTCCAATGATCTATAAATGTATCACCCTGATGATGTTGAATATGCTCTCTCTCCTTCTCCTGCTGCTGTTGTTGATGTCATTGTAGAATACCCTTCTCGTTAAGGGGGAGTGTTGAATTATTGTAACTTTGAAGTGTATTTACTTATTATCCCCGATGTTCCTATTGGGAGAATCATTTGTATTTCATTATACCCCATTCTTTTTGTCGAGAGAATCACTAAGAGTCATGAGGAAATTTCCTCCGTTGTAATTCGGGTCATTAACACCCTAATTAATATAATATTAATTTGTTAGAGTCCTCCTAGAGAAGTTGTCCCCATCAATTTTAGTGGGGTCGACTTGTCGGAGTGTAAAATAAATTGAACGAAAGAATATAAATATAAGTGAGGCTCTCCTCATTTCTACACACTCAAACTCACTTGTGTAGCGCATAAGAGAGAGAGATAGTTGTAGTTGCAAGGAGGAAAAGTATCGGTCTGGGGTTTTATCTTTTATCTTTTGATTATCTATATTGAGGAAGATGTTGCTGGGTTTTTCCCATTAGGGTTTTCCAAGGGTAAATATGTGTTGATCTTTTGATATTGTTTCTTTCAGTGATCATGTCTATATTCTTTTGTTATGAAATTGAAATTGAATGCTGATAATCTAGCTTAGCATATGGAATCTTAACAAACTCCACCATGAAGCATATCATGCATCATAACAGACTAGAGTAAGCCAAATTAAGATTAAATGTGCATGAGCATGCATAGATTGCGCTGCATGAAAAACTATGAATAGTGAGGAAGAGTTGACTTATTTAACTTACTATAAGAAGGGATTTGATACTATTTCGTCCTAGATTGACCTCCCGAGTATTATGTTTAGACATGGCAAGCAATATAGGTGGAAAGGAGAGGTATCATAGGAATTCATATACTATGCTTTTGGTAATTTTCACAGTGTGTTCTAATTATCCACCTTACTTTGAACTAATCGAATGTGTTTAAGAGCAATATCACAAGAACACAAGTGCTCACTCTAACTAATCCTGATTTCATATCGTTTAACTTATCTCTAATAAAACCAATCTAACAGTCTAGTCGTATCACTCTATATTATCTTGAATACAACAACTCTTCCTTTTCCATATCCTGATTCCCCAATACTATGATTTATATATGGTTTTGGATAAGCTTCTCCTTCGGCTCATGGATTAAGCTATACTAATATAATATCGAATCTGGAAACACTTGTGATTATTCTTGCATCGGCCCGCTTATAACATCATATAAGTCTTAAAACTTTTATCACACATATAACACACTAATTTGTACTATCTAAGTTTCCTCTAACCCTTAGAACAAGATTTTGCCTTCCACTGACTAATATATCGCCTGGGGATACCCTATTTTAAAAAAGGTGAAAAAGGGAAGCAAGTTCCCAGTACCATATATGGCACCAGAAGATCCAACTCATACATCGCGGATATACCCCAATGAAAGAAAACCATCATCTTAGCAATTTCCAAGCCTAGTCATTGACTACTCCACAAGGTATTGTTACTCAACCTAAGATGAGCAAACTATTTTTATCATTAGTGAGGAAGGGTCTAGTTTCTACTTTATATAATGTTTACAATGATTTAATAAAAAATGAAGTAACTATATTTATACTTTATGCTTTGTCTTCTTTTTGTATTTCTTTTTTATTTCTGGATTAAAAGGACAATCTTGGCAAAGTATCATTAGAACCAGAGTCAGTAGCAGCACGGGTTATCCCTGCATTTCAAAAATTGTGTAGTTCTCATTAGACTAGCTTATCATCTAGCCAAGATTCATCCACTGTATATTACTCTTGAGTTAGATGACCATCTACTCCATAACTGCATGGTGGACTTAGAATTTGCAAACAATATTAAGCCATCGACGATAATGAAGACTCTGGAAATGAAATGCACAAACTATTATGAACAGGTTCATAAGATATACAATTTTTACTCATAGGGCGTGCCTTCTTTGGGTGATATAACAAACATTTTTTCCCGATGATGTTCTACCCTGTGAATATATATAGCATGAAATATAATCCTAGTGGATCTGCCTCTTGTATATGGCCTCATTCTAGGAATAGAATGGATGCACAATATGGGTGAATATATGAGAAATGATAGTACACATGTCATCTTGTGAGGGCGTGATATTATGATTCAGTTTTTTTCTTAGGAATTGGTCATTCCTAATGCACAAAAGAAGGTAACACAACATTGAATATTGTGTCCTACAAGGATACTAGGATTGTGACTTATGCTAGTTTAGATGAAATGGAAATCATCAATATATATAACCAAACTAATGAGAAGGGAACATACCCACCAGCACATGCCTTTTATAAATAAGAAGAAAGAGTGACTCCATTGGGACCTATATTTATAGACGCTCCCTCGGTAACATTATCTTTGAAAGGAGAAGCATCTATTATATTTGAGCCTGAGGGAGGTATTTGGAAGTGTTGTTCCACTTTTGGAAGTCATGGGAACCATCAAGAGAAAAACATACCCATGGTTTGAAGTGGAGGAATGGTGCTAATGAGTGTAACCTTCCTGGAGCATCGGGATACCAACCATTGTCAGTCTTATCCCTATTAATGATTCCAAAGAAAATTTTATTGAAGAGTATGAGCCATATTTATTGGCCTTTATGAAACATCCAAGGGAAACAATTGGTTGGGAGATGTTGGGCCTGCATCCTCCAAATAATGTCATCTCTTTCAAATTTCCCCAAATATAGTATTTTCTATTTTATGAAGATCAAAACAAAGCAGGAGGGAAAATTGGTGTTTTATTGAGATCACCTAAGAATATTATTGACCCATTCACTTGTAGACTAGAATTTGAATTTACAAATAAACTGGATGAGTATGAGGCATTAATTTGTGGCCTTAAACATTCTTGGAAAATGGGAGCAATTGTTGTTCTTGTGATGGTTGATTCTAAGTTGGTGGTCAAGCACATCATAATGGAGTATTTCATTAAGGATTTATATCTAAAAAGTTACACCCATTTGGTATTGAATCTAATTAGCTAGTTGGTCACATTTAACTTAAGGCATATCCTAAGAAAGAGAAACTAGCTAGTGGATGCATTGGTTGTAACTTGCTCATTAATCAATTCTCACCCAAAGATAATTGGAGAGTGTTTTTTAGTTGGTATTTTATAAATACCTTCTATCCTGGATAACCAAGAACACATCCAGGGATTTGAGAATGATGAGAACATTGTTTAATTAATGCAAGGAACATTGGAATTTAATCAATATGACCTAGATATTCCTTAGACAGAGGAATAAATAAATATTAAACAAAATAATGATAAAAGAGTGACCCACGGGATGGAATTGGGAAGGATCAAATAGAAGTGTTGCAACTAAAGAACAATAAAATATCTAGAGTCGTAGGAGTGAAATATTCTTTTCACTAGAGGGGGCCCTCTGCTACGATACAACATGTTACCCCATATCGATGTGACTGTAGTAGGCATCAAGGGTCTCATAACACCCATCAGGGGAGTGTTATTGTCTTATGAATAAGTTTCTGCTGACGACCAAGACCTTCGAGATCCATCCATGCATGTTCCCCCCTAATAGGCCTTTATCTACTATTATCATCTAATACGTCTTTTGAGTTATTCACCCTATAGTAAGTAAACCAATTATTTGACAAATTAAGTCAGTAATTCAAGACCTTACCTGAGCTACACTTCTCTCTAATAACATTTAGCTTGCTTATTTTGGTTTTCTTGCCTTTTTACAAGAAGAACGAGTCTCTTTTTCAAGCATCAAAGTATATGGTTTTGAGCTATGATTCCTTAGAAATACTGACAAGCATTAAATCCTATGGATTTCAGCTAACACGTCCCTTGCAAAGGATTTGAGCTCACACATGCTCTACTAAGGCTTTTAGCTATGCATTCTTTACAATAATGAGAAGCTTCAAAATCTATGACCTTAGTTTTAAGTTTCATTTTTATAACAAAGGGAATGGATGTCATGATTTATGGAAGGTTTGAGACCTTTTTCATCTTCACGACAGAGGGAATGTGCCACAACTTATGGAACCTTCTATCCATGTCTAAAATTTTGGGACAGATCCAGATTTGATTCAGCGATCTGTGGATACATTCGCTAGGGTGCAGCGATTTGAAAACGCAACATTTTGCAAGGGTCCCTTTTGTTTTTTCCTATCCATAAAAAACATAAAATATTTATTTCTTATTATTTCTAGCATTCATCTTAGGATGTAAGCTAGTGAATGCCAATACAAAGGGATTACCTCCATGGTCAATTTCACCAAAATCAATCTTAGTCCTCTAAAAAGCCACCTACAGTATCAACTTGTCAATCTGCTTCTACTTTTTCCTTGGAACCAATTCCAATCCTTAAACCTATAATCACATTATTTTAGCATGAATCTTAGATTCCTTACTCCATTGTCAAAAGGGAAACATTAAAAGGAAGGATTTGGAGAATCCTTCTTTCTTGGTTTGCATCTAAATTAGTGATAAAGATGTTTGATTTATTGGAATCTACCTTCATAACCTTTCATGTGCAGTGTAATAATAGAGTTTCCTAATATGTGCCTGCCTCCCTCACAGGGCCCAAACCAATTATGATAAAATAATATACAAATAAAAAAGTGAGACAAATAGAAATTTGTTTTTTTTCTTCTTTTTATACCTCGTTATCTCTTGCAATATTTTACTTGCAATCTTCTACTTTCATTCTTAAGACATTAGTTACCAATAAGAAGAGAAGAAAATTTGACATAGGGAAATCCTGGCTTAACGCCCATTATAAGGAGACTAACCCAATTATAAGGTGAGAAAAAAAACTGAAGACAAACATCTCATTATCCAATTTACTAACTCCGTATTCATCCCAATAGGATTAGCATTATGTTAGGATCTTTACTGAGAGAATAACAAGTACATCAATCAAACACAAGAGACAATGAACACAATGTTTTTCATCGGGGAAACCATAAATGGAGAAAACCCTGCAACTTCCTCAGAGATAGAATCAACATAAGATGTAAAACCCCAAAACAGTAAGATGCACTCTCGACAGCAGCAATCTTCTTCTTGTCTATCCCCAGTGTCTTCTGCTTCCTCAACTATGCACTATGCTTGAGTGTGTGAGTGATGTGTACTAAATAGAGACCCCATCTCTATTTCTACTAATATTGACATGAATAAAACCCTACTAGGGAGGACCTCTACTAGGAGAGTCTAATAACTCCAGTGCCCCGGAATTTCAGGGACTTTAACCCTTACACAATCGGAGGGTTACCCACTATTACTTGACATGACTTGTTTATTTCTGCACTAAATGTTTTTAACCTAGCAAACCCTAACCTCCACAGCCGACATTAATCCCCCCCTTTTTTCCTACCCAGTTCAGTATTTATCAATGATTCTCACTCTCTCCACATTCGACATGGTCCTGATGATGAATCTTGATATGGATTCGAAACGTTGACTTGGTCATTTTGATACTGTGGTTTCTCCAACAACATCATCAATGACTTGTTTACATTATTGATTCTCGCAATCAAAACATCGGGGCATGGAAACATGACTCAATTGCATAATAGATATATCATGGAATAAACATCAGGTTACAATACATAATATACATAGATGAATACATTCCGAAGTTACAAATACATCAACACTCCATCTTAACTAGGAACGTATTCTTTCGACACAATTTTCAGCATTGTTCTTCTTCTCTGTATCAACTGGATCATCTCGTCATATGCATCTCGAGTCTTCTAAGTTTTCAAGTCATCTTCATTCTTCGAATCTGGATCATCTCTTGATCTAGATCAACATCACTAGATCGAATCTGGATCATCACTTGATTGGATCTGGACCTGGATCATCACTGGTCATCATCATAGGAAGTTCTACAGAGCCAACCTTCTTTCATGCTAGTTGTAGGCCTAGCCATCGGGTAGGTCTTTTCCCAACACTTACATCTGACCTACTTGTCAGAAAGGCATGCCCAGCACTTAAATCTAACCTACTCATCAGAAAGGCATACCCAACATTCACATCTGATCATGTAATAAACTAAAATCACATCAAAAAGGCCCCGCACTCACATCTGTCATGGAAGGAATTGAATCCTCTCACCATGATAGAATGGCCTACCCTTACATCCGACATGAAAGGAACTGAATCCTCTCACCATGAAAGAATGTCCTGCACTTACATCGGCCATGGAAGGAACTGAATCCTCTCACCATAACAGAATGGCCTGCACTTACATCGGCCATGGAAGGAACTGAATCCTCTCACCATGACGGAATGGCATGCACTCACATATGACCTGGAAGGAACCAAATCCTCCACCCTTGTCAGAAAGGCCCCCAGTCCCAGACTAAGCTACCTGGTAACTGACCATGTGCCTCCACTCTCCCAGAGAGTGGCAGTTGCCCTTACATCTGTCCTACTTGATAGAATGGCCAGCACTCATATTTGACATGGAAGGAACTGAATCCTCTCACCATGACAAAATGGCTTAGCCCTTACATCTGACCTGCTCATCAGAATGGCTTTGGATCTTTAGCACTCATATCTGACTTGGAAAGAACTGAATCCTCTCACCATGACAGAATGGCTCAGCCCTTACATCTGACCTGCTTGTCAGAATGGCTTTGGGACTCATCACTTTCCCTTGGAGGAAACCTTGATCTGGAGAACACCAAGCTTCTCCCTAAAGTACTTGAACTTCACTTTGGCCAATGGCTTCGTCAACATGTCAGCTATCTGTTCCTCCATAGCAACATACTGGAGCTTCAATGGTCCTCTTCGCTCCATATCCCTGATATAGTGATACTTGATCTTGATGTGCTTCAACTTGTTATCGAACATTGGATTCTCTGACAACTTCACACAACTCTTGTTGTCACAACATATACAAGTAGCATCCATCTGGAGATCAAATAAATCAGACAGTAGCTTCCTCAGCCATTGTTATAGCATATTTCACCACTCTATGTGAATCACACTTTGTATGGCCTTTCCATGTCCAGCTGCAGACTCCATAGCCCCTATGGACCACTTTTTGTCCTTTGATGTTTCCTTTATCATCCCTAAAAACACATGAAAAATGATATACGTGGCTTTTAAACCTATAAGCACGTACATACGCGAGTTTGACCACTAAAACTGCGTACATCGAGATGTGTGCATAATCCAAATCCTTTTGGATTTTTCCTTGACATGGATCCGACTCATTTGACTCCTGTCCTTCCATATGCCTTGAGATCGCTCGGATTCGACCTTTCATTACCACTTTGAAAATATATATAAGGAACCCCTTGGTACATTGAAGGCATAAGAGAGAATTGAGAGCAAAGAAACTATAGTCCATTGTTGCTGAAACTTATGCTTGAGTCTGCATCCCTTTGTCCCTTGGAGCACTGTTGTGTTCTTCCCAATCTTTCCTTTTGCTTGTGAGCTTGCTATCGAGAGATGGAGGATTGAAGTGGTGGAGGCCCAAGAGGGGGATTCAGTTTCTCCGGTTCCCAGACGTGCCGTCAGAGGTTGTATCTTGTAATCTCTAATTTATATTAATAGAAATATCTTTTCATGTCCAATGATGTGTATTTCAATGAATATTTTATCCATGGGATCATGTCAAATGATTTTACTTTATTGATTATATATGCTAGAATAGATCTAACACCATGATATATAGAATGCTTGTATTGTTTACTTGTTGTTAAGGAAGTAATATAGCAATTCAAGCTGAATATTGGAAAGCTCAATGGGGATCTACTTCAACCATTCGGAATAAGGTACGAGGTCTTATCCTTTAGTGTTAGACATTTAATTTCTATTGCATATTGGAAAGGATTGATTTTTGGAGTCAAGCTGTCTATTGTGGTACCCCAAGCCATAGGAATTTCTCTACGTAACAGAATTTGCGACTCCGCTGGGGAGTTCCTAGTAGTTGTCCTTTGGGGGTTATTTTCTCGGCATTAAATGAATTTGAATTGCTCTTTCTCTCTTGTTTCTATGTTGGGTCTGGGGGCATGTATTCCTGGTAGAGTCTGATTGGTGTGAAGTTTGTCTCAGCCGGTCTGTTTTCCTTGATTTTACGCACCTTTTCTTCTTGTACACGGGTTTTTGATTTACAGTCGCCTATACATGTGGTTTCCTCTGCGATTTCTGCGTATACATGCGGGTTTACTGTGAACAGTCATGTATGCCTTTGATTTTTCCTTTTTGTGGAAGATAATTGGTTTCTAGGTGAATTCTGTTAGTTGTTGAGTCTCCTTTGGCAGTGCTTGAGTTTGTTTAGACTTCTGTTTCTGACCAGAAACGTTTTTTTAGCCTAATTTTTTTTTTTAGGAAAGTTCTTGTCATGGCATTTTCGATTTTTTGTTTGAGATTAGTGCATTAGAGTTCTTTTACCTTAGTGCTTTGCTTGAGTACTATTTGGGTGTTCTTGTAGAGTCTAGGGGTCGTAGAATCATTCTTTTTCTTTTTGCATCTCTTTTATTTTCAAAAAATCCAAAAACATTTGCTTATCATCATGCATTGCATTTTGCACTTTGCAATGTACTTGCACTAGATCTAGATTTGCTTTGGAATACTAGTTAGGACTTCATATAGGAAATTTGCATTTATCATTTGAAAAAGAATTGCACATTTCACGTAGTAGCATACCCCGTTTTCATGGACACAATGCATTTGCATTGATTGTTAGGTGTGCATTTTACTTCTTGTTGCATCATAACACCACTAGTTGCATGATCATATCCATTTTTTAGTAATAAATCCAACTAAAATCAACGCTAATTAAAATGAACTACACTCTTTTCTTTTCTAGGGTGCACCAACAAGCTTAGTTTTTAGGATCTTGGAATAGTTCATTATAAGTTAATTCTCCAAGATCACTAAACAACAACATCTAGGTGTCTGTGTAGGTGAGTGTGTGAAATCCTTGGTATAACCAGTGTTCTCAGGATCCTGCTCTCAAAAGGGAGTTAAGCACAAGGCAATGTGAGCGGTTATTGATTGGGATGACCCCTAGTCGTAACTGAGTAGCACTGAAGATATTTCCAGGATTGTATTCATATCTGGGGGCTCTTTCGAGAGTTTCGGGCTTTGCTACCCTGCCCATACGGTCAATCCCGCCTACGACTGTCTGCCTGAGCATTGAGTATATTGGGGTGACCTTAGTGGCCTTACCTAGGATATCAAGGGAGTGCTTGTAGAGGTTATTCTGCAAGTGTCCCGGCCAAGTTGGGGTCAGACAGCATAGTCGCTTTACGTGTTGAAGATGAGGACCACAATAATTGGTTACGTACCTCCGCTTGTTGTGTATGGGAGTCTGAAGCCTCTCCTAGGCGAGACATACCTGCTTCATTCAGGAGCTCACTTATCCAGCCCTTGTTTGCTTGCATTTGGATTTAGATTTTATTAGTGACTGCTCTGTGCAAGATAGTTGGCCTAGGGTTTATGTAAATAGAGATTCTTTGCTATTTTTTGAGTCATTGTGGATTCGAGTGCGGTTCCTCGCCGTTCTCATCGTTTAGCAGGGATTTTGCCTTCTACTTCTCCTCCTCCTTTGGGAGAGAGACCTAGATAGTCCAGGCAGACTATGTCACACATTGATTCACACACCATGGGAGACCATTCAGAGGATATTCTTAAACCACCTCCCACCATTCATGTAGACGATGGGGAATTTACACCTACTTATGATCTTTCACCCGACTTAGATGAGTTAGGTCCTATGATTTCTGATATAGGAGCCATGTATGATAGACATACTCACTCTAGGTCATATTCCCCTTTGACACGTTACCGGTATGGAATGCTAGAGGATGCTGAGACTCATTTTGAACCTGCTAGAACTAGCTACGGTAGTTATGCTATGTCTAGTTTCCCTATACATGATTTGACATTTCATGTCGAATTTGACTTTGAGCCTAACACTATGCCTGGGGGCACTCTCATTCCTTACCATGTGGAGAGGTTTGGGAGCACTAGTCACATTGCACCTTCCGTCCCAGTGGTGGAAGCTACATCCTATATCCCTTCTAGGTCTAGGGTTAGTGATCCGATTAGGATACTAGATCCGAGACGAGTGACGATAGGCGATAATACATATCTTATTACTCAGCTTCCTTCACGAGGACTTCACTCAGTGAACCTCTCACATAGCATGTGTGATCGTGGGATATTAAAGAATACATTTAATTTCCAGAGATATTGACCCAAACTCTTTTTGTTGAAACCCCCTCCCAATACTTAAAACCTCCTCTCCACCCATTTTTATACTTCAATCCTTAGAAACCACCCTACCCACCCCCACCTTAAACCCCCCATCCCCCCCAATACCTATAATATATTGGTTCAATTTTTGATAATTTTAAAACCCACAATATGAACTAACATGATAGGATATTGGTCAACAAGTGAAGCCCCCGCGGCTTCCTTCGTCCTCGGTCCCTAGTTCTTCAAATGTACATCCTCCACCTTATTCACGTGGTCCTTCGAGCCGATATATGGCTACGAGTTAGGTCTATACTGTGGTTACTAGACCATTTGTGTCTCAAGTCCACATACCGCCTGCTACTTCGGGAGGTTATGTTCATGCTTCTAGAGGTCATCTTGCTACTTCCAGGGTGTATATCCCTACTTCCGGAGCATATCTTCCTACCTACAGAGTGTCTCATGGGGCATCACATGCGATGACCTATGGAACTTATTATGGGATGCAGTATTGACAGGTTTCTTCACCTTATGGAGGCAGGTATCAACAACCTGCTTACTCTCCTAATTATGGCTTTGTAGCTCCTACTAGTCAAGGTCCACCATACTATGGTACTTCCATGCCACCCTATATGGGTCAGACAGGAGGAGGACACTATGGCCAAGGCCATGGTGGTAATCAACCCTATATGAACCAGGGAGCGGTCCATATACCTCATCATCCTAGGCTCCCTTTCCTCGCGACGCTCAATCTTCCTGACTTATCAAGACTTACGAACGATCCTATGGCTCATGACCCGGCTTGGCCGTCTATCCCTACCAAGCTTCCTTCAGACATACCTAAGTTCGAAGGAAAACCGGGAGAGGATCCGAGCGAACATGTTACTACGTTTCACCTATGGTGCTCTTCAAATTCATTACATCAGGACTCAGTCCGTTTGAGACTATTTCAACGCACCCTCATAAGGCCTACTGTGAAATGGTATATAGAGTTACCTAGGGGTGCTTTTACTTTGTTTGATGACCTTGCGATGACTTTTCTTAATCACTTCTAGCTACCAGTGTGCTATGACATTGGTAATGAACTCTTGTCAACATTTCGGCAAGATAAAGCCACACATATTTCTAATCATATTCAAGAGTGGCATAGATGGAAGAGATTAATTAAAGATTTTATACCGCCAGAGTTCCTCCTCGAGTGGTTCCTCAAGTCGTTATTGCCATATATAGCGAAGGATGTTTCCACATCCAGAGTGTAGAATGAGGAACAAGCAATTTTTAGGGTGCAGGAACTGGACTTGATCTATGCTCAGTCCGGTTTGTTATATGATATTATTCCCAATGCCCCTTGTTCTAGTTTTGATCCCAAAGGCAAACCTAGACCACATGCCGATGGCATTGTGGGTTGTGCAAGTGCGAAACCTGTGGATTTGGTTGCAAAACAAGGTAGTAAATTTTCAATCAACCAATTTGCTTCGGGACAAGCTATGGCTTCATCTCAACCCACCCAAATGGTGAATGTACTTTCTGTGCAATCGTCAGACCAGAAGGGTAACCAGTAGCCCGAACGGAATAGAAAAAAGGGTAAAAATAATAATCGAAAGGGTGGGAATAAGAATGAGAATGCTAACAATAATGACAAGAACAGTAAAAATGATGGGGGAGAAAAGCAAGCTAAACATAAGGTTAAGTTCCCTTGCAAGTTATGTAAGGATGATCACCTCACTTACTTGTGCCCTCGGATTGATGAAGCTTCAATATTCTTAGCACAAGGCCTAGCTATGCTAACGAACCCTTTACCGCATAACCAGAATATGAACTCGAAGTCGCATGACCAGTATAGTGATGATGATCCACTAGAGGGTAGTGGTTGTGGGTGCATTAACATGGTCCGTTCTGCGAAATTTGTGACTCGTGTGAAAGATTATAGTTCGTCACAACCCATCCCAGGCAAAGAGCCTGATCCACCAAGGTCCCCTTTGCGCATTGAGAAACCTACGGATAAACTTGAGGCTACACCTTGCATTCCTAAGGGAGTCCTTAAGCATTCGAGGCATAATCCAAATGCCTGAGCCGCCCAGAATTATTCAGTTGTTGAGGATTTAGGCCATACTCCTTGTGCGATGTCTGCATTGGAAGTGCTTCAGAGTTCTCCTTCGCAAAGGAAGGCATTGCTTTCTGCCCTTGGTGTGAACGGAGATGAGTCTTCCTCGGTGATAAAATTTGAAACCGTAATACTGCAGCCTCACTTTCCCTACTATGTGTCTCTTTTGGTGCATGTAGAATGTCTTGATATGACCGTCAAATGAACCGTGATTGACGAGGGCGCTGCTGCTTTTGTGATGCCTTTGTCTTGTTGGAAGGGTCTGGGTTTTCCTGAGTTGTCTAAGTCAGTGACTGTGTTAACTTTGTTTGATGAGAGATCTTTTAGGCCACACAGCATCCTTCCTTCCCTTAAAATCCATTTGGGGGGGAAGACCGTTGCGATAGAGGTTGAGGTGGTTGATTCACCCATTGACTACAATCTCTTACTGGGTAGAAACTAGATGTATAGTATGAAAGTCGTTGCTTCTTCCTTGTTCCGTGTTGTATGCTTTCCACATAATGGGAAGATTGTAATGATTGATCAAATGGCATTCAAGAATCCGTCTGTTACCGCATTTTATGGAGCTTCGATCCCGATCGTTGAACATTATCAGCCGGCAACTGGGAGTGTGGGTGTAGGCATGTATCCATCCCTCATGGAAAGATTTAGATGTCCTGCATTGATCCTCATGATAGGGTATAGTTTCGATGAGGCTTCGACTTCTATGATATTGGTGTCTTTTCACACAAATCATATGGAAGACCCTTGGATTCTTCCTACACCAAGTACCTCGAGTGAGCCTATCGAGACAAGCATGTCATTGCTTGCAGCTATGATAGCTTATCAAGCTAATCTCAAGAATGTTGTAGGGCCTTGTTATTCCTCTTCGTGGACAGAGGAGGAAGACCCCTATGTGCTGCCATCATGGGCAGTACAGTCTTCTCATGACCATGATTTCCTTGATATGGTTTTCCCTTCAGATGAAGTGATTATCGAGGCTATGTCGGGAGTTGAGCCACCATGGGAGGAACTTCATCATAGAACGTACTTACTTCCAGCGCTTGATATTTTGGAGCATGAGGATTATAGGGAGATTCTTAGTTCGAGAGTTGGTAGTCATGTGGTTCCATTAAGCTCTCCTGGTCCGATGGCTGATGGAAACATAGTGAACATATCTTCAACGATCCCTATCAACATCTCTCGCAATCTTGGCACCATAGAGAATGTCTATATTGGGGTAGAATGTTCCCATGCTGAGATTCTAGAATATACCGAGCTATTCAAGGAATTCTGTGATATTTTTTCTTGGTCTAACGGTGAGATGCCAGGTATTGACCCTCGTATTGTCGAGCACAAGATTAATACTTACCCCAACGCTAAGCCTGTTCGACAACGTATACGCTCCGTGAATCCTAGGAAAGCACCCGCCATTAAGGCAGAGATAGAGAAGCTGTTGAAATCGAGTTTCATCTATCCCGTTCCCTTGACAGAGTGGGTTTCAAACCCTATTCCGGTGGATATGAAGCAAGGAGTGATCCGCATATGCATTGATTTTCGCGATTTGAATCGTGCCTATCCTAAGGATAACTTCCCCACACCATTTATAGATCAGATTTTGGATGAGTTTGCGGGTAGCGAGGTGTTTTCCTTCATGGATAGCTTTTTCGGGTATAATCAGATCCAGATTAAACCTAAGGACCAACATAAAACTGCATTTATTTGTCCTTGGGGAACATTTGCATATCAGAAAATGCCTTTGTGCCTTAAAAACACCGGAGCTACATTTCAGCGGGAGATGACCTTGATCTTCCATGATCTCAAGTCTATTATTGAAGTATTTTTGGATGACCTCGCTACTCATTCTCGCATGAGAATGCATCATCCCTATCACTTGAGATTGGTATTCAAAACATGCCAGCACTATTAAGTTAGATTAAATCCTCATAAGTGCATCTTTTGCATGAAGTCAGGTTGTTTGTTAGGATTCATCGTGTCAAAAGAGGGTATAAGATTCGACCCTTTGAAGGTTGACGCAATACTTCAGTTGTCTCCCCCGAAGAATATTCGTCATCTTCAGTGCTTGCAAGGCATGGCAAACTTCTTATGAATATTTGTTGTCAATTTTTTCAATTTGACTAGAGGCTTCATACGTCTCTTGAAGAAGGATACTCTCTTTGAATGGGATGAGTGAGCCTAGGAGTCCTTCGATGCACTCAAGCGAGCCCTAGCATCGCCCCCAGTGATTAGTCCTCTAGATTATAGCCGTGATTTCTTATTATATGTGGCCGCATATTTAGACAAAATTGGGATGGTTTTGGTTCAAGAGGATGAGGAGCTCCAAGAGAATGTCATATATTATCTGAGCTGAAACCTTATTGATGCAGAGATTCGTTATTCTCATGTTGAGAAGCTTTCTTTAGCTACCGTACATGCAGTTCAGCGTTTGAGACATTATATTCTCCTTTTCTAGACCTTGGTTGTGGCCCATGTCAATCAATTTCAATTCGTCCTCACTAGAAGGATGATTGGGGGAAAGTATAATAAATGGATTGTCATTCTGCAACAATTTGATCTCGAATTTGTTTCCGCAAAATCGAAGAAATTTTTAATCTTTGCAGAGCTTATATCATATTTTCCGAGCGAGGCCGAGGAGTTGGTTTATGAAGATATGTTTGTTGATGAACACATATTCTTAATCTCAACATTAGACCCATGGTATGGGGATATCATAGTATATCTGCAAACACAGAGGACCCCTACTCACCTCTCGCGAGATGAACGACGACGATTACGTCACGTCTCTAAGAACTACCTTATAGTGGACAATACTTTGTACCGTCATGGGGTAGATTCCATTTTATGACATTATTTAACTTATGACGAGGCTGAGGTTGTGCTGAATGATTGCCACAGAGGGGCATGTGGTGGTCATTTATCTGGGCTTTCTACAACTCAAAATATTTTGAGAGCGGGTTATTTCTGGCCATCGATATTTAAATATTATGTTGATGTGGTCAAGAGGTGCCACCCTTTCCAGGTGTCCACACATAATATGCACTTGAAACCTGCCTCATTACATCCCATTATCACCGCCGGTCCCTTCACTAAGTGGGGGCTCGATTTTATGGATTGCAACCCAGCTTCGGCTAGGGGGCACCATCACATTATAGTGGCTATTGATTATTTCATGAAATGGGCTGAGGTTATGCCTACAGTAAAATTTGATGATGAGACAGCCGCTCACTTTGTATTCAACCAAATTATTACTCGGTTTGGGATTCCGAAAGAGCTTGTCACTGACCATGGCTTGCACTTTCAGAACAGTATGATGGAAGAGTTGGCATCCAAGTTAGGGTATAAGCAAGAGAACTCCTCTTCTTACTACCCTCAAGAGAATGGACAGGTAGAAGCAGTGAATAAATCACTCAAATCCATTCTCCAATGAACCATCGCACAAAAAAAGACGAATTGGCACATTATGTTATATCCTACTTTGTGGGCATATCAAACCGCGGTTAATACTGCCACTGGTTTTTCTCCATATCAGCTTGTGCATGGAGTGGATTTGATATTGCTGGTTGAATGTGAAATTCCTTCGTTAAATCTAGATTTGGAACTCTTACCAGATACTTCACCTTTGGAGGAGCGTTTGGTTCACATTGAGCAACTCGATGAGTAGCGTCAGGATGCCTTGGTGGCTCTAGAGGTTAATGAGCATCGTGTTAGGGTCTAGTACGATAAGTCTGTCTGTCCAAGAGTGTTTAATGAAGGATACTTGGTCCTTTTGTGGGATCAATTGAAAGAACCCTTGGGGGCAGGGAAATTTAATCCTATGTGGCGTGGTCCTTACGTGGTCAAGCGTGTGTTAGAGAAGGGTGCGTATGAGTTAGTGGATTACGAAGGAATAGCTTTGATGAAGCCTAGAAATGGGCTCTATCTCAAAAAATACTATGCATAATCTTTAGCCAAGGCTGCTTGTTGTATATTATTGTACAGCTTTGCATACTTAGGTATTTTTCTTATCGTGATCGGGTTTGTGATTAGTTTTCATTTCTTTTGGCAGATGTCAATGGAATCTTCCACCTACATAGGATTCGCGGATGGTGCAAGCCATCACACTCAACACTTAGCCTCTGCTACTTGGGTGATTTATACTCCTATGGGTCAGGTATTGTCTTCAGGAGGTGTATGTCTGCGGCCATCTTCCAACAATGTTGCTGAATATAGCGTCGTTATTGAGCTTCTATGGGATGCCATTTTACATGGAATTCTATCTCTTGAGGTACGTCTTGATTCGGAGTTAGTAGTGTCACAGCTCAATGGTTTGTACCATGTTAGAGATTCGACGTTATTGAGAAGGTTCTTACATGTGAGATTATTAGAACGACAATTTGACAGTATAACATATATACACATTCCAATAAATAATAATCAAGTTTCTGAGTCATATGATAACTACGTGTTAGATTGGAATTTGTTTCATTCATAATAAATTAATCACAAACAAAAATTTTACACATGTAAATAAATAAATCGATCACCATAAAAAAAAATTACATACATCAAAATGTGGTAATACATAGTGTCATGATACAAAATTGGGGCTTTTAAAGCCACCATCATATAATACACGGTCGTACAAAATGAATACACTCCCAGGTGTCTAATCCTGTGGAGGAGGAGGAGGGTTGTGATCATGGAACGTCACTACGGCTCTAGCTAGCCGTCGAAATAAATGCACCCATGCGCATGGTACACCCACCACCTGCCGCTGCATGGCCTCAGGAAAGTCCTTGACTTGTGCCATGGGAACTCTATGATTCAGTCTCACAAATTTGGTATGAATGCTATGGAGCGTTCACTCTGCATCCACACCCCTGATGTTATCTCCTCTTCCCCTCCGTCTATGACGAGGGAATCCCTCTGGTCGCCGTGGTCCCACATCTGCACACAAATGGTAGATTTCACTATGTGTTGTCGTGCAAAAACATGTCTTTTTCTTCCATATAATCAATAAAATACAAAAAAATTAAATAACTCAAATTTTTTTAAAAAGAGTGAGGGTCGATATTTGTTACCTATATCGCCATACGTCGATCCTGGTGGAAATGGCATGCCCGGATCCCCTCGGAAATCTATCCCTGCATAGGGGTAGTCATCAATGGCAATAATCTATCATCACCGCCATGGAAAGAAGTCATCTAGATATGGGTTGGACACCCTACCACCCCCCAGTCTGCGCATAGCATCTGCCCAATGTCGTTGGGCTGGATCTTGAACCCTGTGGAGAGGAACATCCACTCTAGGGCTCAATCCTGGAACACGTTCAAAGAAAAACATGCTCAGAATACTGCTGAACCTGAAATTCCGTACCCTTCCTGCCTTACACTCACTGAGCTGGTGTTTCATGTTGCTCAGTAGCATCGTACTCCAGTCATAGATTGTGGGTCTCATGCACTCCACTACATAGAACATCAGAGGCCGAGAGGCCTGGTGGAGTGATGCTAAGCCTGCTATCTTGCCTAGCATCAGTAATATGGCCTTTAGGCCCAGCACCTATATAGCATTGGTAGGGACTTGACTCCCCACCTTCTCAGTGTCTGGAAAATAGTACACGACTATGTACTCATCGATATTCAGGCCACCCCCTGGCCCACCTCAGGAACGAAGGTTCACCACCTCCCCTCGTCTAGAAAGCCTTGTGATAAAGTATATGTCCTCCACCTCTATGGTGAGGGACATCCCATCAATACAGAAGGACTCTGAGTCTGGATCCCAATAGTCTACCAGCATCTGTAGCAGTCTTGGTTTGGCCCTCAAACCACCAAGACACCAAAACTTGTAGAGTTCACATGCACGTAAAGCTTGTTGAGCCATTAAGTTGACCCTTACTGCTTCCTCTACTTCACCATGCTCATGCTCTCTCCACTCTAGCACCATACTGCAAAATAAATTGCAAAATTATCCATTAGTTTATTGAAAATTCATATGTGTGGCCTCATACGCGACTGTTTTGAAAATATCCACATATGTACGCGGGTTTTAGGCCATTTTCCGTGTATAGCCAGCCCTATATGTGGAAAAAACCTCGATATCCATGTGGGCCATAGCGCACAGTTTGGGATGGCTTAAAAACTTCATTTAACCATGAAAATCTGTAAAAATTATATCAAAATGCAAGAGGAGAGCATGAGTAATACCTGGAAGAAACGATTGTGAATTCCATCGGCTGGATCTCCTAGAATTTGCAGTTGAAAATCAGAGCTCAAATGGGTAAAAGTTTCAAATGATTTATATTTTTTACTATTTATAGAAAAAATTTCAAATATTTGAAAATTTTTACTCCCTTTCCTATAGTTTCGACATTTTCTAACCATTTTGGACTGTTTTTGACATAATTTGTGATGTAGAAGACCTTTTTCAGTGTCGTTTCAGCCATTGGATTGACCCATTTGTGCCGATCTCAAGTATCATGTCTAAACTGGCATATATGTTAGGTTTCACCATCGTTGCATTTTGCATGACCTTATGACCATATCACCATGACCTTAGGTACGAACCCACTCTATTATGTCACGGAACCTTCTTGCTGCTTTAGAAGTGGCGTGATACGAGTGGTAGAGCTTCACCTTAC
The DNA here is from genome assembly GCA_001517045.1 of Pseudotsuga menziesii. Lineage (NCBI taxonomy): Eukaryota > Viridiplantae > Streptophyta > Pinopsida > Pinales > Pinaceae > Pseudotsuga > Pseudotsuga menziesii. The sequence continues at coordinate 99,580 of LPNX011135734.1, read as the reverse complement.
ATGGGTACCCTAGTTAGCACCTTATTTGCATTTGGTTCCCATGCCAATGTTTTCTCCTTTAGGGTGTGGGAGTCCATTGTATAGTACTACCATGACATTTCGCAAGAGCCTCATACTCCTCTTGATCTTATGCTGGCCTATTTCTTTCAGGACTCCCTCATGTCAAGTTGTGAATGCATTATCATGATCTTTTCCTGCCTTATTGAGCTTTATGCTGGCTCCCCTGACATTGTGTTTCATCCATATAGCCCAAGCTTGTCTCATGTCTAGCCATGCAGAGCCATTTTTTTTATCTTTCGTAGTTTGATTCCCTTTTTACCGGGAGGGGATTTTCCCCCGAGTGTCGATATCTTACACATGTATCCTTGCATTGAGCATAGGTATGTTCCACTGCTTGGAACTAGTTTGTTTTCCCTTGTGACACTCGTCTCCTCCTATTTTGTAACTATAAAGCTAGTTTATTCTTTTTTCAAGCTTCTCAAATAACTGAAAAAGTCCAAAAAAACCAAAAAACCAAAAAGCCAAACAAGGAAAGATGTTATCTTTGGTAGCTGTCGAGTTGTGTCGCCTTCTAACAGAGCACTGTATATCACATCCATTGGTTGGGTTATAGTTTGACTTTATGAGCTGTACTCATTTATCTCCACTTACTGGTTAAGCTTCCAGTCCCTATGGAGCTTCTGTTGATGCCTCCTGTGTCACAGAGATGTCCCAGTTTGTATATCGAGTCTATGCTGCCTTCATTCAGTCACCATATGTTGTTATGCTCTTGTTCGAAGGAAGTTGAAACCTGAGTCGACCATTCCTCAATTATCTTGACTTTGCATGTCGGCCATTCCCGATACAATTACTGGTTCATGCACTTTATGATCGAGTCCTTCCACATTATACAGCTTTGCTGAGTGCCTCATGTTGGATAATGGGGGATGCCTTAATTCCCTCCTTCTAGCGAATTTCATCCCATCGAATTCAGATCATTTATTCCGGGATTGGAGTCTAGAGTCATCTTGAGTGCCTTGAGACTTGCAGTCATCAGTGGCAGGTTCTCTCGCCATTGACAGTTTCTTGGGAATACATCAATGTCCCCTGATCGATGAATCCTCTCAAGTGTTCGACCTCAACACATTTATTCACACTTGTTAGTTTGCACTCTAGTACCTTGATTCCCATTTTCATTATTGGTGGGTGATCTCGCGTTTGTTAATGGTATACATTAATGACTGGTAATCAGACGATGGACTACTATGTTCGACCTCGACACCTCTATTCGCATAGTAGGACATGTACTTGTAGCGGTTTGTGTAGAATAATTTCCAGATTGGTGGTATCTCTTATATGCTACCTCCTTGATTGTGCCAGTGTTCATGAGATTTCAGCTCTCGTGACTTGATTCCAGTATATGTCAGACATTTCCAGCCACTATGGAGATCTTGATCTATTATATATCTTTAGCCATTTTGGAGATCACAGTCCTCTATATATCTTCATCATGGAGATTCTGATCTATGTATATTGTACGTGGCTATGACCACATATGTGACATCATGTATCATGCCTATTCATGTCCATTGTACTCTTATGTATCCGGGACTGCTATATGTATTTGTAGTTTTATGCAGAGTTGTATTATTGTACTATGTTGATTGGGTGGCTGGTCTTCCATTTGGGATCCTTCATCACTCCACTTCTGGGATGGAATTATAATATATTTCAGCCATCGTATGACCCCTATGACCTCGCACATTAGGGGGCATCTGTTATAGCGGATTTCACCATTTTAGGTGAATCACACTTTGTATGGCCTTCCCCTATCCTGCTGCAGACTCCTTAGCCCTTATGGACCACTTTTGTCCTTTGATGTTTCCTTGATCATCCCTAAAAACACATGAAAAACGCTATACGTGACTTTTAAACCTATAAGCGTGTACATATGCGGGTTTGACCACTAAAACTGCGTACATTGGGATGTGTGCATAATCCAAATCCTTTTGGATTTTTCCTTGACATGGATCTGACTCATTTGACTCTTGGCCTTCCATATGCCTTGATATCGCTCAGATTCGACCTTTCATTACCCCTTTGAAAAGCTATATAAGGAACCCCTTGGTACATTGAAGGCATAAGAGAGAATTGAGAGCAAAGAAACTATAGTCCATTGTTGCTAGAACTTATGCTTGAGTCTGCATCCCTTTGTCCCTTGGAGCACTATTGTGTTCTTCCCAAGCTTTCCTTTTGCTTGTGAGCTTGCTATTGAGAGATGGAGGATTGAAGTGGTGGAGGCCCAAGTGGGGGATTCAGTTTCTCTGGTTCGCAGACGTGCCGTTAGAGGTTGTATATTGTAATCTCTGATTTATATTAATAGAAATATCTTTTCCTGTCCAATGATGTGTATTTGAATGAATATTTTATCCATGGGATCATGTCAAATTCTTTTACATTATTGATTATATATGCTAGAATAGATCTAAAACCATGATATATAGAATGCGTGTATTGTTTACTTGTTGTTGAGGAAGCAATATAGCAATTCAAGATGAATATTGGAAATCTCAACGGGGATCTACTTCAACCGTCCAAAATAAGGTACGAGGTCTGATCCTTTAGTGTTAGACATTTAATTTCTATTGCATATTGGAAAGGATTGATTTCTAAAGTCAAGCTGTCTGTTGTGGTACCCCAAGCCATAGGAATTTCTCTCCGTAATAGCCATACTACCTCACAAATAGCTGAACAAGATGCGACATACTCTACTTTAGCTATACTCAGTGCCACACAGGATTTCTTCCTGCTAAACCAAGAGATCACACCTGATCCCATACTGAAGCAACACCCTGAAGTGCTCTTCCTATCAATCGCATTGCCTTCCCAATCTGAATCAACATAACCCTCCAGGTTAATATTTTGATTCACATCATACTTGAGCCCATAATCAACTGTACCCCTTAGGTACCTCAGAATATGCTTTGCAGCAGTCAAGTGAACATTTCTCGGATCTATCAAGAACTAGCTCAAGGTGTTCACAGCAAAGCAAATGTTTGGTCTCATGTTCATCAAGTACATCAATGACCCAATCATCTGATGATACATCGTAGCATCAACTGACTCTGATGAAGCATCACTCAATAGATTCAGGTTCTATGACATAGGTGTGGCCATAGTCTTGCAGTCCATCATCCCAAACCTCTTCAGGATCTCTACTGCATACTTCCCTTGTCCAAGGAATATTCCATCCATACTCTGCCACACCTCCATACCTAGAAAGTAATGCATCATACCCAATTCCTTCATATTGAACTTAGTAGCAAGATTTCTCTTCATATTGGTAATCAACCCTTCCATTCCTGTCACAAACAGATCATCCACATATAGTAGAAGCATCACTGGGTTGCCATCTTCAACCTTGTAGTAAAGGTTGGAATCTGCTTTACTCTTGGTAAAGCCCAAACTGGATAGAAATCTATCAATTCTGCCATACCATGTCCTGGGTGCCTGTTTCAAACCATACAGGGATTTCTTCAATCTGCATACATGAGAATCCCTATCATGTGTTTCAAAACCAAGTGGTTGTTCTACATACACTTCCTCTTCCACTACACCATTCAAGAAAGAAATATTGACATCCATCTGGTGTATCTTCCATTTCATCACTATAGCCAGAGTAAGTACTGATCTGATGGAAGTGTATCTGGCTACAGGTGCAAAGGTTTCTTCATAGTCTATTCCCTCTTTCTGAGAGAAACCTCGAGCTACAAATCTTGCATTTTATTTTTCAATGCTACCATCTACAGCATGTTTGATCTTATAGATCCATTTGGAAGTTACAACTGACTTACCTTCTGGTCTTGGGACAACATCCCAAACATCATTCTTCATGATCGATTGGTACTCTTCAATCATAGCATCCTTCCATTCTTTCTATTCTACCGCTTCTTCATAAGTGGAAGGTTCTTTATCAATGAAATCACATAGTAAAGCTACATACCCTGAACAAGATCTGGTCCTCTCTCTTTCTCTGTGATTTTATTCTAGAGCCCCATATCTTTCCGCACCTTGGATAAGTTCTTGTACCCAATAAGGTTTTCTCTTATGAGGATTCTTTTCCAGAGGTGGATCTACAATTCTTTGTGGTTCTTCAAATTCTCGATATTCTTCTCGATTTTATTCATTCATGGTTGTATCATGAATTCTGGGTGCTTCTGCTTCTTCAGGTTCTTCAGCAGGTCTCTTTCTGGATTTGTTGTAAGCTGTGTCTTCATCAAATGTCACATCCTTGCTGATGTCAATCTTCTTGTATCCTGGGAATACTTCGTCTTTGTTCTTCATGAATTAAACCCATGTCTTCCTAGAAAAGTCATCAATAAAAGAAACATAATATGCATACCCACTTAGAGAGTTTGATGACATAGGACTGCATACATCGGAGTGGATGATTTCCAAGATTTCTTTTTCTTTACTTTCACTGCTCGGAAATTTCTTCTTTGTATTCTTTCCTTTTGCACATCCTTTGCAGACCACATCATGTTTTTCTTGGATTTCTGGAAGGCCTTCAAAAGATTTGCTTGCAATAGGTAATGCTCTGTAATGCACATGTGCAAACCTTCTATGCCAAAGTTCACTTGGCTCTACTATGTCATGGACCAAGGCTTGTTCCGGATGGCCCTTCAATTTGTACAATCCTCCTTCTTGGTCTCCAATCACTACCGCATCATCAATAGTCTTTCCTTTTGGCCACATGATGACTTGATCATATATGAATGCTACTTTCATTCCTTTTGCATCTAATGGAGAGAAGGTTCTTCTTGAGTCCTGGCACAAACAATACTACTTTCATTGTTAGATATTTTCCAAAGTCTAACTTATATGAATATTCCCCACTACCTTTTATTGGATATTGGTAGTCATCTCCTAGCTTTACCTTGTGAGGTGATTCATTTTCTGATAGTCTCACAAAGGATTCCTTGAATCCAATCATATGTTTGGAAGCCCCACTGTCTATAAGCCAATCATCACTACCATGAGTAATGGTACCTGTGAGAGCTGATATCAGAACATATTCATCCTCGCTTGAAGAATCTTCAATTTCATATCTGGATCTCTCCCTGGATGGTTCATCATCCTCTACAGCATGAGCATGATGTCTCTTTTTGTTGTTCTTCTTTACTATCTTATGTTTGTTAGGACAATTCCTTGCATAGTGTCCTGCTTCATCACAAGTATAGCATATGATCCTAGATACATCTCTTCTAGTGTTATCTTTGTGAGAGTGCTTACCTCTGGAACTATGAGGTCGTCTTTTGCTTGACTTGGAGTGAGACTTGGAGTGTACCATGTTATCTCCCAAATAAATTTATTTTTATTTAGTTAACACAAAGTAATTCATTTCGATAGTATGAACGATATGAAGATCACTAACAGTTTTGAAGACCTCTATTTTTTATGCAAATTTCACAAAGATGTGGTTTCAGTGGCTTGGAAGAGGATCAGAACATCTCATTAGCCACCGAAAGATGGAAGATAAATAGAAAGTGGAAGATCCCTTTGGAAGATAGGTGTATTTCTAAAACTGTTTACACTATTGGAACGTTTTTCAAACATAAATCAGAAGTTGTGAAGACTTCATATTGGCAAGCTAGTTCTCAAAGGCGCTGCAACGGCGGAGAATATAGTAACTAAGCATTCTGATTCAGACTTCCAATGACCTTCGACAGTGATGAAATCAGATCAGAAGAACTAAGGATTAAGCAACGGTGAGGTAAAGCTGAAAGGTGTCGAAATGTCAGTGATATGAAAAAATAAAATGCCACCAAAGTCAAGTAACAGAACTTGGAAATTGAAAAGACTAAACTGTCAGACAAATAGTTCACTGCAAATCCATAATGGTGAAAGAGAAACTTACTGCGGGTTCTGAAACAATATAGACTCATCGGCGTCAGAACTTGAAAGGACTAATTATCGGTGAGCTTGTTCCCTAAGGAGCCATAAGGGAAAAAGATATACAAACTGCGGGTTCCACGAGTAGATGAAAACTTCGGCATCGAAGATGCTAAAGACTAATTGGCGGCGAAATAGTTCACTACGAAGCCGCAATGCCGGAAAGGCTAATCACTAGCTGTCAACAAGATAGTTCAATGGGGAGCCGTAACAGCGAGAAACAAAGGAATAAAGACTGGAAAAGCTCACAACATTCTGATAGCGCAACAGATAAAATATCATCAGTGATCGGAATACATAAGGACTAACCATCGCCGAGCCATCCCACAAAGGAGTAAACTGCGGTAACAGTGGGACTTGGAGTGCCGAAACTGCGGCAAGCATTCATACTTGAGGCACTAGTGAAACAGAAGACAAAGCTTCCGATCGGTGACAAAGTAAAAATCTGGCAACATAAACAAGGGGATTTGGAGCACCGAAAATGCGGAAACATTGATATTCAGAGCACCGATGAGCTGAAAGAAAAATCCCTAATCGGCGAAAGTGGTGGTAAGTCAGTAAACTGCGGAAAAATAGAGACTTGTAGCACCAAAAACACGATGAAGAGATGGAGAAAATTTAGCGGATTAAATGAGGAAAATCACTTCAGTAAACGCCGATACATTGGCTGTTGGTGGCAATTTCATAGCAAACCAGTAGTAGTGGTTATCAGCTACCACTTCAGTCATTAAAAGATCACCCGGTGAACTAGATATTCATAATGAATAAACAAATTGTTAGTAAGGGTTTGAAGCCCTAATCGGGAAAAACTATGACTTTCATTTACTTTTGATGTAAATAGACCGGATTTAGAGGATCTATAAATTTTGTAAAAGGCTATAAAGCCCATGATTATTTCATTAATAAAGGTTCAAGTCTAGGGATTTATGAGCCTATTCCATTATCAGGCATCTCATCTGGTTTATTCTAAGTATAAGCTCTTTTGTTGTGATTTTTTTAGCCATCTCTTTCTTTACTGTGTTTATTGACTGAATGTGCATTTAGGTAATTTTCATATTTATTAAAGGGCCGATAGCTGTCATCCTATTGGTTATTTAGTGATATTTGATTTATAAACACCATCCTCAACAGGATTTAGCCATTTATATGCATATGTTATGTGTGTAAGTCTGCCATCCTAGTGAGTTCTCCATCCCTGCAACTTTTTGTCAAACTACTGAACAAGTTGTAGCTAAAATCCTTGTGATTGAGTGGACTTCATGCATGTCTTGAGAGTGATAGGTTATATAGTTTATCTGGCTTGATCTAATTCAGAAAAAACACAACAAACAGTTTAAGTTACCAGGCATCCTTGAGCTATAACCTAGAGGAGTTTCCTAGAGTGATAGCAAAGTGGCGCCGTTTCTGGGGAGAGGAGATTGAAGCTCAGCTTCCCTGGGATACAACATAGATCCATGCTTTTATGGTAGACAAGGCTTGGACATTATTACGGTTGTAATCATCTATCTGGTGACTCCATTGATATAAGGTGGCTTCAAGAAGACCAAGTACCAAAGCAAACCCAAAGGGGCCACCAACAACACCCATTTCAGATCCATAAGGAACCTTGAGGAAAGCTAGGGCTTTACTAAGACAGACCAACAGTGCAGCACAAAACTCTACATCAGGTATTTCAAAAAATCTTTTTGCTGATATTTCTTCTGCTGAAACTTTTAATTCCCAGGAATTTTTAGATCCATGAAAGACGAATTCAGTGGTGACTCCACAATATCAAGATGTCAAAAGAATTTGTTGCTCTTTTGGCTCAGAGGTTTGCACCTCTTGACTTCTCTTCCATTCCTGGTTTCCCACATCTAGTGCCTTATATGTCCGAATGGGGAGGTGTTTTACCTATCTTCAAGGAGGAGGAAGAAGACAATCCTGTAGAACACCTCCTCAGGTTCCACAAATGCATGGATATCTTATATCAGCAGCATGAAGATGTTTGTATGAAGATGTTCGTGTATTCATTATATGGTGATGCACGTCAGTGGTATTTTTCTTTACCTCCTTCCAGCATTTCATCATTGAAAGATTTTCACCGAGCATTCACTAAGCACTGTAAAAGGTACTATTCAGAGGAGTTTGCATTCGATAATTGTTGTGAAGAATATAAGTTGCATTCTCAGGATGAAAGGGTAAATAGAGAATAATATCTCCCTCAAGAGCTACCTCATCTCTCTTATGATCTTCAAAATGAGCTTTTTGTTGGGCAAACGATCATTGAAATCAGTCAGGCTAGCTCACAGTTTCCAGATTTGCAAATCAAGGAAAGTTGCAGTAACCAAGAGGAGAAATATTTCCAGGGACTATATAATCTCCAGCTAGAACATCAGGAAGATCTTCCTTCTCCTTATGAACATGTGGCTTCAAATCATGACAAGGAACTAGGTAATATTTTCCCAGATCTGTTCCAAAATTTTATTGCTGATACTCCTATACAAGAGCCTTCATCTCTGTCATTAGGATCTTATATTAACGCTCCTATATCCAACAAATACAGTGATGAGGAAGAAGAGGTTAAAATTCGTGAAGACTTATTGTTTACGCAAAATTCATCTAGTTCCCCTTTTTAGCAGAGACATGATAAAAAAGGTGTGAATGATATGATAAATGCTTGTTACAAATCTTCTGCTCACAAGTCTAATACATATCTTTTTAGTTTGGGTATATCCTACAAAGATATTATTGTGGAAGAGGAAATTGTTAGCTGTGATAAGCCATCCCATAATCATGATGAATTCAGATCATGTGAAGAGGAGCATAAAGATTTAGATCAACTGTTGAGCTTGCATTTTTATCAGACAAAGGTTGAGCAGTCCACATTCAACATTGACATTAGTGAAGGAAAGGATTAGCAGCATAAAAAGGTATTTCTTGTTGGTTTTTATGACCTTTTTTATAACTATCTGGAACTTATAACCAGTGTAGATATCAAAATATTTTTGTTAGAAGATGGCTCATTCTGTCACCCTTCAAAACTACATTGCTGCATGCTAGGGTTTCATTTATTTTTCGGGTCAAGATTAAGGATAAGTTCAGCAAATCAGCTTCTAACCTGGCTTCATTGGAAGCATGATGTCACATGATAAGAAGGATCTACTGATTATAATTAGGAGTAGGAGTAGATAGGAAAATAAGCTCTTAATATGAGCAGCTAGGTCATTTTCAGTTGTTTTCATGAATAAGCAAAGCAAGCTACAGGCAGGGTGTAGCGAATCAGTTATAGAAGACAAATGACTCCATGCCTAATGGAACACTAGAAGATAGCTTTAATTATTCTTTTTCAGGAAAGGCATTTTGGTCTAGGGTTCTTGGGACCTCATAGGGAGGTTCCCATCCCCAAGTAGGAGCTAGATGTTATCTCCCAAATAAATTTACTTTTATTTAGTTCACACAAAACAATTCATTTCGATAGTATGAAGGATATGAAGATCACTAATAGTTTTGAAGACCTCTATTTTTTATGCAAATTTCACAAAGATGTGGTTTTGGTGGCTTGGGTGAGGATCAAAACATCTCATTAGCCACTGAAAGATAGAAGATAAATAGAAAGTGGAAGACCCCTTCGGCAGATAGGCATATTGTTGAAACTATTTACACCATCGAAACGTTTTTCAAACATCAATCGAAAGTTGTGAAGACTTCAGATTGGCAAGCTAGTTCTCAAAGGCACCGCAATGACGGAGAATATAGGGACTAAGCATTTCGATTCATACTTCCAATGACCTCCGAGAGTGATGAAATGAGATTGGAAGAACTAAGTATTAAGCAACAACGAGGTAAAGCTCAAAGGTGCTGAAATGTCGATGATATGAAAAAATAAAATTCCACCAAAGTCAAGTAATAGAAGTCAGAAATTGAAAAGACTAAACTGTCAGCAAAATAGTTCACTGTAGAGCTGCAATGGAGAAAGAGAAACTTATTGCAGGTTCTAAAACAATATAGACTCATCAGTGTCAGAACTTGAAAGGACTAATTATCAGTGAGCTTGCTCCCTAAGGAGCCGCAAGGGCAGAAGATATACAAACTGTGGGTTTTGTGAGCAGATGGAAACTTTAGCGACTGTAGACAAGATAGTTCAATGGGGAGCCACAACAATGAGAAACAAAGGAATACGGACCGGAGAAGTTCACAACATTCCAATAGCGCAACAGATAAAATATCATCGATGATCAGAATACATACAGACTAACCATCACCGAGTCAGCCCACAAAGGAGTAAACTGCAGAAACAATGGGACTTGGAGTGTCGAAACTGCGGCAAGCATTCAGACTTGAGGCACCAGTGAAACAAAAAACAAAGCTTCCAATCGACGACAAAGTAAAAATATGGCAGGATAAACAAGGAGATTTGGAGCACTGAAAATGCAGAAACATTGATATTCAGAGCACCGATGAGCTAAAATAAAAATCCCCGATCGAGAACAGTGGCGGTAAGTTGGTAAACTACGGGAAAATAGAGACTTGTAGCGCCGAAACCGTGGTGACGAGATGGATAAAATCCATTGGATTAAATGAGGAAAATCACTTCAGTAAACACCGATACACTGGCTGTTGGCGGCGATTTCGCAGCAAACTAGTAGTAATGGTTATCAACTACCACTTTAGTCATTAAAAGATCTCCCGGTGAACTAGATATTCACAATGAATAAATGAATTGTTAGCAAGGGTTTGAAGCCCTAATCGGGAAAAAACTATGACTTTCATTTACTTTTGATGTAAACAGACTGGATTTAGAGGATCTGTAAATTTTGTAAAAGGCTATAAATCCCATGATTATTTCATTAATAAAGGTTCGACTCTAGGGATTTATGAGCTTGTTCCATTATCAAGCATCTCATCTGGTTTATTCTAAATATAAGCTCTTTTGTTGTGATTTGTTCAGCCATCTCTTTCTTTACTGTGTTTATTGCCTGAATGTGCATTTAGGTAATATTCATATTTATTAAAGGGTTGATAGCTGTCATCCTATTGGTTATTTAGTGATATTTCATTTATAAACACCATTCTCAGCAGGATTTAGCCATTTATATGCATGTGTTATGTGTGTGAGTCTGCTAGCCTGGTGATTTCTCCATCCCTGCACCTTTTTCTAAAACTACTAAACAAGTTGTAGCTAAAATCCTTGTGATTGAGTGAGCTTCATGCATGTCTCGAGAGTGATGGGTTATATAGGTTATCTAGCTTGATCCAATTCAGAAAAAAATCAAAAAATAGTTTAAGTTACCATGCATCCTCAAGCTACAACCTAGAGGAGTTTCCTGGAGTGATAACATATCGTAAGAGCTTGGTCTTCACTTCCCATTTTCTCTTCTTGAGCTACTATCTGAGCTTATTCTTGAGAGCACTCTTCCCATAGTCTATTGAACTTGGATAACTTCTTCCTAGCATATATTACTTGGATGAAAGAATCTCGTGACCTAGGAAATCCATTCAATGTAGTCATCACAATCTCTGCATTTCCCACTTCTTCATCAACTGCTTCTAGTTGTTCTTTGATCTGAGAAACTCTTGTGAAGTAATACTGGATTGTTTCTGCATTCTGAATCTTCACATTCTTTAGTTGGTTTCTCAAGGTCATCTTCCAGTTTATGTTCTTCCCTTCAAACAATTTGGTTAGGGCATCAAACATAGCTTTAGGTGTCCTGAGAGAGGACAACTATGGGATAAGGTGATCCTTGATAGAATCAGCAATGATCCTCTTTTCCATAACCATATTCTTCTTATGTAAGGCCTCTGCCTCATCTCCCTCTGGAACTGGAACCTCCTCATGGATGTAGGAGTCTAACTCATTTTCTTCCAGGACCAGGGAGATCCTATACTTCCAAGCTCGAAATTTATTAGCTCCCTCAAGATTTTTATCAAGCTTGGTATGACGAGACATCTTAACTGAGAAACTCAAATGGAAATACAAAAGATTTTAGATCTTACCAGGTTCAAGATGTCGGATCTGAAACTTGAGCTGAAATCATGTAGAGTTGGTTCAGGATAAAACTAGGGTTTTTCTTTTCTAGAGTTCTATCCACCCAAATGCCTTGAAATTTATCCCTAACTTCGATTTTCGGGAGGAGATCAATCCAGGCCTGGGCTCACTAAAAAATTCCTCTTCTATGAAAAGCCCTAATTTTCTACAGCAGTGACAGGTCCAAAACTGAAAAACCTCAGAATTGGATTCTGCTTCGACAGAAAGATGCGCCCTAATGAGGAGAGTTATTCTACCTTACTTTTGCTGAAAATCTGTGGAGGAAGATACACAAACCAGGAAGCCCTAGTTCCCACAGCTGCACAATATATTTTTCTCAGGTTAGCTCTGATACCATGTTAGTTTTTCAACATTAAGCTAGCATTATGTTATGATCTTTACTAAGAGAAAAACAAGTACAACAATTAAACACAAGAGACAATGAACACAATTTTTTTCATCGGGGAAACCATAAATGGAGAAAACCCCGCAACTTCCTCAGAGATAGAATCAACACAAGATGTAAAACCCCAAAACAGTAAGATGTAGTCCCGACAGCAGTAATATTCTTCTTGTCTAGCCCCAGTGTCTTCTCCTTCCTCAACTATGTGCTACACTTGAGTGTGTGAGTGATGTGTACTAAATAGAGACCCCAGCTCTCTATTTATACTAATCCTGACATGAATAAAACCCTGCTAGGACCAACCTCTACTAGGAGAGTATAATAACCCTAGTGCCTCGAAACTGCGGGGACTTTAACCCTTACACAATCAAAGGGTTACCCACTATGACTTGACATGACTTGTTTACATTATTGATTCTCCTAATCGAAACATCGAGGCATGACAACATGACTCAATTACATAATAGATACATCTCAGAATAAACATCGGGTTACAATACATAAGATACATAGATGAATACATTAACCTCAGACACTGCCAACTTACCTTATCATAACCTTTAGACAAATCTAGCTTGAGAAACATAGCTAACATTTTGTTTCTATTTATTAAATGTGAACCCTCATGAACCACCCTAGTCGCATCATGGATTTGATTTACCATAAACCTCTAGAATTCTTTTATCACTCACAATTTGTGTTCCTTCATTAAATTGCATAAAACCCCAAATAAATTTTACAGTGAAACCATTGGGACATGGACTTTTTGAGTTCTAAAAAGACTCTATCACTGTTTTGAGCTCTTCTTTTGATACGTGTTATTCCCCTATTTGCATCAGGTGTTCAGTGGGGAATTATGACCTGGCATGGGAAGAAGAGACACCATGGGAAAGCTTTGTTGGTGAAAAGGGAAGTAAATGCCATATTCTCCTAAATATGGACCCTAGAAGTCTTTCTTTTCAGTTTTGGGCATAGTTAAGGACTGCCCATGTCCTTTAGGTAGTTTTGGGTGTGAATTTGAACAACATCAACAATATGAAGTTTTGGGCACTTTTTGTTGTAATATAAGGTGTAACAAGATCTAAAGGGAAAAATTGGGTTAGATTGAAGGACATATCTATGCATAAAAGGTATTTATTGGTTTATTTGGACATGTCGTTGATAAAACAGTATTGAAACAACCATTTCATGGGTAAACTGTAAGATACCTAATTACTCATGTTGGTATGGACCTGTCCATAAAACATCAATGGATCCCTGTTCCTAAGTAGTTTGGGAAAATAAAAAGGAATAAAATATCTTAAATATCATGTCTAGAAGCAATAATTTGGTAGTATAGACAGTCTTTGCAAATGATTATGATGTTGTTCTGACAATTTCAAAGGAGGTCGAGAAGTTTTGTACCATGTCTGGACCCAAGAAAAATGATCAATGTAACTCTATGGTGGGTAAGATTTAGGGCACAGTGAATCTCCTAGGAAGTAAAAAGGAAAGATTATGCATTCCTTGAGGAAAAATTCAAAGCTCTCCCATAGCTAACAAGTAAAAATTTATAAATCGAGTCTAATGATTAGATCGAGAAATGCACATAAGTATTCTATATATGATGCACTTTTGAATAATCTTATAAATGAAAATGAGTTCTTGGGTAAATTTGAGATCCAAAGCCATAGCGAGGCGGAGAAAAGAGAGATTGAGACCTAGTAGTAGAGATAGAAGCAGTTGGACCAATTATAGTTTTAGAAAATACTTTTGAATGATCCATCCTAAGCATATGGGAAGGCTTCTTCGGATAGAGATGACATGACTACCTTGTGATCACAAAATAGGTTGATTCGACTAGGACTGGGAGCCTGGATTCAGACTGGCGACTAAGACTAGAAATACATGGATTGATCGAATTGGAAAGGGGAGGTGATGCGGTTAACGCCTTCCCTTTCCTACTTGTTCGCCACTCAAATCCATTGATGGACATTTGAGTCTGGATAGCTTATTTGACTAGAGTTGACCTAAATGCCTTGGGATCACGGGATAGATTGATTTGACTGGTACTCAGAACTGGGATTCAGACTGGTGATTGTGACTGGGAATACATGGATTGATCAGATGGAAATGGGAGGTGATGCAATCAGCTGCTGCCCTTCCCTATCATACCTGGCCTTTTCTGCATGCTTAAACGCCATTTAAATGCATCGGTATACATTTGATGAAAGGTGTGTATACCTTTGACAAAGTCCAACTACAAACAATGAGAGTAACAAACATACAAACACAGAGTTAAGTTTGGACCTCCCATATTTATAAAAAAAATCTTTATTTTGCAAATTCCACATTACTACAAACAATGATATAAATATATAAATGACTTACCGCTCCAACCTCCTTATGATATCCAATATAAGATAACCTCATTTTGCATTTCCAAGACCCACAAATTTAGATTAGAGGAAATTTGGGGTCTAAAATGGGCCTTATAAGAAAATGTGCCAAAATAAGTTCTTGTGAGTTGGAATTCAAGAACCAATAGAATTTCAATAAAATGAGTCAACCATAATTGTTGAATTGACATATTTGTCATAAAAAAAACTACTCTTTTTGTTCGTATTTTTGACATATCTCCCTGTGTTTTTACTCAAATTTCGATCGAGAGAGTTCGTTGGATGCAGAATTTGATTTTGCATCCAGCGAGTACCCACGCTGCATACTTTTGATGGACCAGCTACCCCAAAAACAAGAAATACCTGAAAAAATGTGATGATGAGCCTGTAACTAAGCAATGAGACCTGGACTGAGTACCCACCTATCCCCTACAGGAATCGAACCCATGTCTTCGACATGAGGAGACAATGTCCTAACCACTAGACAAAAGGGATCGAGAACCCATACCTTCTATATTACTATATCTTCTGTTCCAATCAGAATGGGTTTGGGATTTAAGGCATCGGCATGTTCTATCTATCTTTGTCTATAATCTCTATTTTTCTATATATAATGGGTGGGATTGAGGATGCGTAGGTAGGCTCAACTAAAATGTCATCATCACATTTTTCAGGTATTTCTTGTTTTTGGGGTAGTGGATCCATCAAAAGTATGTAGTGTGGGTACTCGTTGGACGCATAATCAAATTCTACATCCAACGAGCTCTCCCGATTGAAATTTGAGTAAAAACACAGGGAGATATGTTGAAAATATGAGCACAAAAAGTAGTTTTTTCTTTCTTCCTCCAAAATTAATAAATATTATTTTATTATTTTAACTATTATTTTATTATTTTCCTTAGGAGGCCGATTTTAGACCCCAAAATTCCTCTAATGACTATTAGTGTTGAGATATTGCAAGCTTAAATTTTGTTCAAAGAAATAATTGTTACTATTTTCAAAAACAATATTAAATTATTAATCTACTAAAAAATTAGTTTGGTCTCAATTACCACCTTAGGTATATTCTCTTTAAAGTGACCTCCAATGTAGTTATTATTGAGTTGTCTTTCACTTCTATAAGTGTTTTAGTCATTTTGACCTTTGAGCTATATAATATTTGTACAATATCATAATAGGTAATTTGAACATTCTCTAACTAAATTGAGAGACTTCTTAAATCAACCTTCAACTTATTTACTACCTCCAAGACCTCAACTTATTATGTTTCATTTTTCATTAACCATGATGATATAACAACAAAGATAGGGAAGCCATTGCAGCAACACCAACAACAACAAAATAATCTTTCTCTCTCTATAGATATATAAGAATTATGGATACAATTTTTTTTAATATATATTCATTTTCACCATGTCATGTCCATATTCCTCAGGTTCTTAATTGTATTAAATTTCATAACATGCTTTATAATGATACAATTTTGTAGAGTAAGTACTTTTTTATCTCATTGTGTTTGCATTATTATTGCAAAATGCATGATTTTTATTTTTCAATTTATTGTTACATTTAAATGGCATTTCATGTTTTCTTAGGCTCTATGTGCAATGCAAGTGTAACAAGTGGCTATGCTTTTTTTCGTTTTTATTAATGACTAAGCTTCAACATTGACTCATTATGGGCAAAAGTCTCCCTTAAACCAAGTTTAGATATGAAGACTATTTTAATCATCAAATAAATAGGTCACTCACTTAAATGCTGAATTTTAGATTATGCATTTTTTTTACATTATATAGAAATCATGGGTTGTCACTGAATTTTAAAAGATATTATTTGTGCAGAGGATGAGAATATATATGCTTGGCCATGACCTATGAAGCATTTACATGTTCATGATAGAAGACAAGAAGATAGAACACATGAAAGGATTATGACATTATTATTCTTGTAATAAAAATAACATTCATTTATGTATTGTGTAATTACTCTCATAAATCTTATAATAATAAAATTATTGTTTTTTTGAACGGGCTAAAAAGCCCCTTCCCAATGCCCTAAAGAATGAACCATGGCCATTCTTAAGGGTTTGTGCACCCTCTCATTTTCTCCACTTTTTTTTCTTTTTTTTAATTGTTTAGAAGTACTTTTTTTTAGACAACTTTTAAATTAAAACTCTCTAATAATACATAGATATGAAATATAAAATTTAATTAAAAAAAAAATCCGAAATGAGCTTGTTGATGGTAACATATATGGTTCAAACATTTTAAATTTTCTTCATAATCGTATGTTCAAAAGTGCCTTTAAAATGGTTTATGTTTGTGTATTAACAATATTTTGATGATTGATAGGATTTTGTATTTGTTTGTGATTGATGGTATTTTTGTTGTTTATTTACAATTAATGTGTGTTACATGTTGATATATACTTTAAAATAAAATAAAAGATCGAATTGGGTATTAACTATAGTTTGATGACTGATGGTATTTTGTATTCTCTTATTGTGATTGTGATGTTATTTGTGTATGTCTTTGTGATTGTGATTGATGGTATTTAAGTGTTTATTTACAATGAATGTGTGTGACATGTTGATATATACTTTAAAATAAAATAAAAAATTGGATTGGGTATTAAGAATATTTTAATGATTGATGGTATTTTGTACTCTATGATTGTGATTGTTTAATAATTAAATATAAGAAAATATAAAACATGTTTCCTTTTAAATTGTTTATGTATTTTAATTTGTTTTATTTAAGATATTGGCATATAACAATATTTTGTGTATTTATCAAAATTTAATGTGAATTCACTATTGTGTAGAACAAGAAAACAAAATTCAATGTGAACTCACCATTATGTATAATGAGAAATTAATATTTAATGTGAATTCACTATTGTATATAATAGTTTTTTTTAATATGAATTCACTACTGTGTACAATAAGAAATCAAAATTCAATGTGAACTCACCATTATGTATAATGAGAAATTAATATTTAATGTGAATTCACTATGGTATATAATAATAAAAAAATTATTGAGATTTCATTTATGTACATGAATCTACACTTCTAACCTTACAACTTATAATTAATTTAGAAATTTGAGTTGGCTATTTAATATCAAGAATATCTAAATATATTTAATTTTATAATATATCATATTTTTATTTCATTTTAAAATATATCATATTTTTATTTAATTTTTAAAAATTATTAATTTAATAATTTTAATACAATATTTAATATAGTTATTTTATAAAAACATTATCCATAATTCCACAATTTTTTAAATGTTTGCATATATGTATTTATAAAATTGGATATATATTTATTGTTATTTATATATAAATATTTTTTATATGTATGGTTGTGTATCTATAATTTGTTTTTGTGTGTATTTAGTTTTTAATCATCATCATAAATAAAAAAATACTTCTCATAAATAAGAAACATTCCTAAATCATCATAAAAATATTTTTCTAAATAAAATTTAATAAACTTATTTCTTAAAAAATATTACACAAACAAAAACTTTTCTAATTTGATTTAAATAATTTAAATTTTTAATTATTTAAATCAAATAATAAATATTTATTTTTATTTAAAATATTTTAAACTTATAATTCAATTTAATAATCAAATATTTAATATATTTATTTATTAAATATTACAAAGAAAACCATTGTAATTTGTATAATTGAGAGTCATGATAAGCTCTATTAGAAGTTTACGATATTGTATATTATAATTTAGAATATCTATATTTGTAATATATACTATAAACAAGTTTTTTTAATGGAAACTTCACAATAATGCAAATATTAAAGCGACAAGTAGACTTTTAAAGTTATAATGTAGCTGCATAATATATTATGCCACAACTCTTAATAAATGTAATGATGATGCTTGAATAAAAAAAATTAAAACAATTATAATTTCATAATTTTAAAAGTATCTAATTTTTTATATAATTATTTTAATAAAATATTAATAATATTTTATTTTTCATAAATATTAAAATTTTTATTTTAAATTTTCTAATTTATTTTAAAATTTTATTGCTTTAAAATAAAATAAATTTAATTTAATTTTTTTAATATTTTAATAAAATAATACATATTTATTTCTCTTTAAAATATTTTAAACTTAAAATTTAATTTAATAAATAAATATTTAATATATTTAAATAATAATAATAAGGAAGCGATTTTCGAGATGATATATTGAGAGCTCAACAAAACTATTAACAAATCAAAAGAAGGCTTAACTTTATTTGTAAATCATTACAATTTTTATAAAATTCATTTTAATATTATAATTTATAATATTTATATGTGGAGTGTATTTAAATAGAAACTTGACAATAATGTAAATATTAAAGCGATTAGTAATCATTTAAGGTTATAATGTCAATATATAATGTGTTGTGATAAATGTAATTTTGATTAAACAAAGATAAAAATAAAAAAGGAAAAAATATTAATTGTATAATTTTAAAAATATCTTATTATTTATTAAAATTATTTTTCTCAATATTAAAATTTTTATCATTGTTTATATTTTATTTTATTAATTTAATATTAAAACATTTTCTACTCATTTCTTAACTTTTTATTGCTTTACAAGAAAATATTTTATTTCATAATTTTTATAAATTTATTTAAAAATTAATATATTTATTATTAATAATTTAGTAAATAAAAATATTAATTAAATTTATATTTTAGAAAAATTAATTTAAAAATTATTGTTAATGAAAACATTAACCATCACCATATAATCTATAACTATACAAAGATCAATATTTGAAATTTAATTCCAAATTGTATGGTTTTTAATATGTAATATATTAATTTCTTCATTTTCTTATTATTGAATATTGATTTTTGTTTGGTATCATAATCTTAATGATGAAAAGAATCAAATAA
This sequence comes from Pseudotsuga menziesii, assembly GCA_001517045.1. Lineage (NCBI taxonomy): Eukaryota > Viridiplantae > Streptophyta > Pinopsida > Pinales > Pinaceae > Pseudotsuga > Pseudotsuga menziesii. Next base: position 79,932 of record LPNX011135734.1, on the reverse strand, counting down.
TTTTAATAAGATAATCATTATAATAAATTATTTAAAATAAAAAATTATTAAATTTAATGATTTTTATCTATGGAAAAAATATTTATTAAGTAAATATTCAATATATTTATTTAATAAAATATAAAGTTATAGTCAATAAGTTACTCCTTTTCATGGAAGTCAAGTGTGTGTGGGGTCATATATGACCCGAAGAAAATAAGATTTCTCAATTTTTTTGGGATTGGAAAAAAAAACGAATAATCAAGCAACGTGGGAAGCTTTGATGCAAAGAGTTGAACTATTGGCCTCCCTTGATTATGACTCCTATCTAGTGTATGGATATTCAAAGATAGTCATTGAAAAAATGAAGAAAGTTCATGACCAATAGGGTGCAAAAACAAGTCATGTCCAACATTCATGACATATCCAAAGTGTAGTTTTTCCACATTTTCAGACACAATAACAAGGAAGCAGGTGAAATGGCTAACAAAGGAGTGAAGCTAAAGTCAGGTTATATAAATAACCACCCAATTTGAAATGGTTCCCATGTTATATTTATCTATTTTTAACAGGAACCAAGAAGATATTATATTATATAAAAAGGTTTCAAATAGCCAAGCTTACAAAAAAGAGACAATGCTGTGAAATTCATATTGTTTATCGCAAAAAGAATTAACTGTTTATGTTGTAACCTATAACCAGATCCTTACTGTTGTTCAAAAAAATTACCCTTCGAAGGGTAGATACGAACATAAACACCTAAAATTAAAAGATAGAAAAACATGAAATACCATAAAACTGAGGCTACTGATGTTGCTTGTACCCTGGAGATTTTACTGGCTGAGCTACTGAAGTCACCTCCATTGGATGGTCCCTTACAGGAAAAGTTTGACAATGACTGCACTGATTCAAGCTGACTAACTTGTTCAAATATTCCTTCGTATCCAATGTACCCATAAGCTCATAAAGATCTTTGTGGTTATCTTTGATTCTGGCATCATGGTCTCCCATTTTCCTAGCCATCCACTTAACTTGTTCTGCTATAGAATTTCCTTCTGTAACCCCCTTAGTCATGATGTTGTAGAGCTAGCAGAGCTGTTGCTTAATATCCTTTAGATAAGCCTGCAAATCGTTCAATGTTACATCCCTGTCATTACCTGCCATGTCTGTGTGAGATACCAATCATGTGTGCTCAAAAAATAAAGACTGTGTCGCCTGTGTGTTGGGAGGCCTTTCCTTTTCCTTAATACTGAAGAGGCCAAGAGCTGGAGGAAGCAAAAAATATGTAGAAGGAGAAACAAACGCCGCACTATGACCATTATGACCTGAAAAACTGAGTTGAGGATAACTTGTTAATGCCTTCCATGGCTTGTGCCAAGTTTCTTATCAACCTGAGGGAGGCAGGCTTAGTATTAATACCCATCACATGAGCTACAACACCAAAATTGCATGTACGTCAGCTGGTCATCAGGAAGCTTGCATGCTACCAGATGTTGGCAGAGCGTCGATTGTCGCATATTTAATGAGGAGGGGGTGATTCCACCCTAGAGCCTTGGTAAGTGAATAGTTTGGAAGAATGGGTGCTAGGTGCCAGAACTATGCCAACCTTGTGCCCCCTTTGAGACCACCAAACCATGCTTGTGTTCTAGAGGACATAACTTGAGGTTTTTAATTTGTCATTCACCCTGAAAATTTTGACTTTTAGCTTAGCCCCTTGATTTGCTAAGATGCATGCTTCCGAATTATTGCTTCTGAGGATGTGAACATAGGAGGTTTCAACATTTATAAAGGTTTGTCAGATCCATTCATAAATCCTTTATTGGACCTCTAAATTTAGACACCATGCATATACAACATATTCAACACAAGCATAAAATAAAACAATTGCATGTTCAATTACAAAGAAATTACTTATCTCTAAACAGAGAAGATCCAAGCAACTGGTTGTGTACGAGTGATTTTCCACCCAACCGTAGGAACTCTATCCATCATATACTCTTTATGCCAAGACTCCACACCCAAGTTGGGTTATGAGGCCACTAAGGTTAAGGGAACACCTACAGAATTCTCTCTCCCATCCCACAACCCGATATTCTCTCAATGCATAGTCAAATGGTCATCTAGAGCTATACATGAATCTCACTCATTTGTCACATCCATGGAACTCCTTCCAACTACCCCACAAAACACAAGAAAGTACTCCCCTTTAATGAAAAATAGTTACCTCATAAATCCAACCCTTACAACACTTACTAGTGTGTGCAGTAAGAGTACAATCTATTGTATGTTGTTGGAGAACATCCTATATCATTAATTCATGGATTCCCAACTATTCTAGAGTAGAAAAAATCAATGGATACGGATTCCTAGATTTTCCTACGTCTCTGATCACCTACAAACATCTATTTTTCCTTAAATTGACAATTCTATTTCCCATTTCGAGTTTCCAAGATTGCAAAATCTATTAATTGATCATGGCAATACTATTATGAACAACAAAAGCAAGACGTCTATGTAGTCCAACAATTTGCATAATGAATAATTGATGGTTGACTCCTAAACGATGAGAGAATGGTGGGAAAGGCAATTGACATAACTTCTTAATATAAAAGAGAGTACTCTTACAACAGTCATAAAAGTATATTCAATCCATGGTTCCATAACTACTTGAGTACACTTTCCTCACGAACCTCACACATGCATTCGATGATTTGATTTAACATCCAAAAGGATGTAATTGGCTCATTTAAGGGAAATGGAAGCAATTGGGTGAGATATAAGGTTGAAACTTTGTAATAGAGGTTTTAATCTCCCATAGGCCCCCCTTTCATTCCCCCCTCTAGTGTAATCATATCCCTTATAGTGCTCTGTACATAACCATCTTGGACCATTTTATTATTTCCAACATAATATTTACTTAGATTTTACGTCATCATGACAAGCCAGCAACATGGTCCATATAGATATATTCATATCGCATATGCCTAGCCATTCACTAGTCGGGCATTAGCCTTCAACTCCACACTAGGAATCCATAATAGCACATTTACATCATTTTATATAATCTAATTCAATACTTTACATGGGTCAAACTATAGGTATTACAATCCCCTCCCCCTTGGAATAACATTGTCCTTGGTGTTCTCTTTATTTTCAACAAGCTTCCATGTCCCTCTTTTCAGCTGCATTTGCAATGTATTTCTCTTCAATGCCACTTTGTCTTGTTGCTAGTGGGACGCCCTAGTAGTAAGGCATGTGAGTTGCCACTCTTCTTGTAAATGAAGGACTTCGGGAAAATGATGGATTGCTTGAGGGAATCGTGGATCAGTGAAGAGGATGCCTAATCCTGAATGGTGAGTGGTTTCAAGGACGAGGCATCTTGAATGAATCTAAGTGAGAGATTCATGTTATGTGCTAGCTAGGATAAATAAAGTATTAGAGGTATATGTAGATACCATGGGTGTGTTAGAGAAGATAGTAAGTTGAATCCCTCCCATGCCATCCATTTGGAGAAAATATATGTTCATACAGTTAAGTATTGAGATTATTGTATACTTATCTTGTTTTGTGTGTGTGTGCATGTGCGCACATGTGCATGTACACGCCCCTCAATTATTAAACTTATATATCCTTAAATCCATGTCCAAAACTAAGATTCTTTGATCTTCCAAAACTATATATTCTAAGGTACCCAATAAGACATTCAAGTCATAGGTTTCATTATATACCGACGAGTTTCACAACTCTTTACCAATCCAACAAATTGATTCTATTGTGGAACACATTTGAGAATATATTTTATATGTTTGGTAATAGTAGTCTTCCATTGATTCCTTGGAGTCCCCACTAAACGATTCGATGGTTTTCAAACCCAATGATCTATCTACTGTAGGGTTGATGTAATCAACCCTTTTCCTAGAAGTCACATGGTATACTTGATTTAACACATCTCTTTCCATCACATCATGTGCTAGTTTTGTATATCTCAAGCCATGATAAGGATCTAGAAGTAGAATTACATTCATACCATTGGCTTCAAAGGTCATTGTTTCTCTCTTCAAAAGAAATGGTGGAATAGTTTTCATATTCCCATTCAATACCCAACAATGAAGAATATGGATCTCATGTATGCATAATTTCAATTACTTAAAAATCAACCACACCAACTAAATCTACTTCCATCTATATGGTTTTGATTGTCCATTCACAATTGAATAGGAGAGTATACTAACCTAGTATTTCCCATAGCCTCACATGATTTCTTCAGTAATATTTTGACATTAGAACCAAGATATAACCTCACATATTTAATCACTTACCCATCCACTTGTGCATTTAGTTTGAACTCTTTCATAGTACTTCTCGTCCTTTTTACTCTACTTAATTGTATCTTGATGAGATTAGCAATAATGTATTCCCTGTGTTCCTCTTTTCTTCCAATGGTATATTTAAGGGTGTTTTGATACTTTCATATGAGAGGTTCATCATCTAGAATATCAGAAAATATATGGAACCAAAAAATCGATAACCTTCTTGATCTTGCTTGGAATTTTTTTTCATTGGATTTTTTCAGAATTCTAGCACTGGTTCCCACCACTACTAGTGTCCATAGCTTTCTGCATCCGATGGTGAGTATCAATAATAAGCACCTTCCTAGTAATTGTAATGAAATACTTTTGGTACAATTATTGAACTGGACTGGCGCTGGTTCCCAACACTACCAGTGCCCATACCTTTCTGCATCCCACGGTGAGTCGGCATAAGAAGGGCCTTCGGTGTAATTGTAATGGAAGATTTTTGGTACAATTATTGATTATTTATGCATCCCATCCCACTGAATCTTCCCACCTCTCAATTCACCTTTCTCTGCTTTTAATTACATTTCCCTCTCTGTTGTGTGTTCATATTCTGTTCTTCATCTGTCAAATTCTTACTCTGCTCTACCGGCGGCTCTTATTTTTAAATTCTGTTGTGCCCTGTACCAAGTAGGAAATGGATGTTGTGACTAGAAATGCTAGTGGAGACCCCATAAGTAGCATGCTAATTATTAATCTGCTCATCCGAGATATTGAGGATCTTATTAAAATCGATGAGCATCAACTTCTGGAAGCTCGAAAAGGTCGACTGAAGAAGCTCGTACTCCATCTCAGCAATCGATTGCAATCACAAGATAACACACTCATGAACTCGGTGATGATGAACAAATATTTGTGAAGGATTCGAGATGAAGTTGGAAAGGGGAAACAATTGATTCGTCACTCAAAATGGGTGTAGCCTTGTCTTGATTACCTCCTTTGCAGTTATAGGCCTGATCTCTCTCGACAAATCAGAGAATGGTAGGTAAGTATTAATGACCTCTTTAATGAGCTAATTAGAGAATTTCAAAGCCACGACTTCTTACAGACGGGGATTAAACATGGCGAAGTGTTTGTAGAGTTGTGTTTAAGGAAATCTCCCCATGTTTGCATAATTGGTGTAAAATTTTGCATTGAAGGTTGAGAGGGGTACCATTGAGGATTAGAATAAGATGAAGCAAATTGTGTATTCATATACTGCATATTATTCCAATTATTCATTTTATTCAAAAATGGAAATGAGTCTAGAGTCATACCTTGATTTCGAGGCTGCCAGGGCTTTTTCTATGCAATAAATTAAGTTAGTTCCACCTCTAGAGTTGATACCTGCATAACATCCTTCACTTGAGGTAGTGACAGGCATTCTTTTGTGTTATGGTTAAGCTTGCACAGCTGACACACTTATACCTTGTTGAGCGGGCATTCTTTCAAAGGGTGGTTCTTCCTACATCTAGGGTAGGATACCCCTAGTGTGAGATCCCCTACTTCTCTTTTCTACTTTGCCCTCAGAACATCTATTTCCGAGGAGATGGAGCTCATCATTTCTATTTTGAAATTTTCAAGGAGATTTCCTATCTCTGCATGGGTGGCCCCTCCATTAGATGAGTTCTAAGTTCTGTCAAAGACATCACATTCTAATTTGTCCCGTTTGTTATTCCTGGAAGACCCCATGGAGTACCTTTTGCACAGTTCCACGATATTTTCAAAGGACTCCTTAGATATATCCCCCTTTCCTAGCAGGTTTAACATGTCTAGGCAATCATCCCTAATCCCATGAAGTAGGATTATTTTGAGCACATCTAACCCCATATTAGTCTGTCTAGCTCTTTACACATTATATAAAATCCTTTCAACAAAATCTTCAAGACTTTATCCTTCTGTACCATTTTAAACAGTTCTTCTCTCTTATCCTTGGTATTGCAATACTCCTGATATTTCTCCATGAACACATGTTTCATCTTGTCCCAGTTAGTGATAGTTCCACCTTCCAAGCTCATGAACCAATGTAATGCATTGTCCTTCAGAGTGGTAGGGAAGAGTTTCAACTTCTTTGCATTGGTGGAGTAGTCATAGCTGCGACAGAGGATGTCAAATTCGAAAATAAATTCGTCTGGATCCTTTGCTGCTTTTCCATAAAAGCGAGGCAACACCGATGGAGATATATTTTTCATGGGGGATATCCCTTCTAGTTGTTGAATTGGGAACTGAAGTAGCCACCGTCCCTTCAGGTAGGGAATTACCCTCATGATGATGATTTTATCTCGTTGCCTCTTCCTCTTCAGGATCATGTTTGTTACTCATATTTTCTTTTGTTTTATCCTCTTTGTTCTTCCAATGATCATTGAATTTCTGATGGAACTATGCCCACTCCTCTTCATTCACAACCTTTCCATTAATGTGATAGATCGAATCTCAATTAGCTGATCCTGTAGTACTAACTCTGTCTTCCTCTGCAGGGGTATCCAAGGGTGTTGCAACTCTGCATGTGTTCTCCACTGTAGAGACTGGTGCTGCCACTCCAAGGGTGACAAGGATTCTTCTAATGGGTGTTTCCTGATAGCAAGCCCCAGTAGAAGAATTGGTTCTATCAACCAGTTCATCAATGAATGTTCTTCTCCCCAATGCTAGACTTCACCCATGGCCTCGACCACCTGCAACGCTAGTGTTCTATGGGGTTTTGGGATTCATAAGATGGTCATGCTATACCCTTCTTGTATTCATGCAACCCAAAACATGCAAACTAAAAAAACTGAAGAAGAATGAATAAAAGACAATTAATAGATGCAACTACAATAGTGTCTAATACTTATCCTCCCCGTCAACAATNACATACAGAGTGTTCAATATAAATTGTCAACCCAGGGAAGTCTCTTATTTCAAGGATAATATGCACTATATATGCTTTAAACACTAAGTAGCTGATGCTGTGAGTAAATGGTCCTACTTTTCTATTTATCCACACTCATCCCATAATCCACTTAATCTAATTTAATTTCTCAAGAATGCAATCACAAGTACCTCCTACGATTCTTAATCTAGAATTGAAAGATTTAGGAAATAACATCTAGATTACTTTTGTAGAAAGTAAAATCCCTGATTACGAAACCATCTAAAGATCCATCCAGTTATCTTGATTTAGTTATTCTAGAAATCCAAAGTACATGAATTGAATTCAGCTATTCTAGAAATTCAAAGTACATGAATGAAATTATGCAATTATAAATGCAAAGGAACAAATTGCAAAGATCTAAAGAAAATAGTAATTGAAATAACTAGGGATGAATAGGGCTGTTACAACTATCACATAGTTGCATAAAAGACAATCAACCTATATAGTCGACTCACACACCACACCACTGTAGTTTTACAAGAGATGTAATTACTGATTATTCAAATGACACACTGTAAATTGATAATTGTTGCAGCTTACTATAAATAAAGGAAATTATCACAAAATCACACAACAGAATAATTACAATACCTAATTAACTCAGCAATCCCTGTGGGAAGGTGGGCCCAGCCTTCACACAGAGATGCTGGAAGTAACACACGTTAAGATGCCGAGATCTGAAGAATAAAAATCCTTGTATTAAAAAGTGGTGGATGAACACACAACCTTAATCACAGCTGATAAAATAATTTGGTTAAAAGTTCAACCCCTAGCTTAGAATAGTTCCCCATATTTATACAATTACAATCATAACATATTCCTACTATTATCGGGAAGCTATGAAGATCTCTGATATTCAAGCTGCCCTAATTACAATAAGATGTTATAGTTGTGGCAAGATGAGAGTAGAAGATATAGGGAAGTTGTTATTCAAGCCAAAAATAACGATCATGATTAATTGAGAAGATATTCCATGGATTACAGCTACTTTTGAGCAACGGCGCACTATTGCCTCCAAATCTGTCACAATCTGTTGCAGCTACCCTTGTACAGCTCGCATGGAATAATACACTGGGACTGTGTTCTTTGGGAAACAATGGAATGGATGGTGACCAACTTTAGCAATGAATGTCCATCCCTCCTTTGGCATGTTCCGCCCGCTACACTTGTATTCTATATATCTCAAATTATCTTTATAAAACCATCATATGTTAGCATAATTTAAGATGTATAGCCCTGATTACCACAATCCTAAGCATTAATAAAATAAGACAATGATTAACCATACCTGTATGACTTGAGGGACCAAGTGAGGGGAAAAACATATGTTTAGCATGCAAAATAGAGTAGGATGAGGCAAAAAGAGGTGGATAAAGGTGGTAAAAAAGGGGCCATTTTTGGGCCCAACATTCACCTCTGGTCCATTGTCGTTTGCTCTGATACCAAAATGATGCAAACACTCAAGATGCACAAACAACTTCAAAAACCTAAAAAAGTAAAGCAACAAATCTAAAGGGAGAAGATTTAGACGAGAGGGATCCAAACTAAAAGACATAAAATTATTAAATAACTTCGAATAACTAAAATACATTCTTAACAACATTAGATTGATAGAACAAGGCACACATGCCACGTTTTTTCACTCTCAATCTTCTAATTGTCTCATAGACCCGAAAAAACAAAGTCCCAACAAAGAAAAACTGGGTAGCTCTACTAAAATAGACCATTAAAGGAAGAACAAGTCCTGTTACCTAGGTTAGAGCAGCTCATAAACTGCCTAGCTGTTATACCTAAATTCTTTCACCATCATGTGATGAGATCCTTAACTTTCATGTTTGCCCTTAATCCCAACACTTGGAGTGGAAACTTGCTTTTTTTGTCAATTCTACTTGAAAAAACCTAGCACCGCACTTACCATTTGGTTGATGAGAGGTACCTTGTTCAGAACCACATGTATCCTATTGTATAGAAGTAGTGCCACCACCTATAGTCTTTGTTATTAAAGTGGTTCTCATCTAAATCGCTCTGTCATAAAGGAACAAAAGTGGTACCCTGGGTAAAATGGGAAAAAGAGAAGTTTCTCGAGGCTTCTAGATCTTGAGCCTCATGTCCTCCCTTATCCCTATCAATGTGGGTTAGTTTGAGCTCAAGATCCCCCTTAATAGGATCTTAGGGCCACCTCATCCACAATTCTCTCAACTATCCCTATCCATTGAGCCTTATAAATACAAGCTCATATCCATAGTTAAAGGAGAGAACTATAGAGGTATTGTTACACTATTGAATTGACTACTCAGTCCAAACCATTGGGGAGCATAGAGAGCAAAGTTGGAGCTTATGGAGATGAAGTGTTTTTATCATGGAGGAGCTAGTCGACACTAAGGAAATGATGGTAAGATTCTTCATACATTATTAATGCAAAGTTGATTTCCGTCCCACATATCAGTTGTTTTGATTTCAAATGTATATGTTGTTAGATTCCTTAGTCACTAGCATGGATATGTAGATGATTTTCTGGTAGCTTTGATGTGCTTGTATGTTTGATATGTTTGTAGGTACATAGGTTCATGATCGAAGCAGTATTCCAGGTGTCTACAGCATTCGGCGAAGGTCTTCATCCTTTTTCGTTCACTCATTTGTTCTCGATCTGAACCATTCAAACCAGAGGAACAACTTCTGTCCGCAGAAGGTGCAATATTCCTGATAACAAATCTGGCGACTCCACTGGGGATCAAAGAAAATTTTAGTTGATCTGATCTTCCTCAATCCTTAAACTCTTATCTGAATCTAGGATCCATCTCCAACTCTCTTCAGTCAGATCTACCATATGACTCAGTGAATTTTGGTTTGAAACTTTCAGATCTGTTCAGATTTGAACTATTTCGACTTTATATGCTCTTTTTTACTATCAATTCATTAATATTTGCCTTGATTTGATCAATTTCTAACTTGATTTCTTGTTCTCCTTGTTTTTTGGATCTGTTTAGGGAATCGCACATGTGCTGTTGGAAACAAGCGATGCCACCTCCTAAACTCTATTAGCCATAAGCGGTGCCACCTCTCGAGTCCCGTTATCCAGAAGCACTGCTCATCCAGAACCGCTCTGTCAAGACCCCTCCATCACGGTGCCAGGTAGGCCTTCTTCCAGAACTAGTTTTTTTATCATTTTTTGCAAAAAGTTGAGTTTGTTTGATTTTAGCCCTGCACTGTCAGGCTTGTGTGTTAGAATCTGTATGCTCATGGTTGAAAATTCTGTGGTAAAATATTGGTTTGATTGAAGAATTCAAAAGATAAATTAGGCTTGTTGATTATTCATTTTCTTTCATGCTTGTTGGTTGTGATTGTGAAAGGAATTTTTTGAAAGCTTATGTTTCAGTTAGTTCTCTTTTCATATCTTTTATAAAGACTGAAAGAAAAACCATTTGATTAGCATCTTAATTTCATTTTTTCCATAGAGGACTTCTTTTTTGCTTTTAAAAAGAATTTATTATTATTATTTAGATTAGGTCATTATCATTATTGAGCATAGGGAATTGGATCTCTGATTATCCTCGCAAGATTTCAGGTTCTCTTTGTTCTTTTGTCTCTCTTGCATTAGTACTATCTCATCAAACAAAAAATTAGTGTAGTTTTAAGTTAGATCTATCTATGTTTAAAGAAAAATTGAAAAAATAGAGTGCATATGCATGTAGAGTGCTTGTTGTTTTTCTTTTAGGAGAAGAGACTCTTACCCCTTTGGTTGCTTTCAAAAAATAAAAATGAGTTTCAAAAGTGTTGCTTGTCTTTGATTTTGATTTGTTCAAAGTAGATGTTTAGGAATTTTTGGTTTTCAAAATGAAAAGAAAATACTCTCTTTCCCTCCCGTAGGTAGGCATAGCACGAACATTAAAGTGAAATATTTGCATCTACGTACCATATGGTTTTACTTTTTCTGTCAAAATTCCATACATTCACCTAACCATCCACTTTAAAATTAACAGTAGTTATAGGCTAAAATTTACATAGAAATTTGAGTGATAGGCTAGAGACGTGTTCAGGCGTCGTTAAGTGTAGGAGCTGTCGTTACTCGTGCGCATTACATCCCGGGACTCGCACGGTTCTTCCACGTACCGTCAGTATATCGAACAGCATTTCATGTACCCTTGAGGTATATAGAAAGGTACTTCACATACTGGATTGTATATAGGATGGCCCCTTGTGAACATTTATGCATTAGACAACACTACTACCGATTTGAGATCCCATGTACCTTGTGTATATTAGGAGACCCCACTAGGATACCTTATCTATCTGAGAAAATCCTATTGGTCGTCTTGCTTGGAGCCATACATGAAAAAAAACATTCAGGGAGATTAATACACATGTACCCTTGAGGTATATCCCAAGTGGCACCTTCTTGACAATCATGGTGAGAGACCTAACTATCTGAACTCCTCTTGTCATTTAATTTTGCTTGTTTGGCCTATAGCTTCAGGAGGGAAATTTTTGGTGTGTTCTCTAGTTTTGATATCTTAGGCTAGATAGGAACTAGACAAACTGGCTGAGTTAAGACATTCCAGAAGAGTACGGGGCTTGCCACCTGATTTTATTCCTATTTCAAGAGAAAATCCTATGGAAGCTATCGACCAAGGAGCTACTACTAACTCCCAAGTGGGAGAAAATGTGGTTGCAGAAAGTGGATATCCATATCCTTCACACTCACCTCCCTTGGTCCAACAACCTTCTCAGGGTAATACTTCATTCCATTCTCCCATAGAAGGTCATGTTGATGATACTACCCGTCCATACTATGGTCCCAATGCTCCATTTTGGGATACCTCTATAGGACAGGCCATTACCTCATTTGGCACTCGTTTAAACTTCTATGAAGAAGTTTCACCAAATGAAGAAGAACATATACAATACCAGGTAGCGATTCTCCAAGAACAAGAAATTGAGAAGAAAATAGACAACATATTGTGCACACCACCACCTCATTATGTAGTTGTTCCTGTGGGATATTGCTCACTTCATGATTCTATGAGACCCATTGAGCCGATTCTAGATTGCACAGTGACTCCACATAATCTTGGTCAAACTACCAACCCCACCAACTCCCATATTATGTCTATTCCAAATCCTCCCAAGTCTTTCACGCCTAGGGCTCAACATTCAATTCCTGTTTCATCAATACCTTCTAGTGTCGGGGGGAAACCCCCAACACGACCTACATTATCTGTCACTGTAATTGTAGCTAGTCATGGACATACCTCTAGTATAGAGCAATCTATAGTTTATGTCTTTCCTACTAACATGACTGTTGTTAACCCCTCATCCAGTTCAGGTCAGCCCTTGGGGGCACAACCTGTAACCAATCAAACCTCTTGGGGTTATGGTTACATAGAAAATCAAGTACCTGTAAGCAACATTAATTACCAACCCAATCCTACAGGAATGCCTTATGCTATAATTCCATATATTGGTAATAATTGCACACCATGGGGGTAACCTAACTGGTCCTACATGCCAGCTATGGGATGGATACCTATACATACTGCGGGGGGTGCCAGAGGACCACCTTATGGAGGTCCTCCCCCTCGTTGGCCTAATGGTCCTAGAAGGCCTAGCATCTTTCCTCCTTATGGTCATAATGGTCCTGGTGAGCCTGATGGCTTCCCTCCTAATGGTCTTGGAGGTTTTGGTGGCCCTCCTCCTAGTGGTTCTAGAGGCTCTAGAGGTTTACCTCGTGGGGGTCCCATAGGGTCTAATGGTCCTCCTCCTAGTGGTCTAGGTGGTCCTGGTGGTCCCGGAGGCCCCGGTGGTCCTCCTCCTGGAGGCTCCGATGGTACTAACAATCTTAATCCCAGAAATCAACCCCCCGTGGGTGGGTCTTCTGACGGTTCTTCATCACAACAACCTATCTATTAGTCTACTTACGGTCCTACTGGTACTTATATGCCATATCAATATTACCAGTATGTGCAAAACTCGTCCAATAAAGGCTTTCAAAGTCGTTATGATTTGGAAAGTGATTTTGTGAGGTAGTCTAGACTTATAGTTCTCGACCTTGAAATGAATCAAATTGGTATTGTCCAGGTCTAAATATCCTAACGTAGTTAACAAGTTTTTGCATTGTGTAGGAAAAATTTGGAGTACTTCCAAGGTAGACATTGCACACGGCACCTGAGTGAGATCTTCAACTACATTATAAAATTGAGTAGCTCGGGCATTAGGGTTAAAAACAACCTTCCTAAGAGTACTCTTGGGTGGACACAAAACCATGTTGAGATTAGGCTTCTTGATGGTTAGGGGAACAGTAGACGAGGACTCGAGAGAACCAGTAGAGGGAACTTTTCCTGAAGAAGAATTGTCTTATTTATTTTTTGCGGGTTTGTCATAACTCTGACTTCGAGTTTGCAAACTAATAGTATCCAAGGACATCATGTGAATTTCCTATGAAGAACTAGAGTTTCCCTGATTAGACATGTGGTCTATCAGTTGTTGTTGAGAGGGAAAAGGATCCATGAGAACTGTGGGTGCAGGATTAGTTTTCAAGAATTGGGTGACTTCATCCCGATGAGGACACTCTTTTGTGAAATGGTCACCTCCACATAGCAGACATGGATATTTCGCTTTTCTTTTCCCATTATCATTCCTGTTGGTAGTTGGTTTTGGATTCTCCTATTCGTTTCCAGTATTTTTTTGTTTCTAAGGATGGAATCCAGATAGAACCATTGAAAATTTCTGCTATTTTAGCTGTACCAGCCCCAACTAACATTCTCTAACTCCAAAGTTTGCAAGGGAAGACAAACTTCCTCCGTTGTTTCATGTGCAATTTCGTAGAGAAAACACATGGTTATATGCATCTTTTTAAGAAGGACACTCCGTTCTTTTGGGATGACCAAGCCCAATGAGCCTTTGATAATCTCAAAGACGTTCTGACTCATTCACCCATGATATACCCCTAGATTATTCAAAGTATTTTCTCATATACATTGTTGCCTCCACTACTACCATCGCCATGGTTTTGGTGCAGGAGAATCCCGACGGTCAGGAGCACATGATTTACTATGCTAGTAAGAATCTCATGGATTCTAAAACTCGATATTCACGTGTGAAGAAATTAGCATTGGCCACAGTCATTTCTATTCAAAAATTTTGTCCCTACATTTTTCTCCGCACTACCATTGTATTGGTAGACTAGAACCCTATGTACTACATCCTGACTCGTCAGGTGCTCGAGGGCAAGTACTCCCAATGGATAGTCATCCTACAAGAGTTTGATCTGGAATTTTCCAAAGCCACAACAAAGAAATCTTTGGTCTTTTCCAAGCTCATGTGTGATCTTCCCTGTGCTTCGACGGAATCCAAGCCCAGTGATTCATTTCTAGATGAATTCCTGTTCTTGATAAGCACTATTGACCCATGGTATGGATATTTTCTCATTTATTTTTAGACACAAATATTTCATCCAACTCTATCCTGTGATGATCATCGCCGTATCCATCACCATGCAAAATCCTACCTCATCTTGAATGACACTTTACATCAACGTGGTATCAATTCCGTTCTCCAGCGACGCCTTACCCACGAGGAAGCTGAATAAGTGTTGAATGATTTCCACTCTGGAGCATGTGGTAGTCATTTATCTAGGATGGCCATAGCCCAGAAAATCCTTTGTGCTGGTTATTTCTATCCTTCAGTCTTTAAATATTGTCACAAGGCTGTTAAGAAATGCCCACCCTGTCAACATTTGTATCTGGAAAAGCACACTCATCTTGCTTCGTTACACCCCGTTATTGCCATTGGCCCTTTTTCCAAATGGGGGATTGATTATATGCATTGTAATCCTACCTCAAACGGGGGGCATGATTACATCATTGTAGCCATTGACTATTTTACAAAGTGGGCTAAAGCCATGCCTACATATGCAGAGAATAGTAAGGCTGTCACTCTCTTCCTGTTCAATCATGTGATAGCTAGATTCGGAGTCCCATAGTCCATAGTTACTGAAAACAGATCAAATTTCTGTAATCAAATGATGTAGGAACTAAGTTCCAAGCTAGGTTTTCGTCATGAAAACTCTACGCCCTATTATCCGCAAGCTAATGGTCAGGTTGAGGTCATTAACAAAGTTTTGAAAATGATGCTTCGTCGGATGGTTGGAGACCATAAATCCAACTAGAACCATATCCTTTTCTTCACTATTTGGACTTACAAGACTTCGGTGAAAACAAATACTGGTTTCACACCCTTCTAGCTTGTCTATGGACTCAAAGTTGTCTTACCGATTCAATGTCAGATTCCACCTTGAAGCTTGACGTCGAAATTCTCCCAGACACTTCCACAAAGGAATAAAGATTTATATACTTGAATAACCTTAACAAAAATAGAAGAGACACTACCTTGGCTAATGAGGCACACAAGAAACGCGTCAAGGTCAAGTATGACAAGTCTGTCCAACCTCGTGCCTTTAACGAGGGTGACCTAGTTTTGACTTACGATCAGAGATACGAAAAACTAGGGAAATGAAAGTTTGAATCCATGTGGTATGGTTCTTTCATTATTTCCAGAGTTTTAGAGAAAGGATCCTACGAGCTCATGGACTATGATGAGATCCCCTTAGGACAACCTCTCAATGGGTTGTACCTGAACAGGTACTATTCCTAGATCTCTCTTGTGTAGTACCTTGTATATATGTATATTACTTGACTTTCAGTGTGCTTAAGTATTTTCAATATGGTTTTGAGTTTAGTGTCTATATCTGTTTATACCATGTTTTGGTTATGCAAAGTAGCTGGCTTTCTATGGCTTCCCTGATGGTGCTTGATGCCACACTGTTACCACCTAAGTTCTACTTAGTGGTTTTTTATCAAGTGATCCTGGTGAGCCGGACAGGGTAACTTGTTCGAACTTCGGAAGAACTTTGGAAGTACTTCTGGGAAGTGCTTGTTGTACTATATCACATGTTCATACCCCATGGGGGAATTGTAATAAATGTTCTAGCATGATAGTGTCTGTAAAAGACTCAGTCTCTTAGACTTCATTTGTCAATCCGATCAGCCTAGGCTATTTTTTCCCTTGGTGATTATTGTTTGTTGAATAAACAACTTATAATTTCTGAGTTTTTCACTCCATACCTCCAAAGTTGGGGTGGTCGGCTTGGCATTTAGGCCTATTGAGGTTATTAGAGTCTATGTGTCAATGTAAAAGCATGCTAGACATCATGGTCGAGTCATATGAACATGTCTAACTCCCCCTAGGTGTTTTTCAATTTTTCAATTTTTTAGTTTTTTCAGTGTTTTTTATTAAAATTTAATTTTTCCAAAACTTAGGCTATTTTTTAATAGTTTAATTGGAAAAATTGATTTTGTAATAAAAGTGGAACAAATAATCAGTTTCAATCATGTAGGTGCTCATTTTCAAGCTAAGAGCACCATGTAAACCCATGGATCCACTATTTCCTAGTTTTGAGTGATTTTCCATCACTCAGGTCAGAAAGCCCCAAAAATCAATTATTGATGATTTTAATTAATAAATTGATGAATAATGGAGCAAATCCAAAATCATAGATCAGTGGATTCTCAGCCGATTTGATTGAAATCAGTCAGATCTAAATTAGATTGACTGGATCTGACAAATCCTTGATTGAAGGAGGTGATCAAATCAGATCTAGAGTTGATCTTTAGCATCCTTTATGGGGAATTTCTCCCTCTCTCTCTCCTCAACACGTTTTGGCTCATCTGGATGCATTTTGGTGGATGCTTCAGTCAACGGGTTGAGGTGGCAGACAGATCAGCTCTCCAATTGACAGTTGCACTCAGTGAGACTCAAATCTGACTTAGTTAGACACAGATCAGGCATTGATGGACTCTCCATCATCATATTTGGTCTATCTCCTTGGGATTTGTGCCCCCCTGGGCTGGATGGCCTGTAATTTGTATATATCCTGCTTGAGGCTCCCTCTTCCAAGCTAGTTAGAGCTAGACTGAAGGGATTGCCATTGTAACTCTGTATTTGATTATCATTTGTGAATAAAGAAGATTTGGAGGCTATACTGTGTAGTGCATGTGTATGTGTGGTTTCTCAGTGTTATGCTACTGATGTGGTAGCTGCAATTTCTTGCCAAATTTAGTGCTGCTTCTGTGTTCTGGCTTCAAGCATTAAGCTGAATCTAGTAAGGGGTAAACTAGGAAAGCTAGATTGCTTGATATTGTTTATCCATATGATGTACGCTCAAAAATTTCAGTTATATGCTTAAATAAGGTTATTTTGGCATGATCTTTCATTTTTGCTGCTTTATACATCTATATCCAGATCTCACGAGGTGTGTGCAGGCTTGTGTTATTTAGTTGCAGGTTCCCGATTGGATGAAGGTGTGGATCTATATTGATTCCATTCCTATCAAATAATCTCAAGACTCTGTCCCTCAACACTCCACGAAAGGGCCTCCTTTCATCTTGCTCCATTCAAGCAACGATCCGACCTTCTCTCCTCTTCTTCTCATTTCTATTAAAAATCAACATTTTTACCTGGTTACTCTGTTCGCAGCTTTGATTTTTCTTAGATATATCATATTAAAAGTAATTCCAACATAGATATATCTTATCAAATCCTATATTCTATATCTTGCACTTAAAAAAGTTTCATAAGCATTCTAGATCTAGCTTTAGGGAAATCGTCTTTTTGCACGAAAATTTAAAGAAAACTTGTAGATCGCATGCTTTAGATTTCCTTTCATTGTTATAAAATTTAATATTATGAAATATCAGTGCATATTTAATTGGTTTCACAAACATAAATCCAATATCCCAAGGAAAGCTTGCTTTACTTGGTTCCTTTTTCGCCTGTTTAGCTAATTTTAACTTCATCTTTTTTTTGAGTTAAGGTAGGCTGATCCAAAGGTACTCTTAAAGTTCTTTTGGGCGTATGTTATTCTAAAATTCTGACTGTATTTTAGTAGGTCTGACAGAAAATAAAGGAAGCTGCTGTCTGAAGTGGCCTCAGGAGCGTTCAAATCCCCCCAGGGGTCTCCCTTTTCACTAAAATCTTAAAATTTTTGCAAAGTTGTAAGATCTTGGTTTCATCCTATATAAGGAACAAGAAGTTTCTGATATTTCAGTTCGCTGATATTGTAACCAATAATAAATAAAATTATTTTTTGGAATAGGCTCTTTTGAGCCCATTGCCCATCCCCCCTGGGGGGATTTGCGTCGGTGTCCCTTTCGTCGCTTTCTTCTCATTTATTTTTTAAACTAGAATTGATCTAATTTTCAGGGTAGTATACTTGATTTTATTATTAATTTCATATTCCACTTTTTTTTTTTCAAAGTAATCATAATACTTACCCCACGATTTCCCGATTGACCCGAAAGGGGAAAGAGATTCGTGGTAAGACTAATTAGAAAACTAGAATTGTGGATATATTTCATTTTTCATCATTTATTTATCAGCAATTATAAAATTAACCCCTCCTCGATTCCTCGATTGAGATCCACTTGGATCGAAAGAGGTTCCTGGAGGGTTTTCTTTTAAACAAGAACACCCAGTTTAAAAGTTACTAAAATTGACAAGACTCCAGTGTGTATGCTCTCCACTTGGTTGTGGTTCGTTCGATCAGTCAAGATGTATCAAAAGCACTTGGGTGACTAGTATAATTAGGACTCACTCTCCCCAACTGACAAACCATCAGGTGAAAATACAACACCTAGATCAAGCCTTTACGGTGGCAAAATACCCAAAGGAAGGAGGAACTTCTGAAAAGTGACCTCGAGGTGTCGATCTCTGTCACACCCTAACGGGTGCGTTATGAACAATAGCCCCAGAGACTCCATTTCAGCCCACATATTCCTTGCAGGTAGCCGTGAAGGTTTAGTTTTGGACATACTCCAAGTACTCCGGGTATATCTAGAGTCCCCCCTTAGCCTAATTTTAATCAACTCACACTTCAAATTTAACTTAAAATGTACCAAGAGGCAATCACAAAACATTCACTCCAAGCACATGCAAGTATATTGTTTCTATTTTTTACTCCATTCTAAGGCACTGGTTATTTTCTTATTATATATATATATATATATATATTATGTCTCGTCATTGTGCTTTCGTGTGTTCATCTTTTATATCTTTCCATCTTTGATTATCTATAATTAAATTCCAAACTCCTAAGTAACTCAGTCAGTTTAACATCACAACACTAAGTAATTATCCTTAGTAACTTAATAGGGTCTACCCCCCTTGGCTTCGTTAGGAGTTGAGCCTAAATGGAGGAGTCAAGAACAAGGTGACAGCCTTGACTCGAGACTTGCACCCAAGGACACATCGAGTGGCTTGAAGATTTCTTCCACGTGACCCAGGTGTGTGAAAGGAGACAACACTTTTTGGCGCCGTTGCCGGGGATAAATATTTTTATTCCCGAGTACGACTTAGCTTAACTTTTTTCTAAACAACTAAAAAGATAAAAACTTTTGATTGATCTAGTCTTTAAAAAACATAAAAATTAAAACTCGATCCATCTGGCGACTCCACTATCTAGCATCGCTTCAAGAATTTCTACTCAAAGAAACCATCGACAACTATTCAATCCTCTCCCTAATCCTGAAAGGTTTATTAGGGAAAGATTGATTAGGAAGAATTCTCGTAGAAACATTGAATATTTAGGAGACCAATCCCTCTCAGATATCCATCACATATTTGTAGAGAGTCATGTTCATTAATCTCAATAAATGACATAATTTTACAAACCCCTTGACCTTTCTCAGATAGCAGGTAGTCCTCATTACATTCCAAATGATGCTGTCAAGAAGCTCCCCATATTTGAGGGCAATAATTCCATCACTGCCAAGTCTCACCTTCGAAAGTTTGAAAAGCACATGGCCAGTTATTGCAATGATGCTTCCCATGACCATGATGATGTCAAAATGACGCTCTTTTCTTTATCCTTGGAAGATGATGTTGAAGAATGGTAGTTCGACCTAGATGGTGATTCATATAAAACTCTTAGTGAATTCCTAGAGGGTTTTAAGAAGAAATGGGGAGAAAAGAAAGAACCAAGACATCTGCTTACTGCCCTCCATAACATAAAGAAGATGGAGAATGAAACCATTGATGAATTTAATACTAAGTTCAGGCGTGTGGTTGCGGACCTCCCTAACGAAATCAAGCCAAAGGATGCCTCCATCCTCATATATTACATAGAAGCTTTCTTTGGTGATTTGAGGTACCAATTAAGAGATAAAGAGCCAACCAATCTAAAAAAATGCTCAGGAATTGGCTGAGAAAATAGAAAGGAATATGCAGTCTTCAGGAAAATCCAACATTCTGGGTTACACTAGGGGAAACACTTCATACAACAAAGAAAAAGGAAAATCCTTTGAATCAGAAGAAAAGGGAGCCTCTAAAGATCCCATGGAAAAGGTAACAGACATGATAAAAGACTTGGTTACTAGTCAAAACCAACTTATGGCAGATCAGTCTACACAATTGAATCTTATGCACAATAGAATAATCACAATGGAAAGAAACAATGGACCTAGGAACTTTCAGCCTAGGTAGAATCAGATGTATCAAAAGAAGTTTCCTCAACAAGAGCCCAGTATTCCAAACCAGTTAGACTCAACTAACATGGTAGAAGAAGTAATTCCATGGTGTAGACCCTATGAACAATTCCACCAAGAAAGCACTTGTTATGTTGCAAATCAAGTCATGGAACATGGACTTCCCAAGGTCAGTAATCAAGAAACAGATGCAAGCGAGCATGATCATATATACATGGTAGGCCAGGCCTACCCTTTGTCACCATCTAAATAGTACAATCCTGAGGATGAAAACATTGCAGAATCTTATAGTGAAACTTATGATGAAAACTATAATATGCATGATGGGACTCCTATGTGTTCTCCATGTAATGATGATAGTCTAGAAGGTTTACTACCTTGTGACCTTTTCTCTGAAGAAGATGATTATGAAAATGAGGACAAGTATATCTTGGAGCAAGATATAAGTGACGAAGACTCCCTTATCCCCTACAAAGATATTGATGAGGAGTCCTGGACATTCATGGAAAATCCAGTCTATGACATGAATAAAGAGGAAAATAACGAACCGGAAACTTTTGATGGTTTTGTTGATTTTTCTATCTATGGCATGTCTAAAGGAGAGAGCATGGACCATGTGGCCTTGGGAAACTTTGATATGAAAAAGGAGCATGCAGTTTATCCACATGATCAGTCTGAGCCATATATCAGTATCAGTAATCAAGACAAAGAGAACTTGATATCGGAACCTGATATCAACAATGGGGAATCCATCACATCTAACATAGATGATGGTGATGACTATTGGGATTTTTGTTGATATCTTATTGAGAATCCTATCTATTCTATATCTAGCAAGGGGAGTGTCTATTTAGAAATTTGTGGAAGTCCAATCTACTACACTTCCATAGAGGGAAGCATGGATATGGAGACCTTGGAAAATCCTAGTATCGAAAAGCAGCATTCAAAACTCTTATATGATCATTCAGAGTCATATCATGCAGAGCCACACAAAGGTATCAATAATGAAGACATGGAGAAGCAGTGTTGTGGAAAGATAGATGTAATGCAGTTATTGGAATATCAATCTCAACTATCATCTTCACATATAGAGTTTCCTCATGACTTGGAGCTGCTTGGGGCTTATACAGTGAATTATCATCCGGTAAGCCTTGATGATTAGTATGATGGTGTAGTCAATCTGCCTCATCATTCCAATTTGTACATCAACCCTGTCCAGTCATGGATAGAAATGGCCTGCGCAAGCACTTACCAGTTTGGGAGGAAGTTTGACGACATTATTCATTCCTATGATTTCACATCCATCCCGCCCCTTCCGGATCATCATGCAGGTTTGCATTTTCTGAATAAAGTATCCTTACTTTGGCTGGTAACCAAAGACAAGGAAATTTTTTTTTATGTTAATAAAATTCTTAGGTGGTTACATTGGATTTCTGATTACACTTAACCTTTTTTATATCATGCTTAGAGTAGGAAAATAAGCTCCTTGAAAGAGAGCATTTACTTTCTACATTTCTATTTTATACTTAGCTATAATAAAACTTTGCTTCTTTTAGTTAGTTACATTTATTTTGTTTAAATTAATCAGCTTAATGGTTCATTTGGTTTTTTATAAAACTTGTGCTACTGAGGTTTTTCTTGTCAAGTTGAGATGTTTTTACAGGGTATATAAACTAGAGATTATAGTGTTCTCGTATCCTCTCCTTGCCTTAAAGACCAGATCGAGCACACATCCCGCAGTTGGAGCCAGAATGTTACCACCTAAGTTGTACTTAGTGGTTTTTTATCAAGTGATCCTGGTGAACCGGAAAGGGTTAACTTGTTCGGACTTCAGAAGACCTTTGGAAGTACTTCTGGGAAGTGCTTGTTGTACTATATCACATGTTCATACCCCATGGGGGAATTGTAATAAATGTTCTAGCATGATAGTGTCTATAAAAGACTCAGTCTCTTAGACTTCATTTGTCAATCCGATCAGCCCAGGGTGTTTTTTCCCTCGGTGATTATTGGTTGTTGAATAAACGACTGATAATTTCTAAGTTTTTCACTCCATACCTCCAAAGTTGGGGTGGTCGGCTTGGCATTTAGGCCTATTGAGGTTATTAGAGTCTATGTGTCAATGTATAAGCATGCTAGACATCATGGTCGAGTCATATGAACATGTCTAAGTCCCCCCATGTGTTTTTCAATTTTTCATTTTTTTAGTTTTTTCAGTGTTTTTTATTAAAATTTAATTTTTTCAAAACTTAGGCTATTTTTTAATAGTTTAATTGGAAAAATTGATTTTGTAATAAAAGTGGGCCAAATAATCAGTTTCAGTCATGTAGGTGCTCATTTTCAAGCTAGAGCACCATGTAAACCCATGGATCCACTATTTCCTAGTTTTGAGTGATTTTCCATCACTCAGGTCAGAAAGCCCCAAAAATCAATTATTGATGATTTTAATTAATAAATTGATGAATAATGGAGCAAATCCAAAATCATAGATTAGTGGATTCTCAGCTGATTTGATTGAAATCAGTCAAATCTGAAGTAGATTGATTGGATCTGACAAATCCTTGACTGAAGGAGGTGATCAAATCAGATCTAGAGTTGATCTTCAGCATCCTTTATGGGGAATTTCTCCCTCTCTCTCTCTCCTCAACACGTTTTGGCTCATCTGGATGAGTTTTGGTGGATGCTTCAGTCAACGGGTTGAGGTGGCAGTCAGATCAACTCTCCGATTGACAATTGCACTCAGTGAGACTCAGATTTGGCTCAGTTAGACATAGATCAGGAATTGATGGACTCTCCATCAACATATTTGGTCTATCTCCTTGGTATTTGTGCCCCCCCTGGATGGATGGCCTGTAATTTGTATATATCCTGCTTGAGGCTCCATCTTCCAAGCTAGTTAGAGCTGGACTGAAGGGATTTCCATTGTTACTCTGTATTTGATCATCATTTGTGAATAAATAAGCTTTGGATGCTATACTATGTAGTGCATGTGTATGTGTGGATTCTCAGTGTTATGCTGCTGATGTTGTAGCTGTAATTTCTTGCCAAATTCTGTGCTGCTTCTGTGTACTGGCTTCAAGGATTCAATTGAATCTAGTAAGGGGTAAACTAGGAAAGATAGATTGCTTGATATTGTTTATCCATATGATGTATGCTCAAAAATTTCAGTTATATGCTTAAATAAGTTTATTTTGGCATGATCTTTCATTTTTGATGCTTTATACATCTATATCCAGATCTCACGAGGTGTGTGCAGGCTTGTGTTATTTAGTTGCAGGTTCCCGATTGGATTAAGGTGTGGATATAGATTGATGCCATTCCTATCCAATAATATCAATACTCTATCCCTCATCACTCCACAAAAGGGCCTCCTTTCAGCTTGCTCCATTCAAGCAACGATCCGACCTTCTCTCCTCTTCTTCTCATTTCTATAAAAAATCAACATTTTACCCGGTTACTCTGTACGTAGATTTGATTTTGCTTATATATATCATATTAAAAGTAATTCCAACATATATATATCTTATCAAATCCTATAGTCTATATCTTGCACTTAAAAAAGTTTCATAAGCATTCTAGATCTAGCTTTAGGGAAATCGTTTTTTTGCATGAAAATTTAAAGAAAACTTGTAGATCACATGCTTTAGATTTCCTTTCACTATTATAAAATTTAATATTCTTGAATATCAGTGCATATTTAATTGGCTTCACAAACAGAAAGCCAATATCCCAAGGAAAGCTTGCTTTCCTTGGTTCCTTTTTCGCATGTTTAGCTAGTTTTAACTTCATCTTTTTTTTGAGATAAGGTAGGCTGATCCAAAGGTAGTATTAAAGTTATTTTGGGTGTATGTTATTATAACATGCTTTATTTATTTTAGCAGGTATTACATAAAATAAAGGAAGCCGCTTTCCAAGGTGGCCTCAGGAGCGTTCAAATCCCCCAGGGGTCTCCCTTTTCACTAAAATCTTAAAATTTTTGAAAAGCTATAAGATCTTGGTTTCATCCTGTATAAGGACCAAGAATTTTCTGATATTTCAGTTCGCTGATATTGTAACCAATAATAAATAAAATTATTTTTTGGAATAGGCTCTTTCGAGCCCATTCCCCATCCCCCTTGGGGTGATTTGCGTCGATGTCCTTTTCGTCACTTTCTACTCATTTATTTTTTAAAATAGAATTGATATAATTTGCAGGGTAGTATAATTGATTTTATTATTAATTTCATATTCCACTTTTTGTTTTTCAAAGTAATCATAATACTTACCCCACAATTTCCCGATTGACCCAAAAGGGGAAAGAGATTCGTGGTAGGACTAATTAGAAAAATAGAATTGTGGATCTATTTCATTTTTCATCATTTATTTATCATAAATTATAAAATGAACCCCTCCTTGATTCCCCGATTGAGATCCACTTGGATCGAAAGAGGTTCCTGGAGGGTTTTCTTTTAAACAAGAACACCCAGTTTAAAACTTACTAAAATTGACAAGACTCTAGTGTGTATGCTCTGCACTTGGCTACAGGGACTCACTCTCCCCAACTAACAAACCATCAGGTGAAAATCCAACACCTAGATCAAACCTTTACGGTGGAAAAATACACAAAGGAAGAGGGCACTTCTGAAAAGTGACCTTGGGGCACCGATCTCTGTCACACCCTAATGGGTGCGTTATGAACAATAGCCCTAGAGACTCCATTTCAGCCCACATATTCCTTGTGGGTAGCCATGAAGGTTTAGTTTTGTACATACTCCAAGTACTCTCGGGTATATCTGGAGTGCCCCCTTAGCCTAATTTTAATCAACTCACACTTCAAATTTAACTTAAAACGTACCAAGAGGAAATCACAAAACATTCACTCCAAGCACATGCAAGTATATTGTTTCTATTTTTGACTCCATTCTAAGGCACTGGTTATTTTCTTATTATATATATATATATATTGTGTCTCAGCATTGTGCTTTCGTGTGTTCATCTTTTATATCTTGCCATCTTTGATTATCTATAATTAAATTCCAAACTCCTTAGTAACTCAGTCAGTTTAACATCACAACACTAAGTAATTATCCTTAGTAACTTAATATGTTCTACCCCCCTTGGCTTCGTTAGGAGTTGAGCCTAAATGGAGGAGTCAAGAACAAGGTGACAGCCTTGACTCGAGACTTTCCCCCAAGGACACACCGAGTGGCTTGAAGATTTTTTCCACGTGACCCTGGTGTGTGAAAGGTGGCAACACACACCTTGAATCTTGCCTCAACTGCTTGGGTTCTCTATTCCATAGCTTATGATTTGGTTAGTTCAGGAGTGGTTTGTATTGGTCCCGCTACCAACAATATCACCGAGTATCAAGCAGTCACAGGTCTTCTTACCGAAGCTTCTTCCCAAGACTTTCACAACTTGGTAGTCTTGATGGGCTCACAACATGTGGTTTGTCATTTAAACCATGTCTATACCATTAGGAATCATGTGCTTATCTTTCTCTTCCGGAGGGTACGTTTGTTATAAAGGTCATTTGAAACTATCACCTATAGGCATATCCCTAGGGAACATAATGCAGTTGCCGACTCATTGGATAATTACATCCTAGACTGGCATATTTCCCATTCATGACATGAAAATAAAAAATGGTTCACTGTAAATAAACTACTAAAGACTCATAAAACTCATGTAAGATGCATTCACCATTTGAGACATATAAACACCAAGTAGAAGTTTGTATATATATATATATATATATATATATATATATATATGAACATGTTTTACAAAAAATAGGTCACGAGACCTCATCTGAAGCACGTAGGCTTTCAGGTAAAAAATCATCATACAAAAATGCTTGAATCTATCTATCATCTTTTAGTGAATACATCATGCACTGATCATCTAGTTATGCTCGTGGTAACACATCACTGCCTGAGCTACTCTACGTAGCAGTCTGCTAAAGCGACCTGGTAGTCCCATTGTAGGTCTCTGATACCTCAGTGCAAGGCCATTGATCAAGGAATCCGGGATGTCTAGTGTCAACCTCTCAAGGTTCTCCTCTAAATCCCCTCTCACATCGTCACCCTGTGGTACAAAATGGGCTCCGGCTCATCTATCCAATGGGGAAGCTCCCCCAGGTCATGTTTCTTCGACGTCTACATGAAAACATTCAAGTCTCATTACTAAACATAAAAAATATAAAACATCAAAATATAAAAACACTATTTCCATTTTAGGGTTTTGGTTCTTACCAATATCACCCCACTATCCAGCAGGTGGGAGCGGTAGGTCAGGGTCACCACTGAAGTGAGTGCTCGTATATGCATAGTCCTCCACCATGAGGAGCTGATCTCTCAACCATCAAAAGAATGGGTCACTGAAATTTACCTTCCCTCTACCCGCTCCAGTATGGCCCATAATATAGACCCACCTCTGCATGCGAGGGTCCCATGCCCTAAACTCTGTAAAGACCACATGGGGTCTCATCTGCGGAACCTGCTCGAAAAAGAAGCAAGATAGAATGAAACCAAAACCAAATTGCTTCAGCTCCCCCTGCTGACACTTGGTTAGTTGATCCTTGAAGATCGGAAGTAGAGCTTCCACCCAGTTGAATACTGTAGGTTCCATGGCCTCTATGGCATAGAGCATATGTGCTCTAGATTCCTAGTGTACTCCTTGTCTTCCCACCACTCTCTGCATGGTAAACAATACTGTCCGTAGAGAGCCATCCACCACTACTTTTCTGGGAATTTTCTTCTCTGATGTCCTGGTCCCAGGAATGTAGTGGCAGTCTATCAAATCCTAAGTAGTAATGTCTCCTCCATGGGATCCAATCAAAGAGATGGGAGAACCCCATCTCGAAAGGCTTGTCAGGAAGTAGATGTCCTCTACTTCAACTGTCAATATGTGAGCACTAACCTTGAAATATTGTTGCTCCAAATTCCACATCTGGAGTATATGCTCTAGTAGTCACTCATGCAATACCATACTGGGTGTGCGGAAGAACTTTAAGAGTCCGCAATCTCTCAATGCGGCTATACAACCTGCATTTCGTTCGGCGAAGGCATCATCGTTTTCATGTTGCCTCTCTTTCCATATGACCATTTTTTATCAATAAGAACCTATCAAAAACCATCACAAGACTAATTAGAGGCATTCCCAATCACTCAAATCAACAAAAATGAGCTAGTTTTTCTTGTGCAAAAATTTATATTTATCCACGGCTGGCACTGCCTGTGCGTTATTTTTTCGGCGCGGTTCTAGTGGGGTATCGCTTATCCCACAAAGGATAAAAGCAGTGCCTACTTCCATGGTTTTAGGGCTCACCATATAAGCCCAAAAACACCACCAAAAATCAAAATTGAAGGCATGAAATGAAAGAGTAGGGTCTAGGCTATTACCTGGAACAGACGGTGCATGAATCCAATGGTAGATGCTTCTCATATTTGTGACTGAAAATCTGGCCAAGAAAATGCTCCAAAAGCTCTCCACTATGGGTAAATGGTAAAATGTTTTGATTTTTTACTATTTACATGAATTTTATATACATTTTATGGTTTGGCATGCTATAGTTTAGTTTTAAAATCATTTATTACTCAAAATCTATCAGTCGTAATCCTTTAATGTCAGTTATTGGAGAATTTAACACTTGTTTGCAAGTCATTGCAGGATAGAAGAGCGGTAGCAGTAAATTTTTGGGAGTTCATTTTTTACTTTTTTGTACTACCATAAAATGAAAAAAGTATTTTGAGCATTTATTGTGACACTTTGGTCACACTCTCGAAACTTAGCATCAAAGGCCCGAGTCCTTTTTTTATTCTTTTCAGACTCGTAAAATATCTCATCGTGAAAAGAGACCTAGTGGAGTCTTCTTTAAATACTTTTCAGGTTCCTTAAATATGAAAAGATTGTCGAGTGATCTTGTCTTCTTCATGCTCATTAAAGCATTTGAAGAGTTGTTCATCTGACGGTAGGTTATCACTTTTTCAACTCAGATGAACTATTTTACGAAAAAGGACCCTATGGAGTCTTCTTCCGTGGTCATTCAGACTCTCTAAACATGAATGATACTGAGTTTTCTTTCATTGGACTCGTTAAATTAAACATTGAGAGACCCTTTTTTGGGAACGAACCCCTCCTCTCTTAGGTTCATAAAAAATATGAGTCTGGACTTGTCTTCAAACGAGCTATAACAAGTTTTTGTTACCCTCTTTGAACTCATAAAACTAAAAAGAGGCACTCATCGATCATGATGGGGAAAATGGGAAGGGAATCACTTTGCAAATAAATGGTAGTATTTTTCCATTACCTTTGAACATGGCACTTGTCTACATATCATTTCAGTCAATTGGGTATTTAATTGATTTCTGTGACAATCCACTTTCATGAGTCATGTCACTCCTTTGAGCCTTTCAAAAGAATGCATTGTCCATCGCCAGACTATGTGTTTGTGTGGTCTAGTCATGCTCCCAAGTATTTTGTCATGCCACCCGATATTCAAAGGGAAGTTGAAGAAGTTTTACATATGTAGTCAAAACAGTCTCTGTGTCAGTACTTTTGAGTCAATCTTATGGTTACCTTATTCACATCATTCTAGAACTTTGTTGTGAGTTTCATGTCGTCGATGTGGAACTCATCATGGCCCTCCTTCGACAATACTATTCCTATCGACATCAGCTCATCATTTGGGAAATAGTATTAGAAACAAAAATTTAGTACCTTGAGATCTGTATGCCTCAATGACAGATTCTCTCGCTCTTGACATAGGTTCACATCATTGAACTTTGATCGATAGAATCAACTGGGTGTTCGACATAAGGACATATATTCACACTTAGTAGATTGTACTAGGGTACCTTGGGAATAATTGACATCAATGGTGATCTCCCTCGCACTTGTTAACGGTTCACATCATTGGCTAGTAATCAAGTTGTTTCTACCATGTTCAAATTCAGAACATTGTAATCACATGGATAGAATCATACTTTGTGGAAGACAAGACAAAGACCCTGGGGATTTGTGTAGCACTCATTGCTTTCCCCAGGTTGCGATGGAGTTTTATATATCTAGCATGGATCTATATTTCTATGGTCGTGGCTATGCTCAAATTTGTGTCAGTATGACATAGATCTATGTTCTATGCCCAGTAGATATGTCCAAGTTTGATTCCTCTATCACATGGATCTACAGTGTATTCTAGTAGCCATGTTTTTTTATTCCTCTCATGGATCTACCTTGTATTGGTCTGCAGCTATGAGTTGGTTAGATTTGTCTATGAGTCAAACATATTGATGTACTATAGATGCCTACTTGATGACATTCTCTGACCAAGATGACATTTTCACCTCAAAGTGACAACTTGTTCTCTCAAAGCTCTCGCTTATCATGTCCCTCTAAGCCTCATGCTTTGGGGGGAATTATGTTATACCTAAATTCTATCACCATAATGTGATGAGATCCTTAACTTCCATGTTTTCTCTTAATCCCAACACTTGGAGTGGAAACTTTCTTTGTTTGTCAATTCTACTTAAAAAAAACTAGCACCGCACTCACCCTTTGGCTGATGAGCGGTACCTTGTTCAGCACCGCATGTATCCTGTTGTATAGAAGCGGTGCCACCACCTATAGTATTTGTTATTAAAGTGGTTCACATCTAAACTTCTTTGTCATAAGGGAACAAAAGCAATACCCTGGGTAAAATGGGAAAAAGAGAAGTTTCTCAAGGCTTCTAGATCTTGAGCCTCGTTTCTTCCCTTATCCCTATCAATGTGGGTTAGTTTGAGCTCGAGATCCCCCTTGATAGGATCATAGAGCCACCTCATCCAAAATTCTCTCAACTATCCCTATCCATTGAGCCTTACAAATACAAGCTCATATCCATAGTTAAAGAAGAGAACTATAGAGGTATTGTTACGATGTTGAATTGACTACTCAGTCCAAACCATTGGGGAGCATAGAGAGCAAATTTGGAGCTTATGGGGATGAAGTGTTTGTCTTGTGGAGGAGCTTGACGACACTAAGGCAACAGTTGTAAGCTTCTTCATATATTATTAATGTAAAGCTGCTTTCTGTCCCACATATCTATTGTTTTGATTTCACATGTATACGTTGTTAGATTCCTTAGTCACTAGCATGGATATGTAGATGATTTTTTGGTAGCTTTGATGTGCTTGTATATTTGATATGTTTGCAGGTACACAGGTTCATGATCGAAGTAGTATTCTGGGTGTCTACAACATTCAGAGAAGGTCTTCATCCTTTGGCATTCACTCATTTGTTCTAGATCTGAACCATTCAAACTAGAGGAACAACTTATGTCCACAGAAGGTAAAATATTCCTGATAACACTAGCCCATACATTTCTTCCATAGGGGAAACCCCTTGTTTCCTCAAAAAAAGAATACTAACACAACACTGTAGCAAAGTCACTCATAAATTAGCCAACCTCCCCCATATCCATCCAGGTCAGTCTATTTGTATAACTCAATGGAAGGTACACTCGTCTAAAGGTAGAGCAATGCATTCATACAATTACCTATCTACAAGATCAAATTGAAGTCAAGTGAGGTTCGATAATGAACATGTGGCTTAACGGCTTGCGCAATGGGTAGATGCTCTAGATCATCATGCAACTTATAATATAACCCTAAAGCTATAAGATGAACCCTAAGCTCGCGATTCTAGGATTTAATCTATGACTACTACTACTACAATTGTATATGACCTTCAGGAATTTGAGCTTGTGCTAGATGATGATTCTATTACCTATGCCATTGCTAGTCTTGATTGTAGCTATAATTCTAGTTCTAGCAGTGGTGATGATTTTGATGATTGATAATGTTGATCAATGACATGTATGATGTATGATGTAGTGGTATCATAATATGTTGTTTTTTGGACTTTGTAGTCCTTTTTTTTTTACCAAAATGAGTAGGATATTTTATATTAAAATGGAGGAAGAACCCTCAACACAATAGAAGTACATTCCAAAACAAGTCCTTAAGCCTAAGAGTCCAGTAGCATCATTTCTAGTCTTCCTCATAGTTTCTCTCTTATACATTTTATACTTATATTTCCTAACAAACTGGCCTAGAAAAAATATGAAAGAGCACGTGACATCCCCTGTTGTCCACCTGAGAGGAAACATGACCATAATGCTATCAATTTGGGAAAACTAAGGCCCATGAATGTAATATAAAATGCATTGAACTTAAAAACATACATATATGTATAAACATGCAATATACAACAGAAGCAATTACATTTCATTCAAGCATTCATCTTGTTCACATTTCATTAAATAAATAAATACGGTTGCAAAGATAAAATAAACAAGAATACTTATCTTGAAAGAAGCTTGTCCCGCAACTACTATGTCGATGCAATGTTCCACCCAACCAGCATGTTCTCATCAATATCTCAGCACCAATGCCACCCCCGAGCTGGGCATGATTCCCATAAGGAATAAGGGAACACTAGAAGACTCACACATAGCCAAGGATTTATCAAAATTCATCCAAGCAAAAACTAAATTTGGGTTTATTGGATGCCAAGGAGTTGGAAAGGTTGAAATACTAAGCTAGTTAGCTCAACCACATAGCTAAGGACTCCTACACCAGATCTGATTTGGCTTCTAAAACATCTACACATCCAACACAAGGACACATCCCCTTCTCTGCTACACAGTCCCTCAGGCTATGCCTTCCCTTCCAGTGCTCTTCAGGGTATGCAAATAAGAAAACTAGCCCCTCTAGATCTGTCCATAAGGTTCCCTTCCTACACTAGGTTTATTAATCTTGTTCAAATCCAATTCCACTCCAACTCGATCCAGACCAAAGCCAAAAGATGCACCCACAACACAATACAATTTATGGGTTTGAGGAAAAATAGTTTGGGCAACAAAAAAAATTTCCAAGATGAGTAAAAAAACCCCTAACATCAATTCGATTTCTAGAGATGTTTATGGCCTTCACGTGGCAAAAACCATGCCAAAACATACTCAACAACACCCAAAAATAATGGGTCTCTTCTCCCACTCGCTGGGCATTAGCAAAAAATGATTTCCAGCTTGGAAAACAATTGGGAAATGTAGCAAAATCGTGGGGGCGGAAACCCAGCCGCTGATCATTACAAAAATGATATCTCAGCCAGAGTAAAATGAACAAAATGACCCCCAACATGAAGGAAACACACATATAGGACAAAAATGTGAAGGAAAATAACTATCCAAGCTTCCATTGCATGAGGAAATGGAGGATGTGGTGAAGAACCAAATGGGCATGCATTTTTGGGTTTTAATCTTTATCTTTTGAGGTATAAATAAGGAACCCTCAACATAGTCTCTTTATTTTAGATGTTGGTGCAATGATTCAACTTTTATTCCAAACCTGGTATCTTATCCTTCATTATTTCATATTGATCTCTTTGTTGTTCTAATTGGTATCTCAACAGGTCCAATTGAATATGAAAGTCCATCCTCTCATTAATTTAGTGTTGGCTATCCTTGTCTTTCCTTTCTTCTCAGTGACACTCCCTATCTCTAAGGTCTTGTTCCATCCCACAGATTTGATTCTTGAGCTGATGAAGACATTAATTACTTGATGCAGACCATGCCCATCACAACATAAGGGATCATATAGACCATCGTTACTATATATTTGAGCTTATGACCAAAATTGACCACTAATTTCAGTCGTCACCCTGGAAAATACATGAGGAGGGCTCTTAAATTTAGAAATATTGCTACAAAAGACAACCTCGAAATGATACAAGAGAATCTGGGTTTGGAGATATAACAAGTGAGGAGGAGTACATATAACAATTAAAAGAACATCCCAACTCAAACCATATCCTTCAGAATTTAAGATTGATACACCGT
This sequence comes from Pseudotsuga menziesii, assembly GCA_001517045.1. Classification (NCBI taxonomy): domain Eukaryota; kingdom Viridiplantae; phylum Streptophyta; class Pinopsida; order Pinales; family Pinaceae; genus Pseudotsuga; species Pseudotsuga menziesii. Next base: position 46,317 of record LPNX011135734.1, on the reverse strand, counting down.
ACACCTTCCCTTGGAAATTAACTATTATCATCCTACCATTACATGAACCTGAGTAATTTCACTCATGGTAGATAACAGTGACATGGGATTTGGATGTCATCCTATCCTGTCATGACATAATAACATTTAATATCTCTTATGCAAAAATTATGAAATAACCAACCCTTTGCTTATGGTGTGATGCTTCCCATGTGCAAAGATCAACACCTCTTGTTTCAAGAACATGTCTCGTCCTTGTCATGACCACGATGATTGTCACTTTAAGGCGATTCCACTTGTATTTTGAATTAAGTTCTATTCTAAAATTCCGTTCCCTATCTAGGAAAGGAACCCTCAACACCTTATGAAATTATTTCATAGTGTTATTTACCAAGATGTTTACATAACATGCTTCCATTCCTTTTGAGGCCTTATTAGCCATCGAATCTGCATCACTATTTTGGGCCCTTAAGACACAAAGAAAAGTTATCTTGGGAATTCTCTTCATATTTTCCAAAATTCTACTTTGGATCCCAGCCAAGGAGGATTTTTCCATAGGATATCGGTATTTAATCACTTTGATTGCAAGCTCCAAGTCTCCAAGAATTAGGATGTATGAAATTCCCTTCTTGATGAGCATGTTTGTCCCTTGCCATAAGTCCAATAGTTCCAACTGGTTATTTGAAACCTTACATAGACTCCATGAAAATGAATCCACATTGATTTCTCCAAGGTCAAAGAGTACCCCACTTGCCGCCCTAGGACTCTGTAGTCCAGTTAGGACTCATTAATTATGTATTTTGTTTAAGAATACATATATGTATTGCACAATACACTTCATGCCATTTTGATATGTTCACCTTATATGGTATATACATGGGTAGACTTTGGGTATTTGGTCTCTAATGCTTTGGAATCATGGATTAGAATCTTTAAAATATTGTTTTTATTTAAAATTCAAATATTTTATGTATTTTTTAGTGAACCAAGTCATCAAATTAAAATCAGTTGAGTCATTACTGATTCATTACCAATGTCAATTTTAAGTTTGAGTTAACCCTTGACTGATTTTGAGTCAGATTCCTAGTTTTGAAACATTGGTTGCAAATCAATAGTAGAAGAAAAGACAAAAAATGAAATAGGTAATTCTTTTTGTGCACTAACACTTTGTCTGGATATTTTTGTGTAATTCACTTGTCTCTTTTATAATACTTGTATAAGGTTTGATTGGTCTAGTTCCATGAATGGATACATCTACCTAGTGGTGTTTGATTCCATTGGAATCTCTAAAGTGAGATGCAACTAACGACAAACCCCTAACCAAAGACAACTATACATTTGTAATTATGAAAACAATGTATTTTTTGCAAACTAGTGACCTTCATTGACTTCTTTTAAGAAACTCATCATTTTCAGTGGTTTGGTTTGTTGTTTTTCTCACCCAGGGGCCTAGGATGCCTTGCTATGGCTTCTTCATGCTGGGTCACTTATTTTGAGACCAAACCAGCAATTGGGTCACTCTTTCTGGTCATACAGAAGCAACTGGGCTGCTCCTGTTAGGCAGAGAGGTGCGACTTGAAGTCGGTTTTGTTTGACTGGAAAGGGTGACTCAGTCGCTCTTGTTTGGCCCAAATACATGATTTGGTCACTAGTTTTGGTCAACAAGGTGTGACCTGGCCTCAGGGTGAGTTTTTTTTTATAGTTGTGGCTAACAAAGGTTTGGTTCTTGTGCAAGATGGCGCCACCTTCATGATGGGAGTGGGATTGCAAAGAGCTACAGAGAGATGCTCTCTGAGATGCAGGCACACGAGATGTGATTGCCCATTGTGGGTTTGTCAAGTTCATGGAGGCACCTTTGATGAAGATCCTGCGGCTATTACTTGAGACTTTGGTGAGTTTCTGGGATGTTCAGGGGGAGTGCTTCATCATACAGGGGTAGTGTCTTGAGATTACGCTACATAATGTGTACATCCTTATTGGGCTCCCAATGCTGGGAGTGATTAGCGATCTGGCACCAAAGCTCTCGCATGGGGAGACTATGGAGGAGCTCTACAAGAGGCACTATTATGCCTCTACATATGTACAGGGCTCACATATCTTGATGTGTGATATTGAGATTCTTTCGACTCATGCAGTTGCAACGATGGTGTTGCGGATCTTGGGTTTGTTAGGGAACCACAAGGTATTCGGGGGGCAACTCTAGATGGTGGAGAATGCTATGGGGGGAACATATTTTGGATGGGACTAGATGTACTTGTTCACAGTTTTACATGCCATAAACCATGATAAGTCAATTGGTGGGGAATTCTTCTTTGATTCGTTCCTATGCTCTTTCTTCTTTGAGAGAGTTTTGATCCTTCGAGTGCATGTAGCAGTGTGGGATGGTGGGCCTCAAGAGCCTTGGATGCGCAGGTGGTGCAAGATGATGGTACATGAGGGAGGAAACATACTGGGCTGCTTCTTCACTTAGGATTTTCTATATTAGTGGAGATAGCTCCCGGTAGTCATTGAGGACTATCCATATGCAGAGATGGATTATAAGGGGTACCCTAAAATGCCTTGCCCTCCAGGCTAGGCTTGGGGGCCAAATGGTACATATACATGATGCTTCATGTGTTTTCATTCATGCATATTGTTATCTCCCAAATAAATTTATTTTTGATAGGATGAAGAAATCAAGTCATGTTATGAAATATTTAAAGTTGACTAACAAATTGGTGATCTTTGGTTTTTCTATATTTGATAAAATTGAAAGTTTTAGCTTTTGGTGGATTAAGTGGGTTTTTTAATAGATCATTAGCCACTGAAAAGCTTTGTTTTGGTAGATAACAGTTTAACACAGGATTAGAGTTAACCACCAAAAGTTGGCCTGATCGGTTATTTGTTAAAAGGAATTTCGATGGCTTAGGAGAGGCTTTCAAACAACTCATTAGCCATCAAAAAGCGTTGGTTTCAGAAGCTTAAAGAATGGTTGAAGGAGGGATTTAACCACAAAAAGAAAGTGAAATGCATTGGGGAAAAAGACAGTTTCAGTGGCTTAGGTGAAAGCGTTGATGATTCATTAGCCACCAAAAGGCCCATCCTTCTGCTGTGAAAAGAGGAGATCCAAAGATACTATAATCCACCGAAATCCAATTTTATAGCACTGTTTGGAAATAAAGTTTCAGTTGATTAGGGGAATAGGTCAGTGTTTCATTAGCCACTGAAATATTTGGTTTTGACAGCTAGCAGACAAATTCCTGGGGTCCCTTAACCACCGAAAAGGTCGAAAGAAGAAATGGTTAACTTCCTATCAAATCAAGGATCGTTAGCATAGCAACAACCATGATAGGGAATGATAAACCACCGAAAGGACAGGGAAACTACATAAAGTCATAAGTAAATGATTCAGGAGGTCGTTATTTTACTTATGAGGATCGATGTGATTCAAAACCCCAGTCTTCTCTGCATCTATCCAATGAACTGCAGACAATCTCCACTGGATATCTAGTTTGAATTAAAAATGATTGTTTGGAAAGTGGTCCCGAAAATATAACTAAAGGCCATCATCCTCTCACCTAAACATTTCTCATGCAATTAAAACCCTCATAATCAGTGCCCTATCCTCCAGTACACTTCACCTTCAATTGCATGAACCCTCACCACAAAAAACCACCTCTAAAAGTCATCCTGCTAAAAAACCACTTCTGGAAGTTAGCTTGCTAAAACTCTTCCATAGAACTTGAATTGAATTTTTATAGGAACTCGGGAGCACATTCAGCAAATGAAGAAGGGAGGGCCTACTCACATGCAAGAATTAGGAGAAATCAACTACCTCCAATCACATCCAAAATTCTTCCAGTTCTTCAAAGATGTTGGCTGCTACACATTTTGTGAGAAAGTTCAAGGTTCACACCAGCAGGTGGCTGAGGCATTTTCTCTCTCTTTCGATGGCTCCAAGGCACTCATAGTTAAGGAGGAATTCATGGTGGATGAAACCCTAATTGTAGAAGTGACTGAACTCCCTATCACTGGGTAGAAGTCATTTAAGACCACCATTATAATGGATGTGGAGTTCAGATCTTATTTGAATCCTGAGCACAGAGGGGTGGTGTGGAATAAAAGTGTCCCATCCACCTGGCTAGAAGAGAGATGGAAACAATTACTGAATTCCATTATGGTCTATATAACTTTTGAAGGAAGATACAACAGGGCCATGATTTACCATTTCAAACTAATGAACCACTTCACAGGAAAGAGTCCATTGAATTTACCTTTCTACTTACATAGGATCCTAGAAAGAATGGCACACCAGGTGAAGGCTCATACAAGTAATATTGCTGGAAGATTGTCTCACCATGGCCTTATACAACTTCTTATCCAAGAATTGCTAAAGAGGAGAAATATGGCTTGGACATTTTTCTTGTTTTGGAATGGTTTTGAAATGGGCCTACAACCAGAAGAGAAGGGAAAGTCTCGTTTGAAAAAGTATAGCACCCCAAGGAGTGGAAAGAAGAAAAGAAGGGCTGTCTCCCCAACAACAATAGAACAAACTCCTTCCTCTTCTAAAACCAAGTAGGTTAAAAGAAACCTATATTTCACTGAAAAGGGATAGGAAATCACATCACATAGTGGAAACATTTTGAACCTTCCCTACTCATATTTAGAAGAAGAAAGAGAGGAAGGTGATGACCTAGCAGTGCAGGTTGTAACATGAAATAAAGAACTCCCATCACCTACACCAAAAGATAAAGATGAACTAGTAGAGAAGGATTCCTCTAGCAAGCCCAAGACACAGAGGATAAAGCAGTTGCTAAGACAAGTGTATGAAATGGAAATTTTAGAAAGAGACATAAAGAAAAACAATGCTATATTGACCAAGAGGAATGAGAAGCTTTACAATTCTTTCCTAGAGATGAGAGAAAGGTATATATTTCTAAAAAGACTAAACCTAAGATACATGAAGGACAACACTAGGCTGTATAGAATGATCAGGATTTAGAGGCTGTAGGTAAAGGATGCCAAAACAAACCCTAGCACTCATCTTACACTGGAAACCCTAGTTGAAGCAGTAGTAAGCCTTCAACATCGAGAATCAAGACAGGCTACTACTAACATTCCAAACATTGAGCATGCTGAATAAGAGTCATAAGAAAAGGAACAGAACTTAAAGGCGTAATTTTGGAGTTGTTTGAATTTTTTTGCAAAAAACAGGGCGTTCGGTGGCTTAGGAAGACGTTGAAGCAGTTCATTAGCCACCGAAAGTAGCGCTTTTGGTAGCTAACAGACTCAACATTTTAATCCCTTAACCATTGAAAGCAGAAAGAAGTACATGATCAAATTTTTGCACGAAGGACCAATTTTGGTTAAACATAAATAGCTCAGGGATGAAGTATAAAGATGAACGGCGTTGAAGAACAACATCAGGGAAGGTATGCTTCAGTTTTGCAGTTGTATAAAGGAAGAAAGGGCCACAAACACTAATTGTCTAGTAAAATAGTGACTTATCTAGCAGATGACCAATGGCAGTTTATTCCCAGTACTCACTTCAGTTATCAGAGGGTTCAAACAGTGGACGAGTTTTTTAGTTAGATAGTCTAGTAGTTAAATTAGGGTTTTTTAACCTAATTCTACAAAAACAATTATTATGTCCATTTTTAGTAAATCAAATCCAATTTTTCAGGATCTGAATATTTTGTAAAGGCTATAAATCCTAAGACTTATGTTATTGAAGAGGTTTGACTTCGAGGACCTATAGACCATTACTATTGTCAAGCTTCTCATATTGCTCATGACCTAATATCAACTCTTTTTCTATCATATGTTCAACTTCCATTTCTTGTCTATTCTGTGCTTATGCTTGAATGTGTTATTTAGGTTTATTCATGTTAATTGATGTCTGATAGCTATCATCCTATTGGAATATTGATGGTTTGAATTATAAGTACTTTCCTTGTTATGATTATCCATTTATATATATCTGTTTTATGTATCAATCTGCCAGCATGATAAGTTCTCCATCTCTGCACCATATTGACAAACCTTTGAACAATGGTAGTTAGAAGCCTTATCCCTAATTGAATTCCATGAATGTATTGAGAGTGTGAGTTTTTTTAGGTCACCTAACTTGATCCACTTAGAAAACCATAAAAACATTTAATTTACCAGGAATCCTCGAGCTACAACCTAGAGGAGTTTCCTGGAGTGATAACACATAGTGTAATTTTAGCTTATTGGTAGCTAGTTGATATACAAGACTGATGGTATACTTGTGTGCATGTGTAGATATTGAGTCAAAGGAACAAGATGATGAGTCTGGCTCTGATTAGCAGCTAGTGCAGTTTCCCCTAGTGCATTGGTGCACATATAATTTTTGTTCCGCTATGTATATTCCTGCTGAGAAAGCTTGTGTAGCTTCTGATTTTGTACTAGACAGATTATGGCATACAATATATATATATATTACGCACGTGGATGCAATTTTATGGTTTGTATATGTAAGTCTTTTTATGACGAAAAAATGCCTAGATGATGTATGTTACATATGTATGCATGATTATATGTTGATGCATGATGTAGTTTTTTATATGTTTCCTATATGCGATGATGAATATGCCATTTTAGAATATCATTAGCCATTTGATCTGCCACACTATTGAGGCTTCTTGGAATGTGTGTGAATGTAATGGATTCAAATGATCTAACCATCTGTTTAGTGTGGAGGAATTTTGTAAAAAGGCAAGGATCACATACCTAGTAGCGGTTATTCAACTGAGAAACAAGTAGTTGGGAGTCTAAGAAGACATCAAGGCGATGAATAACCAATTGAAGGGCAGCGACCAAGATCCTGGTGACGCCATCATACTCTGCTTGGCTATTGGTTGCGATGCTCACACATATTTAGTCGATATGGATCAATTCATGTGATGGGGAATAGAGAACCCATGCAGCCAAGGCAAGATTTGGAGACCATCTGCTTGCTCTGTCAATAAATCTAGAGTAGCAATGTGAGGCAGGATCAATCTGGAGAAATAAAGGAGGAAAAGTGTAAGACTCACTTCAAGAAATGTGTAAAACAAAAAAAAAAATGCTACAAGTGACTCATTATGGTGATGTTATGCATAAAATGTCTTGAGGTAGAGCCCATTGCGGGGGTTCTCCAAGAGTTGTCCATTAGATTCAGAAAGAATATATTCCCCCTTTCCAAGGCAGTGGTGAACAACATATGGGTTGTACCACATTGACTCTAACTTTCCTTTTCCCAAATTATCATTGGCTTGGTCATAAACCAATACCATATCACCTTCGCTGAAGGTGCGAGGGTGGACATGGAGTCATAATGGTAATTTGACCAGTTTTTGGCTACTTCAATGTCTTGGAGAGAAGCTCGACGGTCCTCATCAATTTCTTCCAGTTGGAGGAGGCATTCTTCCAAAGGCAAAGTATCAAGAAGGAGTTCCACAACGAGGTAGAGTGATGGGATCTGGCACTCTATGGGGAGAACTGATTCAATACCATGTACCACGTGAAAGGGGGTGAAGCTGGGGAAGGTCTTCGTGGAAGTGCGATAGGCCCATAGGGAAGAGAAAAGCATGCGGTTCCAATTAGTTTTGTGATTTTCTACCATCCTCTGGAGCATGGTCTTAATGAATTTATTGACCACTTAGACTTGGCCATTTCCTCGGGGGTAGTAGGAAGATGAGAACTAGAGCTCGAACTTCAAAATGGTTGAAATTTCTTCCCAAACAATGTCCTCAAAATGTTTACTGTGGTTGAAGACTATCTGTTGGGGAACACCAAATCATGAAATAACATGGTTAAAGAAGAATAAAGATTTTGTTTCTCCTTTGCAATTGAAAGTGGGCATGGTCTCGACCCACTTGGTGAACTAATCGACGACCATGATAATGTAGTTATGTCTGTTGGCCGAGGTTAGAGTGATTGTCATGAAGTTGATCGCCCACTTGTAGAAGGGACCAAGTGTGACCACAGGGTGCAAACATGTGGGGGGAGTCCTTGCTTTTGGGGAAAAGAGCTGACAACTATGACAGTGTTTGACTGCCTCAATGTAATCAAAGAAAATTGAAGGCCAAAATTATCCCATACGTAGAAACTTTTGGGAAGTCAACAAACTAGAGAGGTGACCACCACACTCTCCATTATGACAGTTTTTAAGGACCTATCCAGCCTCGTCACATGTGAGGAAACAACGTAATATGGTATCGAAACCCTTACGGTAGAGGACACTCCAATAAGGAGATGGCGAGCGGCTTGGTTTAGGACGCATCATCTGTCTTCGCGACTTAACTGAGCCTTCAAATTGTGGGTGCACAAGTATAGGATAATGCCCCCATACCAAGTGTATTCCTTGGAGATGACAAATAAGAACTCATCGGGAAGGTAAAACTTGAGTGGTGGTGGTGTGGACAATGGGGGAAGGTCTATCAATAGCACAACTAGTGCTATTTCCTTGGTGTTTTTTGGGGAAACAAACTCCAAGTCAAACTCTTAGAGTATGACTACCCACTTGGCCGCACGACCTTGTAGGAGGCAATGGCTCAAGAGGTACCACATTGGGTTGGAATCAGCTACTACTCGGGTATGGTTTGCCATAATGTAGTGGTACAGTTTCTAGACCGAGAATACGATGGCAAGGGCCATTTTACCCTCAGGTGAATATCTGAGAGGGGGGTCTGTCCGCGTGTGGATAACTTAATAAATCATGTGCTCTTGATGAGCATCATCTTCCTAGACCAAAAATCCAATGATGGCATTTTTCTAGGCCGATACATAAAGGGTGAAGTTTCGGTTGAAGTCAGGTGCAAAAAGTAACGGTGCAGAATCCAAATATTGTTTGAGTGTGTCAAACGATTCTTCGAACAAAGCAAACGTAAGATACCATTGTTATAGAGAAAAATTCCTATGGCTTGGGGTACCACAACATACAGAGTAACCACAGAAATTAATCCTTTCCCATATGCAAGAGAAACCAAATGTATAACACTAAAGGATCTCGAAGCATACCTTATTCCAAACAGATGATGTAGATCCCCATTGAGCTTTTCCTGTCTCGCTTGTATTAGCAATTTTCTCTCTCAACATTCAACAAACAAGACAAGCATTCTATATAATTGTGTTAGACCTACTCTAGCATATATAATCAATAACATATAAGCATTTAAAAGAATCCATGGATTCAATACTCATTTAAATACACATTGTTGTACAGGATTATACACCTAATAACCTAAGGTCTGGGGTTACCAACATACTCAATTACTTGTAGACAATTGACTTCTAAAGTACAGAATAGGAAATAGGAGGGTTAGAAGGACTTACTTGTTAAACGAAGGTCGATCCTTTGCTATCCTCTTCCTCTCTGTTCCGCTTCCAAAGTCTTCAGGATTGCTCCTCTTTCACCTGTCAAGAAACACTTTTCCAGATACAAGATGATTCATATATGTATAAGTAGGTTAGATAAATCACATATAAGATGCATAAGCATAAACATTTATCAAACCAATACACATGAAACACATATGGAAGAATTAATCTCTTTATTATCAATAATGGAAGGAGTTAAGGTTACAACCCAGCGTCTGAGACAAGGACTCCTCTGCAACCAAAGGATTCTCAGTTTTCACTTCTCCAAAGACTTCTGTATAGACTCCACCAGCATAACTTTGCTCTCCCAGTGTATCTCACCAACACCTTCCCCAAGGCCTGTATTTATATCGGTGAAATAAGGCAGTTCTCGAAGGTTAGGGAGGTTACAACAGTTTAGGAAATTAAGTTAAATAACTTAACTAATCTCCCATTAGCGCGAGTGTTTTTATGTTTTAACGTTGAGACACATTCGCGGGTATGTAGTAGATCAACCCACGAATGATTCATGACTATGTATAAGCGCAACCCGCAAATATATGTATTCACGACTTGCTACAAAGGAGACTCGCGAATGATGTGCGAGTTGTCTATAAAGAGAGTCGCAAATACATATTAACATGGAAAAAAATGGCAAAGTGACTAGCTGGATGAGGGAAGAATGTACTTCATGACAAGCCAAGCTATAGTGTTTAGGGCAAACCTCTATCCATAAGTGTCCTTTTATGTGCCAACATGAGGGATGTCAGCACTCAGACGGAGAGGTTCCATTCAGGTGTATAACAGATGCCCCCTAACGTGTGAGGTCAGAGGGAAGCGATGGCCGAAATACATTATAATCTTTAACTCTAGAGAAAATCAGAAATCCAATGGAGCAGAGAGAGTACCTGAAAAAAATACATAGTAATGACATATACAAAGTTACATCTGAGGATGCTATGCTCAATTTAATGGAACATTAGCTCCTTTACAATATTTGATTACATCATATGATACGGGTAAAAACCACGTATATTAGAAAGGTTGATCGAAGCCACAATATACAATAATGATGAGTCTTCAAAGATCTGGAAGCTATGTAGATAGATTGAACATAATCTTGCGCAAATTAGTCCAGATGTGAGGGACTAAGGTCTTCATAAAGGATCCCAAAGAACCAGTACAATCCAATCCATGTGAATAAGGGTAAGCTGAAGTCGAACATCGAGAGGATTCAATAGTTTGTCAACCAATAGGTGATAATTGACAACTAAAGCAAAGGAGTTCACCAATGATGAAAGTGAATCCAGAGGTACGATTGTCAAAACTCTAGGTCTTCGTCATCAGGAAGTACTAAAACGGAACCATGCTATGATAAGGAAGGCAATAGATCCTCCAATGGATCACAAGAGTGACTAAGAACTGGGAAAAAGAAGGGAGACACAAATAGATAACAGATATAACAATGATGAGATTACGTTATAGTTCAGACATTGGGTAGAGTCCTTGAACAGTGAGCACAACACAGAGATGACCCAAGGCAGCATACAATGGATAGATAGAACAACTAGACTTATCTGTAATGTAGGAGACATGATCAGATTCCCCAGGATAATGGACAAGAGGAGGAGTAAGAAACTCAAAGTGATAGCTGAACACAAGTGTATACTAAAACATGGATATCGAAAAACAAAGAGTGCTATGTTCAAGGACGACATGCTGCCATTACTAAAAACAAGAGAAAACTTCTTCCTTACCTTCCCTGTTAAATTTTAACGAGTCTAGGAAAGTAAACTCTGTTCCCTCTTCATTTTTTAACAAGCTTGAAGAGATGGGAAAATAATGCTTGATACACCGATTCATGGATTTAATGAGCCCGAACTAGTACATGCTCAGCCGGTATTTTCACATTTAGAGAGTCTGAAAATACCAAAGAAGACTCCATGGGGGTCCTTTTTCGTCCAATTTAGTCTCCTGAGGCCAAAAAAGTAGAAAACAAACCACAGAAGAACTCTCTTAACTTCTGAAGAAGAAAAGGTGAACCTTTTTCATACTTAGTCAGGGAGGTCCGAAAAAGATTAAATTACCACCTACCCAACGCTCCTTCCAGAACATCATAGAATAGCTTGAGTTTTACAAGTGTGAAGGAAAGCAAGATCACTCGGAAAGATCCATTTGGTTATGAGAAATGGGGCTTACAACAATAAACTCGTTGCTTTGTTCTTTAGTGTTTAATGAGAATGAAAAAGACACAAAGTACACTCGGAATCTTTTTCATGTTTGGGTACAGAGCACTAAAAAGAGAAAACTAAGCTCAAAGCGGGTGTTCCTTTTCATAAATTTAGTCCCCCAGGTTCGGAAAAGTGATAAAACTATACCTGAGAATACTCTTCTCAATTCAAAAGAAAAGAGAGTGATCCTTTCTCGTATTATTCCGCATGGTCTGAGAAAGATATAATCTACCACCAATGCAGATGCCCGTTCACATATTCTTAATGATATTGAACAGACGAGATAACTCGGTAGTCAAGTCTGTTTTGAAGGAGTCGGACCTGGGCCTAAAGAAACTCCATAGGGTCGGGGAGTCCTATAAAGGGATAGCTTGTAAAAAGAGATTAAGAAGAAGCTCTATTTGGCATGAAAAATAGCTATGAGGAAACCCCTGGGCCTGAAACAGTGACGGTATGAGTACCAAAGGATGACAAGGGCATGAAAAGATGATACTCATGAAATAAGGACCCTAGCCACAGAAGAACAATGTTAGAGACAAGGGACTAATGGCTTAGAATACCATAGTCCATGGAAAAACGTTGAATACTAAGGTTAATGTGGAGTGATAAGATTCCAACATGTGTTGGAGATAGCAAAACCACCCTATAGAAGCATCAACACTTTGTAAAAGTTGGTAAACCTGTTCCAAGGCAAAAAGAGGGTGATATTAGTTAATTGACATTTCAAACTATATAAAAAGACCCACTTTACGAAATATTATTTCTATAAATAGTTTGAAAATCAAAACATTTCTCACCATTTGAACTTTTTGAACCAAAAAGGAAAGTTTACCCTCTACCTTTTATCGATCACCGTGGACAATTGGACCATCAAAATTGGAATCCATCAGCTTCAGGTAATTCTACACCCTGAACTCGTCAATTTGATCTGAACAAATATTAAATTTAAAGGTCAATTCAGTATTTTGCATCATCCTAAATTATGGCAAAGCGCATTCGCGGGTTGCTAAGCATAAGAGTCACGAATACACGTTTCATTTGCGGGTTGTTGAAAATGAGAGTCGCAAATGACTCGCGACTTGTCTAAGTAGATAGTCGCGAATGCTGCGCTATAGGGCAAAATTCAAAAATTATGCAAATTTTTTTAAATTTTTATGATGAAATACTGAACCAAATTATGTATATTTGCCAGGAAAAATATGGTGCTGGAGTGGAGGGAAAGAGAGAATGAAATAATGGATCATGTGGCACTCCAAAGCGTTCCCACAATACAAGCATTGAGAACTTGTGGGCTGCTGAAGTTCTTTTGTACATCGCTCATGCGAGCAAATGTCCGCTTACTAGAATTCATGGTCAATTACTGGGATCATGACATGGGGATGTTCAATATTCAAGGTGAGACCTTAGAGCTTACCGTGGAAGATATATATTTCATAACCGAGTTGTCACAATGGGGGGCACCGGTGAATTTGGAGGGCACTGGCAGGGGCGGGGACCCCTTGAGTGTCCAAAACTATGTTGACATGTTCTGTACACCGGGTACGCAAAAGAAGGGCAGCAGTGTTATTATTGCAGACATCCAGGATTTCACACTCCAGGTACTAGCTAGTACTATTGTGAGACTTTCAGGATCATCAGGGTTACATATGGCCACCCGAAATCAAATGAGGGTGGCAGTTGATTGCTTTAGAGGTGCTCTCTATGATTGGTGCTCATGAGTGCTCCCCATCATGAAGAGGCAACTATCCGATTGTAGGAGAGGAAGACACAAGAATTTTGGCTATGCCAGCATACTAGTAGCGTTCTTCTTCTTCAAGAGTACCAGCTATGAGCCCTGGTATACCACTACAGGTCAGACATCCACGTCAGCCAAGGCTGATCCAGTGGGGAGACATCTTCCTCCGGCAAGGAGGAGGAGACATAGTACACAGTGTTTACGATGATGACTTTTATATATGGTGGGAACGACAGCTTTCAGCATTGGAGCAGTTTCCATACGCTGGGATGGATTTCCGAGATGACCCCAACCTTGTCCTCCCTCCAGGAGGAATATGGGGCGAGATGGGTAAGTGATTTTTTAATTTTTTATCATTTTCAAATTTTTATGAATTTTCAAATGATAGAAAATATACATATGTACAAGTCTTAATCCTATTCATGTTTCAAAATGCAGATATTGGAACAGTCTGCCTTGAAGGGCACCCGCGTATGTTCGTGTGTCCGGTTGTAGGAGGAGACCCAGGATTGGTTCAGGTACTAGAGGGGAAGCTGGCCAGGCTAACCCAGCGAGTACCTACAATACGGATTGAGCATATACCTATAGCCATGCAGGAGTTTGTAGTAGGGGTTCCACCGATTTGGCTACGTCTGTTCAGGCGAGTAGCTAGAGCGGTACTTGTATATAGAGATGCAGTGGAGGCTACCGAGGCCGAGGAGGCTAAGGAAGCCAGGGTGCATAGAGATCATGGGGACCAAGGTGGTCACAGTGGACAGGGTGGGAAGGCTTAGTTCTAGGGCATTTTGATGGATGATGGTCCACATTTTGTATATTTTGTATATGACGGGATCTACGGATCAGACTTGATCTATCTACAGAAATATATTGTACATATATATATATATATATATATATATATATATATATATATATTTGGTTGTCAGCTTATTTACAAGTGTTCTTTACATGTTTGCTGTGTATTTTTATGAAATGTGTGTGAGATGCCAATCCAAAATATAATTAGCATATGCATCAGTCAATGAATTTTGGTTTCGTGGAATATGATTGAAATTAATAACTTCAAAATGTCTTTCCAGTAAACAAATTTGCATAAACTGACGTAACAAGATAGGATTTCATACCTGATAAGCTCTATTGAGCTGGGAAACTACCAACTGAGAATCCAAATGGACTTCAAGCTGGGTGATGCCATGTGACAAAGCATCCCAAAGGAGCTCAATAATAGCCCTATACTCAGCAACATTATTAGAAGTAGGACCAAGACAAGCGCCACCTGTGGCAACAAGCTGTCTTGTGGGAGAATAGATAACCCATGCCGCTGAAGCTAGGTTACAAGTGTGACGACTAGCGCCATCAGCAAAACCTACATACATTTTGGAAGACATCTGCAACAACCAGCAGATAATATAAAAAACAAAACTGACAACCTATTGTACATAAAATACATACAATAAAAAGTGCTAATCCTAAGCATAGTACTTCTTCAGGTAGAGCCCATTTCTAGGCTCAGGCAGCTTATTCCCATCATAATCCACCAATTCATATGCGCCTTTACTCAATACCTTTGACACAATATAGGGTCCTAACCACATAGCCTTGAATTTTCCTGCCCCCAAGGGTTCTTTATCTTGGTCCCAAAGCAAGACAAGTTCCCCTTCAGAGAAAACCCTAGGTTTGACCGTTTTATCATATTGAGATTTAAGCCTATTTTTATGAGCCTGATTGGCAGTCAACGCATCTCTACATTGCTCATCAAGGTGTTCTAGATGTTCTAGACGTTCTTCAAGCTCAGTCGTATCAGGTAACACATGAATGGCTATCTTCAAAGACAGGATTTCGCATTCAATCGGAGTAACTGCTTCCACCCCGTGAATGTGTTGGAAAGGTGAATAACCCATGGTAGTATTAAAATTAGTTCTATAAGCCCAAAGAGCATGATATAACATGATGTGCCAATTAGAATGGGCTGCATCAATTGTCCGTTTTAGGATAGTTTTCAAAGTCTTGTTTACAGCCTCAACCTGACCATTTACTTGCGGATAGTATGGAGAATAATGTTCTTGTCTAAATCAGAGCATTGTAGTCAGTTCCGTCATCATATTATTTTGAAAATGATTTCCATGGTTAGTGACAATCACTTTGGGAATACCAAACCGCACTATAATTTGATTGAAAACAAAGAAAGCTACAGTTTCCCCGTTGTCTTCGAAAGTAGGCATTGCCTCTGCCCATTTCGTAAAATAGTCAACAATGACAATGATGTATTTATGCCCCCCAGTTGAGACTGGGTTGCACGTCACGTAATCGATCCCCCATTTCATGAAGGGGCCTACCGAGACAACAGGAAATAACAGAGCAGGATGCGACCGCATTTTTCTGGTGTAGAGCTGACATGGATGACAGCGCTTCATGGCTTCCACACAATCTTTAAAGATCATGGGCCAGAAATAACCAGCACGCAATATCTTCTAGTTCGTTGCTAACCCAGATAAATGACTCCCACATGCTCCGCTATGGGAATCATTTAGGACAATCTCCGCTTCTTCATGAGTAAGGCAACGACGCAAGACGGAATCTACCCCTCGTCGATATAATGTATCTCCTATAATGAGGTAGTTCTTGGCATGAAGGTGTAACTTACATCATTCCTCCCTAGAGTAAGCGTCAGGATACTTCAAAGTCTAGAGATATATAAGAATATCCCCGTACCAAGGATCAGAGGTGGATATAAGGAAGATGTGCTCATCTGGGAATGAGTCATCCTCGACCACTACATTCTCTTCCGTAGGAAATTCTACTATTAGCTCAGCAAAAACTAAGGACTTTTTAGACTTAGCGGATTGGAAGTCCAAGTCAAACTCCTGAAGAATGACTATCCACTTGTTAAATTTTCCCCCAACAATCCATCGGGATAAAACATATTGGAACAGATTCACATCCGCCACTACTGTGGTGGTCCTCAGTAAAATGTAGTGGCGCAACCTCTGCACAGCATAAACAACTGCTAAGGCTAACTTCTCGACATGGGAGTATCTAAGCTCAGGTCAGGCCAAAGCATATCTAAGATAATAAACGACATGCTCAACGAGCTTATCGTCCTCCTGGACTAGTACTACCCCAATGGTCGACTCCGACGTGGCCAGATATAATATAAAATCCCTAGAATAATCTGGTGGACGTAATAAAGGAGCCAACAACAAAGCTTTTTTCAATGCCTCGAACGCAAATTGTGCGGTCTCATCCCATACAAAACGAGTGTCTTGTTTGAGCAAGCACATGAAACCTTTAGTGATCTTGGCATAATTAACGATAAAATGTCGAAGAGAGTTGGACTTTCCTTGCAGGCTTTGAAGTTGCCTGAGAGAATGAGGAGGAGGAAGATTAAAAATGGCCTCAACTTTCAATGGATCCACCTGGATGCCTCTACTAGATACAATGAATCCGATTAATCTTCCTGACTCGACACAAAAAACACACTTGTGGGGATTCAAGCAAATTTTATAGTATCTGCATCTTTCAAAGATTAACCTCGAATGATCTGGATGTTGGATTCTCTTGCGAGAATGTGCAGGCAAATCATCAATATATGGTTTGAAAATGGCTTTTATGTCGTGAAAAGCAAATTTCATGGCTCGTTGAAAGGTAGCCCCAATATTTTTCAATCCAAAGGGCATTTTTCTATACGCAAATGTACCCCAAGGCCAAATGAAAGCAGTTTTATGTTGGTCTTCCGGTTTGATTTGGATTTTATTGTAGCTAGAGAAACCATCCATAAACGAGAACACCTCACTCCCAGCACATGCATCTATGATCTGGTCAATGAATGGTGTGGGGTAATTGTCCTTAGGACAGGCTTTATTGAGGTCTCTAAAGTCTGTACAAACATGAATATCCCCTTTCTTTTTATCAACAGGAATAGGGTTGGATACCCATTCAGTCAAAGCTATGGGATATATAAAACCAGCTTTCAACAACTTTTCAACTTCTGCCTTCACAGTCGCCGCTTTACGCGGGTTCACGGGTCTCAATTTCTGTCGAACCGGCTTAGCATCAAGATAGGTTCATATTTCATGTTGAACAATAGATGGATCAATGTCTGGCATCTCCTTATATGACCAGGAAAAGATATGGAAATCTCCCCCGGAGAGCAATTTGCACCTATATAGATGTTTTCCACGACATCTGGGTTTACAGAGATATTGAGGGGTATAGTGGCGGAAATGTTTGCCATATTCCCCTCAGCAAACACCCCTTCCATAGGAAAAGGGTTGATAGGTACCTCAATATCATCTGACAGTCTCACTTTAAACTCTTGGTTTTCTATCTTGCTCAGATCTGGAAGAAAATAGGATCGATGATGAAGATCCTCACAAATATTATCACGTCCACTCATGGCTTCCAGAATAGCTTCATCGGAAGGCAAAACCGTATCTAAGCAATCTATGGAATGTGAAGAGTTTTCTGCCCATGCAGGAAAATAGACTTCTTCTAGATCATCTGAGACTGATAGAGGATTTGGAATGGGATCAATAGTGGCTTCAGTGATGGCTTGATAAGCTACCTCCACTACCGATAAGGGAACTTCCGGTTCATGGGGAGTTGGGAGGACCCAAGGATCAGTCCTATCGACAACCGTAGCGATGGAATTCCCCACAGTAGTAGAACCAATGTAATTCACCAGGGCTGGAAGGTCAAATGTGCCCATCAATGATGCGTACATTCCATCTCCCAAGCTCTATGCAGCAGGTTTGGCTTGATCAACCAATGGCACAGTGGATTCCTTAGACTCTAAACAGCCTTTTCGGGTAAAATCAAGTTGGTCAACAGTAACCAACTTTCCCTCATGTGGAAAAACCACGACACGAAGAACAGCCGATGCAACAGCAGACATTGCATAAGTCCAATTCCTTCCCAGAAGCAAATTGTAGTCCAAGGGAGCATCAATCACTTCAACTTCAACAGACATTGCTTTGCCTGCTAACTTAATCTCAAAAGCTGGCAGGATACCATGAGGATGGAAGGATATTCCATTGAAAGCAGTAAGTAAAGTGTTTGATGGGACCAGCTCTAGGGATCTAAGAGCTTTCTAGCAGGCCAGGGACATAACACATGTAGAGGCTCCCTCATCAACAGCTTCCCTTCCAATGGTCTTACAACCATGGACGACATCTATTGATAGGGATACATGGTAAGGTAGGCGAATTTTGACATCCGACAGATTGAATTTCGCCATGAGACTCGAAGAATCCAAGCTACCTAAAGCTGCTAAGAGAGCATCCCACTTGGCAGGACAACTCTCTAACACCTCTAAAGCTGACATTGCACATGGGGTTTGAGCTAAATATTCAACCACTGAGTAGTTTGAAGTAGCCCTAGCATTGGGGTTATGCAAGGTCTTCTTGAAAACACCTTTCAGTATTTTCGGCATAGTTTCGGCAGGTTTCTCTATTGTGAGAGGGTTGGAAGGTTCACCTACAGCTTTACCCTTCTCAAGAGTCTCATTCTCATAGTTTTTGTTCCTGGTTTGCAACAAAGCCAAAGATCGAACCATGTTGATATAGTTAGGGTCAGGGGCAGTTTGAGTGCCCCCTGCTACATTAGAAGCTGAAGCAGAGTTCTGTCCTTGGGGAAAAGGATCCTCCAGGATAGCCGGTTGTTGAGATTTGCGCAGCTTCTGGGCTTGATCCATAAGGGGACAAAGGTGAGTAAGGTGGTCTTCTTGGCACAAATTACAAGGTAACTTAACCTTATTCTTTTTCTTTTTTCCCCCATCAGCATTGTTCACGGGCTTTGGCTTGTTTTGGTTTCCCTCTCCCTTCTTACCTTTCTTTTTCTTCCTGTCGGGCTGCTGATTGCCCTTCTGAGAGGTTTGAGCAAAGACATTTGCATTCTGGGGAGAGGTGGAAGCCTTTGCTTCCTCCATCGTAGACTGTTTGATAGACAACTGGTGAAGTTTCTTAGTTAAAGACTCTACGGTGGGAGAGTTGACAGACCCAACCACACCATCGGCATGGGGTCCAAGCTTAGGCTTCTCCGACTCGTATGAAGGCCACGGTGTCTCAAGGATGATCTCATATAAGATCCCATACTGTGAGTAAATCAAGTCCAACTGCTGGGCCCTGAGTATGGCTTCTTCTTTGTTCGTTACTCCTGATGTGGAAACATCCTTAGATATGTATGGCAACAGTGATTTAAGGAACTATTCTAATAGAAACTCAGGAGGAATGGTGGATTTGATAAGACTCTTTCACCTCCTCCACTCTTGGATATGATCCTAGATGTGGGTAGCCTTGTTTTGTCTAAAAGTAGACAACAAGTCTATTCTGAAATCATATCGAACCGGAAGCTGAAAGTGGCTAAGGAAAGCACTAGCCAAATCCTAGAAACTACTAAAGGCAGCGGAAGGCAATTCAATATACCACTTGGCCGCCGTACCTGTCAAGGTCCTTTGGAATAGCCTCAATCTAATTGAATCCTCATTCAACGAATTGGAAGAACACCATAAGTCAAAAGTGGTGGCATGTGCCCCAGGATCTTCACTAGTTTTTCCTTCGAACTTAGGGATGTCCGACGGTAACTTTGTGGGAATAGGTGGCCATAAGGGGTCATTCCTAACCGGGTCGTTCATCAATTTTGACAAGTATGGCAAGTTTAAAGTTGCCAGAAAAGGAAGTTTGGGCCTAACCGGGGCACTAGATGTGCCAGCTTGGGGATTAGAGGGACCTGCCCCCGAATTCCCATGGGAAAAAGTGGGGTTTCCCCCAGCCACCGGTTGTGAAGTGGGAAGGTTGCTTTGAAACGGATTCCATCCGTAAGCCATAGGATTTTCGTTGGGAGGTGCAGTGTAAGTGGTTCGGGCCATCCCCATAGAAGCAGGGGTCTGAAAGACTGGAGCAGGTATCCCTCTGCTAAACAACGAAAAGGGAGAGCTCGTGTATGGGACCGAAATAGGGGTTTGGAAGCTCTACTCGTAAGAGGTGTTGCTCCCAAACTGTACTCCTACATATGAAGGAGATGGACCTACGTATGGACTAGATGGAGGAATGTTCCCCCCATTCCAAGGAAATCCTTGGACATATGCCGAGGATCCTACCGGACCACTCTGGGTAGTGTAAGGGAAGGAAGAAGGAATGGTAGGTATACTGGGGATCCCAGTAATCGTGCTACCAGAAGTACCTCCTAGGTTTGAGTGAACCGGTGGTTGAACCACCCGGCTCGCTGGAGTTAAAGGTGTAGAAGGAAAACTAGATCTAGGGGCACTTACCGGGGGAGGTAGTACCCCTTCAACCTGAAGGGTTGAGGTAAACACAAAAGAACTTTCTTCTGCATAAGACATGACTCTACCCACAGGGACACCTAGCACTGGTGAATCAAAAGGTCTAACCTGAATGATCACAGGATCGTTTAAATAAGTCAAAGGGGAGTTAAAATTTGTTGCAAACTCGTCAGTCTGCAATTATTCTATCTCAACTGTGTCAAGATTGAAACAGTTAGCAATGAGTTCCGTTTCACCAAGAGTCTCACTTATTCCTACAGGTTCGAATGAACCGTCTGTGTCTAATCTCCGCCTTTGAGGTAAAGGTGGAGGCTCCAATGCAGTGATAGGAGGAAGGTTTCTCAACCTTATTGACCTTCTAACAGGTTGGTCCTCCGGAATTAGAAATTTAACAAATCAGACCCTAAGGACAACTAAACACAGGAAAAACCACAGAGCATACACTAAAAAGTTCCTAGAGCTTCAAGCAATCAAACCAGAATAAAAGATATACTTTCCCGAAGAAAGTTGATGAACGATTACTTGGCGTCCTTGAAGTGGTTCTTAGGCACAAGCGGAGGAATCACCCACCGCCCTCCTACACTTTCAACAAGGGTTACCTTCCAATCCCGTTCAAGGTGAACTAGAAATAGCCTTTCGGTTTACCTAGGTATGAAACCTAAAAAGACAAGAGACTAAAGGATACCTTGGCAATATCAACAGTCTAGGGGGACAGTCGTCAGCTGAACTCGTACGCATGGGCAGGGTAGCTGAGCCTGAAACTCTATTTAGGACAGAATCCCCAAATGCGTAAAAGTCCTGGGTTACGTTTTGACAAGGATTCGGAGGGTTATCTCCTCTGTCCAAGTCTCCACGTGTCCTAGTGCTTAACTCCCATTTGAGAGGAGCTTCCCAGATACAGTGATAGAGTCAAGGATTTCCCTAAAGAAAGGTCCACTATGTCTGAGTTTATAACTTGTGGGAAGTTTACACTTCCTAGCCCACAAGTCTAACCTAAGCTAGTAGGTGAAAGGCCCCTAGAAAACAAAACTTACTAGTAAATTTTAATTTATGCGTTCATTTTAAAGGGTTGTTCTTTACTCAAGAGGAAATGGAGTGGTATACTGTATGATGTTTTGACTCAAACAAGAAATAAATGAAAGTAAAGGTGTATTCAAAGCAAAATTGCCATTATAAAAACAAACTTATTTTTAATTTTTGCAAATATGTATTGATGAATTGAAAGAAACGATGAAAGAAACTAAGCCTATGTTTTTTGCAGTTTTTGATATAATATTTTAAAATTGAAATAAACACTACTTATGCAAAAATCACAATGCAAAAGCTTTAACTATGTTTTCTTTTCACTTTTAAAAATAATCAAAATTCTACCATGCATATACAATGCACTATGCTTGAGCAAACTTGACGCTTATAAACTGTATAAAAGTAACAAACTGAAGCAACAGGTTGATAGAACCAACAAACAACGAATAGAGGAAGGATAGGAACCCTAACTTGGGTGCTAACAATGACAAAGAATCACTGCAGGATTACAAAGGAAAGTGACAACCAGGCACTTTCAGAAGACAGTCTGGAAAAACAAAGCCCAAGACCCTGATCACTGATCTGGACCAAGACACTTTAACCCACAACCCAAAATAGGCCAAAACACTTCAGTATGCAAGCAGTAAACAAACCAAGCAAAAATACTCAAGAGATTTCGAAAAAGAAAAGAAATGTGATCACCAACAGTATTCAGACCCACTACACAACATTCTTAAAGAAATACCACTCAGAAACAGGGACCAAACAAAGAAAAGAAAAAGAAAAACTTATCTTAAAAATCCCCACTTCCAGGAGTATTCGCAACTGTCACTAAGAGCAACTCGCGAGTGACTTGCGACTGTCTAGTATTACAACCCGTGAATGCAGACCAGTATTCACGACTGTCTAGAAAGACAACCCACGAATGGGTATAAATGTTTTCTCAAAAAATCAAGAAAAAACCCTAGACTTTCAAATGCTGAAGCAAATAAGAAACAGGATAAAAATCACAAACAGACTCACAAGAAAAACTGGTCAGGAGGACAGAAAACAACCTACAGTAGTCTGGGCTCCCCAGCAGAGTCGCCAGTTCTGTTGTACAGGATTATACACCTAATAACCTAAGTTCTGGGGTTACCAACATACTCAATTACTTGCAGACAATTGACTTCTAAAGTACAGAATAGGAAATAGGAGGGTTAGAAGGACTTACTTGTTAAACGAAGGTCGATCCTTTGTTATCCTCTTCCTCTCGGTTCCGCTTCCAAAGTCTTCAGGATTGCTCCTCTTTCACCTGTCAAGAAACACTTTTCCAGATACAAGATGATTCATATATGTATAAGCAGGTTAGATAAATCACATATAAGATGCATAATCATAAACATTTATCAAACCAATACACATGAAACACATATGGAAGAAGTAATCTCTTTATTATCAATAATGGAAAGAGTTAAGGTTACAACCCAGTGTCTGAGACAAGGACTCCTCTGCAACCAAGGATTATGAGTTTTCACTGCTCCAAAGACTTCTGTATAGACTCCACTAGCATAACTCTGCTCTCCTAGTGTATCTCACCAACACCCTCCCCAAGGCCTGTATTTATATGGGTGAAATAAGGTAGTTCTCGAAGGTTAGGGAGCTTACAGCAGTTAAGGAAATTAAGTTAAATAACTTAACTAATCTCCCATTAGCGTGAGTGTTTTTATGTTTTAATGTTGAGACACATTCGCGGGTATGTAGTAGAGAAACCCGTGAATGATTCACGACTATGTATAAGCGCAACCCATGAATATATGGATTCATGGCTTGCTACAAAGGAGACTCGCGAATGATGCGTGAGTTGTCTATAAAGAGAGTTGTGAATACATCTTAACATGGCAAAAAATGGCAAAGTGACTAGCTGGATGAGGGAAGAATGTACTTCATGACAAGCCAAGCTATAGTGTTTAGGGCAAACCTCTATCCATAAGTGTCCTTTTGTGTGCCAACATGAGGGATGTCGGCACTCGGACGGAGAGGTGCCATTCAGGTGTATAACACACATTATTGGATAGGAAAATATATTTCTATTAATATAAATCAGAGATTACAATAGTGACAACCTCTGTTGGCATGTCTGCGAATCGAAGAAACTGAGTCCTCCACTTGGGCTTCCACCACTTCAATCCTCCATATCTCGATAGCAACATCACAAGAAAAATGCAAGCTTGGGAAGAACACAAAGTGCTCCAAGGGACAAAGGGATGCATACTCAATGATAAGCTCTGGCAACAATGGACTATAGTTTTCTTGCTCTTCAATTCCTCCTCCTTTAACGTATCCAAAGGGTTCCTTATATAGTGCTTCAATGGGGTAATGGAAGGTCAAATCTGAGCGATCTCAAGGCATATGGAAGGCCAAGAGACAAGTGACTTGGATCCACATCAAGGAAAACTCCAAAACTATTTGGCCTTTTGCACACATCCCGATGTATGCGGGTTTGAGGGTCATATTCATGTATATACGCAAAAAAGGGATTAAAAGTCACCTATAGCAAATAATGCATGATTTTAGGGTTGATCTTGGAAACATCAAAGGTACAACAATGGTCCATGGGGTCTAAAGAGTCTGTAGAGAGACAGGGAAGGCCATAAAGGTGTGATCCACCATGTATGGTAAAATTAGTTGTAACAGATGCCCCCTAATGTGTGAGGTCAGAGAGGTGATACGATGGCCAAAATACATTATAAGTCCATCCTAGAAGTGGATTGATGAAGAACTAGGTGGAAGAACCAGCCATCCAATAGTATAATACAATAATCAAACTCATAACTGCAAGTAGATATAGTAGCTCTGGATACATAAGAGTACAATGGCCATGAATAGGCATGCTACAAAATATGACATGTGTGGTCATCGCCACATACAATATATATAGATCAGAATCTCCATGATGAAGATATACAAAGGATCATGATCTCCATGAAAGATGAAGATATCTAATTGATCAAGATCTCCATAATGGCTGGAAATATCTGACATACACTGGAATCAAGTCATGAGAGCTGAAATCTCATGAACATTGGCACGATCAAGGAGGTATCATCTATGAAATGCCACCAATCTGGAAGGTCTTCTACATAATCTACTATGAGTACATGCCCTAATATGTGAATAGATGTGTCGAGGTTGAACATAGTAGTCCATTGTCTGATTACCAGTCAGTAATGTATACTGTTAACAGACGTGAGATCACCCACCGATAATGAAAATGGGAATTAAGGTACTAGAGTGCAAACTAACAAGTGTGAATAAATTTGTTGAGGTCGAACACTTGAGAGGATCCATCGATTAGGGGACATTGATGTATTCCCAAAAATGTCGATGGTGAGAGAACTTGCCACTGATGACTGCAAGTCTCAAGGCACTAAAAAATGACTCTAGATTCTTATCCCAAAATTAATAATCTGAAGTCGATGGGATTAAATCCGTTGGAAGGAGAGCATTAATGCATCCCTCATTATCCAACATGAGGTACTCAACAAGGCTGTATAATGTTGAAGGAATCGATCATAATGTGCACGAACCAATATCAGTACAGGGAATGTCCGACATGCAAAGTCAAGAGAACTGAGGAATGTCTGAATCAGGTTTCAACTTCCTTCGAACAAGAGGATAAAGGTGAATGGTGACTGAATGTAAGTAGCATAGAATCGATATACAAAACTGGGACATCTCTGTGACACAGGAGGCTTCAATAGAGGCTCCATAGGGACTAGAAGCTTAACCAGTTAGTGGAGATAAACTCAGATAAACGAGTATAGCTCCTAAATTCAAACTATTAACCCAAAAAATGGATGTGACTTACAGTGCTATGTTCGAAAGTGACACGACTCGACTGGTGCTAAAGGTAACATCTTTTCTTGTCTGAATTTTTGGTTTTTTTATTTTTTTGGACTTTTCCAAATATTTTGAAAAGATTGAAAATGAATAAAAGTGCTTTATAGTTACAGACTAGAAGGATATGAGTGTCAACGGGAAAACAAACTAGTTCCAAGCAGCAGAACATACCTATGCTCAATGCAAGGACACATGTGTAGGATAACGACACTCGGGGGGAAGTGTCAAAACCCCAAATTTTCCAAAAAAATTAAAATTTTCAAAAATAAAGACAAATGTCATAAGTACAGTCAACTAATTGTTTAATTAGTTATATGTTACTGAATTCATTATCTAAATTATCTATTTGGTTATGATTATCTTATAGAAAAGTTCTTTTCAGTTTACTGACTTGTTTCCTCTTTGCGACCACAAGGTGGAACTGTCATGAAAATCTGGGCTTACTTAGCTTTCGAGCTAATGCAAAGAGTTTTCCTGTTCTTACAGACTTACAGGTAAGAAGTTCGGGTGTTGCTAGTCATTAATTCTAAAGCATTCAGATACAAGTACATCGCACAATAATATTTCAGTAAAGAATAAAATTGCTATAAAAATTTCCAGAGCTTATCGAGGTAAAATCATTAAGATGTCCTTCTTTTTAAGATACTATGGAAAAGAGATTTAAATTCTAACTGTAATGGCGACAGCTGCTTTCTTTCTAGTAGACGTTAAATTATAGTTCTTATAGCATTTGAATTCTTTGATGTCCACCCTAGTCGTCAAGTGTAAAAGTGTCTTGAATGTTTCTTTGCAACCAGAATAAGAGTGGCAGAGTTATAAAATCAATGGTTTAATTTCAAATGTTCACAATCACATTTACATCGCAATGTGTATTGATAAGGGGTTTACATATTACTGATTTCATTTTCAAACATTGAAGTTTAATGGGTTAACATATTTATTTCAAGATGTTCCTTGAGAAAGATATACTAATGTTGATACATAGAGTTTTATTTACACATCAACTGTTCCAAAACATAACTAAAGCTTATCTTTAGTAAGGTAGATATCTTACTAAAAACAAGTTTTATCCCAACCCTTTCATATATATAAAAGGGGCATGTCCTTAATGGACTATAATTCTTAAAAGAATGCATAACATAATAGTTTTTATGGCCTAACTATTTTATTTTGGTAAATCTTTTTTGATAAGAGATTTGTGGCTTAATCCTTGCCATATTATAATTTATGGTAAAAATAAACATTTACCTTAAGCAAAACTTTCACCACATAGATGTTGCTACTATCTTTTGTATCTTTTTACCAAACTTACTATTTTAATAAATACAGATAAGGCCATTGAGGTTATTATGAACAATAGGATAATTGCCATAGTTTTACTCTATAAACCTCCTTTATAACAATCAATAGTATACATTTACGTTAATTTATAGATGTTGATTGAACTAATACTTCACATTGAATAAAGAAGATGCAAGGTGTGAAAACAAGAGGTCTAAGAATAAACCATGTTCACGATCAATTTATAGCTTAACTTTGTTTTAAAGTTTTATAAGCTTTATGAAAGAAGTGCCTCCTTTACATACATTTATAAGCTAGGGTAAGTATTGTTTACCTAGCATAGAAAGGTTATAATCATAACCATGTCATGATGAACATAGGTTTAATCTTGTTTAAGTTATATGAACACCATAATTTATAAAGCATGGGTCGTAATTGTCCGCACGACCTTTATGATTGCGAAGGTAAATATTTATAGTAATCCAATCTTATGTTCTTCCATGCAGCGTGTATGATGGGCTAACTTTGCAACAAGGACTAAAGTGTAACCCTTGATTTTTCAAATGATTGGGAATCATTTCTTTGGTGGACCGTTCATCGAACTATACGATTCTACCCACAGCACGTAAATTATTTACTTGGCTATCATGGCATTATCTTGGCCATGTATTACATAGTTAAAAGGCATAGCACTAAACCCTATCTTTCCATTATCCCATCACCTTCGGGCCTCCTTCTGCTCCGCTATGAAGCTCTCATCGGCTTTGTCACTTACGCTTACTGTTGGGAGTTTTCCTTCTTGTTTTATTCCTTATGAGCTCGTCCCAATGCATATTGGAGAGGTACTATCTCAACATTATTCGATGCTTGGTTAAGGGTTAGTGATATGGCCCCGAGGTTTCACCATCGTGGCTAGCCCAGCTCGAACCTTGGCTGGAAGAATAGTGACAACCCAATTGCAAATTTTTGTTGTGCTTGCTTCCATCAGTCGTGGTTGGTAGTTACTATGTAGTAACCTTCCTCCTTCTTGCAGAATATGAAGAGTTTCTTTCTCCTCACGCTGGTAGTTACTTTGTTGTTCGTGGGTGGTCATGCTTCCTTAAATTTCCAGGTAAGGAATGCTGTCACCCTTCCTTCATTCGTAGTCTGGTTATTAATAAATAAATATTTATTTTGTAACAGGGTTTTAATAATAATAATATTTTTGTTAACAAATTTCAGCTCAACCTTTCGTGTAGATAGAGCAAGGCTGGAACAGTTGCTAGCATACGGTAAGCCCTCGACTTTCCATGGCCATTCTACCTTGTCCAAACCCTCATGGGATAATATGGCTTGCTTTTTGTTTCCTAAATAACCCTTATGGGTTTTGTTTATTCTGGATATTTGTTTCGTTGTTTGTAATGGG
>LPNX011135734.1:0-17802 GCA_001517045.1 Pseudotsuga menziesii | reverse complement strand
TGTTGTATATTTTGGATTAGTAGGGTTTTTACCCTAATTTGACAGTATAAGAAAATATTTACAGCTTCTGTTAAAATTATCATTAATTTATATTGCTCTTCTATAAATTATGGGGGTTTTTAGTTATGTTTTATAATAATTGTCAAGCTCGATAAGTCAATCATTCTATCACTCTGTTAATTACTTCCTACACAACAATGTACTTGATTTTTACCCGTAATATTTTTAAAATTCATTACTAGGGTTTCCTATACATTATTTATATATTGACTTAATTTATTATTAAGGAAAGTGTAAATGTTGTTATATAGTTTATACCCTTCGTAAATATAGGGTATTTATGTTTTTAATGAAGTTCTTAAGTAACCGTCAATTAATCTTTGAGTGCAGAACTTATATTTTATTTCAGGTTTACAATAATGAGATAAAGACATTACTTTAATTATATAATAATACTATTCCTATAATTTGTATATTTCCTGCATACTTAATCTATATAAAGGATATAATAAAGTATATAATAAGAAAGTATTTTGTAAGAATGTTATCTTACCAGTAACCACTATTGATCCTATTGTTATTTATACTTACTTTATTTTGTAAATGTGTAGAGAGATAGTATTTTGTTGCTTATTTCTTATGCCATCTGTGCTAAATACTTTATAAAAGTTCTCTTAGTATTTATTTTATTTTATTTATGTAAGGATGTTAGTAAATATAAAATAAAACAATTAATAAACTATCTATGATCTATCTCGTGAATATATTGTAATATTTATTTAAACTTTATGAAAGTTAGATTTATAGCTCTAGATATTGTTCGAGCTCAGTTAGATAAAAACATGATAAATGGATTAGTTACATTACTGATCATACATAGAATCTAGAACCATCTTGGTTTGACAGTAGAATTAAAGCAATATTTCACTATTCTTACTTTCAATTTGTTGTTAGACATATAGTAGTTAAATTATCCTGAACTAAAAGAGATAAAATGTAAAATTGAACAGCATGTTTATCTAGTCTAGCCCTCCTCCAGCGTAACTATTATGTTCTTCTGTTTGGTTTAAAAAAAAAAAAAAATTACTGAAAGTAAACACTGTTCAAGAAAAAGTTTTATCTCCCACACATACTACTGTCAGTAAATTGATATTTCTTCTGATAATAGATAATAAAAAAACATTCTATTCTTCATGCAATCATCTTAATCTACAATTTCATCATACTATCTTTATTTATAATTTCTCCACCTGTGCTGGAGTACGGTCTGGATCACTCCAGATGAGAAAAAACACAGGCAGGGTTTTATTTCTCATCTAACTGAGTTTATTACTAAACAAACTAAGAACAACTTCATTAATAAACCATCTAAGTGTTTACATCATAAGCTACACTATAACATTCAATCATACACAGATAACAACACAAAAATTTAATTAATAACAGAACCTGTTCTCTGAGCTTGGAGGACAACAACAATGGGAGGCCGTTCCTCCCTACCAACTCCTGGAGAGCGCTCAAACAACGACTCCTCAGGACCCCCGAGCTTGATCTGGTCTCCCTGGATGGAACTAGGTGTAGCAATAATCAAGTACCAGTCTTCAGACTCAATACCAATCCTGAACTTATCAGTAAATTCTCTCAGCTAGCAAGCTGTATCAGACCAAGTTACTGCATATTATCTCTCAAAACACCTTCCTTACAGTTTTCCCTTTTCCCCAATGAATTCCTTGAAGTGCATTCCTCCTGAATGATTATTCTCCTGCAAAATATCTGAGCAACCTCAGATCTATTCATTGGGTACTTTTAAAAGATTGCCTAGGTATTTTTGGGTTAGTTGTCATTTATTGAGCCACCTGCTCTGATCCTACTTTCTTGGGGGATCATGACCCCAAATGTAGGGAAGTTGCCACCTGCAACATAGGAAGTGTTTGAGGATGTTGCCACTTGTCTTTTGCTCACCACCTAGTTCCTTCCACGAGTTTGACCAGTAACACTCTTATTAACAGCTCTCCCAAGCTATTGTCTCCACTTTTTATTTATTAATAATAAAATATTCAGAATTACATTCCACTTCTTTTGACTCTGCTGAGTCATCAGTTCCTACTTAGCATTAAATTTAACATAATTTCTTAGGAAATCAAATGAAAACAATTACATTATTTTACAAAATTGGGGTATGTGACAGGAAGTCCCCTCCTAGTAAAATGGGGAATCAAGCTGCAAAGGATATATAAAATGGCTATGTGTGGCTAGACATGAGACAAGCTCAGGCTATATAGTTGATAATCAAAGTCAGGGAAGCTGGCATAAGGCTCAATGAGGCAGGAAAAACTCATGATAATGCAATTACAACTTGACCTAAGGGAGTCCTGGGGAAAAGGCTAGAAAAAATATCAAGAGGAGTATAATGCTCTTGTGCAAAGATATGGTGATACTATACAAAGGACTCCCACACTCTAAATGAAAAAATGTCGGCATGGGTACCAAATGTAAAAAAGGAGCTAACTAGGGCACCCATGTATGGTCAAGCTATACCATTCACATCATGTCACTTCTAAAACAACAAGAAGGTTCCATGACAAGATAGAATGGGTTCATAACTAAGGTTATAATAAAATGATCATAAGGTCATGCAAAGTGAAAATGGATGTGAAATCTAACCTATATGCGAGTTTAGACATAATACCTAAAATATGCACTAACAGGTCAATACCACGGTCAAAATGACACTCAAAATGGACTCCTACATCATCAAATTAGTCCAAAATGGTAAAAAACGGTTCAAAACTATAGAAAGGGGGTAAAAAATTTCAAAAATTTCAAAAACTATTATAGATAGTAAAAAATTCAAAAATTCCATATCATTTGAAATTTTTACCCATTTGAGCTCAAAACTTCCGACACGAATTTTGGGAGCTTCGTCTGGCGAAATTCGACACGGTTTGTTCCAAGTAACTTCTCATGTCCTCCTCTTCCATTTTCATGCAAATTTTTTCAATTTCCATTGTCAATTTTGATTTTTAGGCTAGTCTAAAATAGTCATTTTGGCCGACGTAGATATCGGGGATTTTTCCCTGTATAGGGTGAGTTATACACGGAAAAACCTCCCAAAACCGTGTACATACGCGGCTATTTTGCAAATAGGCGCATATGCGGCCACACACAAGGTTTTTTAAGGTAAATAATGACCAAAAGATACTTTTAATGTGCAGGATGGTTCTATAATGGAGAGAGAGGGAACATGGAGAGGTAGAAGAAGCTATTCGAGGTGATTTAATGGCTCAACAAGCTCTACATGCATGTGGGATATATAAGTTTTGGTATCTTGGAAGCTTGAGGGCCAAACCAAGACTCCTGTGGATCCTAGTAGATTACTGGGATCCAGACTCAGAGTCTTTTCATATCAATAGGATGTCCGTCACTATATAGGTGGAGGACATATATTTCATTACTAGATTGTCTCGACGAGGAGAGGTGGTGAACCTACGCTCTCGCGGGCCCAGAGGTGGCCTCACTATTGATGAGTACATTTCAATATACTATTTTTTGGATATGAAAAAGGTTGGGAGTCAAATATTGAAAAAATCCATCCAGGTACTAGGACTGAAGGCCATACTATTGGCACTCAGCAGGATAGCTAGTCTAGCATCACTCCACTAGGCCTCACGGCCATTGATGTTCTATGCAATGGAGTGCATGAGACCGATAGTGTATGACTGGAGAGTTGCACTGTTGAGTAACAGGCAGCACCAACTTAGTGACTACAAGATAGGCAAGGTGTGGAACTTCGGTTTCAGCAGCATACTGGGCATGTTCTTCTTTGAGCATGTACTGGGGCTAAGCCCTAGAGTTGATGTTCCTCCACACGGGGTTCAAGATACAGTCCAACGATGTTGGGAAGATGCTATGCATAGACTAGGAAAAGGTAGGGTGTCTAACCCATACCCAACGGACTTCTTTCCATGGTGGTGGTGACAGATTATTGCCATTGATGATTATCCCTATGTGGGAATAGATTTCCAGGGAGATCCGGACATGCCCCTACCACCAGGAGAAACATACGGTGATATAGGTAATGAATCCCAAACCCTCTTTTTTAAGTTTTTTGAATTATATTTTTTTTTTTGTTTTCTGATATATTGAATCAAAAGACATGTTTTGGTGTGACGACACATAGTGACAATCTATCATGTGTATGTAGATGTTGGACCACAGCAGCCTGATGGTTTCCCTCATCATTGACAGAGGGGAAGAGAAGATGACATCATGGGTGTGGATGCGGAGCGGATGCTCCAGAGCATCCACATAAACTTTGTACGCTTGACACACAGGGTACCCATGGCGCAAGTCGAGGACTTACCTGAGGCCATGCAGGGTTAGGTGGTTGGTGTACCATAAGCATGGGTTCAGTTATTCTAATGAATAGCTAGATCCATGGCATGCTACCATGATCAGAACCCCCCTCCTTCTCCATAGGCTTAGAGACCTGAGAGTGATTCACTTTTGTACTACCATGTATTATATTTTGGTGGCTCGGAAGCCCCATTTTTGTATTATGACACTTATGTATTATGACATCACATTTTGGATGTTTAATGAAAATTTTTTATGATGATCAATTTTATTTATTTACATGTGTGTAAAAATGTATGTTTGTGATATGCTTCTGTTCTATGAAACAAATTCCAATCTAACACATAGTTAGCATATGAGTCAGCAACTTGATTAAACATTCTTGAAACATGTATGTATGTTATGTTCTCAAATTTACATTCTAACAATATCACATGTAATAATCTTTGTAATAATGTTGGATCCCTAATATGATACAAGCCATTAAGCTGTGACACAACTAAATGCGAATCAAGACATACCTCAAGAGAGAGAACACCATGTGAAATGGCATCCCGCAATAACTCGATAATGACACTATACTCAGCAACATTGTTCAAATAAGGCCATAAACATACACCTCCTGAAGATAATACCTGACCCATAGGAGTATAAATCACCCAAGCAACAGAGGCTGAGTTTTGAGTGTGGCGGATAGCACCATCAATGAATCCTATGTAAGCGAAATACTCCATTGACATCTTCCATAAGAAATGAAAGCTAATCAACAAACCCGATCACCATAAGAAAACCTAACTATAAAAAAAATTGTACAATAATATACAATAATCAGCCTTGGCTGGAGACCATGCATAGTATTTTTTCAGTTAGAGCCCATTTCTAGGCTCCTCCAAGGCCGTCCCTTCATAATCCACCAGCTCATAGGAACCCTTCTCTAACACACATTTGATTACGTAAGGACTATGCCACATGGGATTAAACTTCCCTTCCCCCAAGGGTTCTTTAGCTTGATCCCACAAAAGGACCAAATCACCTTTACTAAACCTCCTCGGACGGACAGATTTATCATATTGGACCTTAACGTGACGCTTATTTAATTCTAGAGCCACTAAGGCATCCCGACGCTGCTCATCAAGCTGCTCTAAGTGGACCAAATGTTCCTCCAATGCAGAAGTGTCTAGTAAAATCTCTATAGCTATTTTCAATGAAGGGATTTTGCATTCAATCGATAAGATAGACTCCACTCCATGTACGAGTTGATATGGAGAAGAACCGGTGGTAGTCTTAACCATGTTCCTATAGTCCCACAAAGCAGGATATAACATGATATGCCAATTCGTCTTGCTTTGTGTGATGGTTCACTGGAGAATGGGCTTAAGTGATTTGTTCACTACCTCAACCTATCCATTCGCCTGAGGGTAATAAGAAGCGGAGCGCTCCTACTTATACCCTAACTTCGAGGCCAACTCTTCCATCATTCTATTCTGAAAGTACCTACCATGGTCAGTGAAAATCTCCTTCAGAATGCCGAACTGAGTAACAATTTGGCTGAATACAAAATGCGCAGCTATCTCACCATCGAATTTAACCGTGGGAATAGCCTCAACCCATTTTGTGAAATAGTCAACAACCACTATAATATGATGATTCCCTAGCCGAAGCTGGGTTGCAATCCATGAAGTCAAGCCCCCACTTGGTGAAGGGACCAGCGGTGATAATAGGATGTAACAGGGTAGGATGTGAGTGCATATTGCATGCAAAGACCTAGGAAGGGTGGCACTTCTTGACCGCATTGACACAATCTTTGAAGATCGATGACCAGAAATATCCCACTCTCAATATTTTTTGGGCTGTAGAAAGCCCATATAAATGACCACCACACACCCCTATGTGGCAATCATTCAGCACAACCTCAGCCTCATCATGGGTTAAATAACAACATAAAATGGAATCTACCCCACGGCGGTACAAAGTGTTATCCACTATAAGGTAGTTCTTAGATATGTGACGTAATCGTCATCGTTCATCCTGTGAAAGGTGAGTAGGGACCTTCAATGTTTGCAAATATATGATGATATCCCCATACCACGGATCCAAAGTTGAGATGAGGAAAATATGCTCATTGACAAACATATCCTCTTAAACTTCCTCCTCCTCCACACTTGGAAAATTAGAAATGAGCTTCGCAAAAATCAACGATATCTTCAATTTTGCTGAAACAATTTCAAGATTGAATTCTTGCAAAATAACAGTCCACTTATTATACTTTCCCCCAATCATCCTTCTGGTGAGGACAAACTAAAATGGATTGACATGAGATACCACCAAGGTCTGGAGAAGGAGAATGTAATGTCTCAATATCTGAACCACATGAATGGTTTCTAATGCAAGTTTTTGTACATGGGAATAATAGATTTCTATATCTATAAGGTTCTAGATCAAATAATATATGACATGCTCATGGAGCTCCTCATCCTCCTAAACCAAAACCATACCAATTGTCTCCATGGATGTGGCCACATAAATAAAAAAGTCACGGCTATAGTTGGGTGGACTAAGCACTACGGCCGATGCTAAGGCTCGCTTAAGAGCATCAAAGGACTCATGGGCTCTCTCATCCCAGCAAAAGGTAGTATCCTTCTTTAAAAGACGCATAAATCCTTTAGTCAAATTGGAAAAGTTAACCATGAATCTCCACAAGAAATTTTCCAAGCCTTCTAAACATTGAAGATGTCTAATATTGCTTGGGGGATACAATTGAAGTATTGCCTCAACCTTTAAGGGATCGACTCTTATACCCTCCTTGGAAACAATGAACCCTAGAAAGTGACCAGAATTCATGCAAAATATGCACTTATGAGGATTCAACCTAACCAAGTAATGAAGACATCTTTTGAATACTAATCTCAAATGGTATGGATAATGCACTCTCAGCCGAGAATGAGCAGCAAGGTCATCCAAAAAGATTTCAATAATTGTTTTGAGATCATGAAAAATCAAGGTCATATCCCGCTGAAATTTGGCTCCGGCACTTTTAAGACTGAAAGGCATCTTCTGATATGCAAACATACCCCAAGGACAAATAAATGCAGTTTTATGTTGATCCCCCAGTTTGATCTGAATCTGATTATATCCGAAAAACCGTCCATGAAGGAAAATACCTCGCTTCCTGCACACTCATCAAAAATTTGATCAATAAATGGTGTGGGAAAATCATCCTTAGGACAAGCATGATTTAAATCATGGAAATTAGTGCATATATCGATCGCTCCCTGCTTCTTATCAACAGGAAAGGGGTTTGAAACCCGCTCCATCAAGGGAAGGGGATAGATAAAATTGGATTTTAACAGCTTCTCTATCTCAGCCTTAATGGCAGGTTCTTTTCTAGGATTCACCACATGAAAATGTTGTCGAATGGGCTTCGCATTCGGATAGGTCTTAATTTCATGTTCGACAACACGAGGGTCGATACCTAGAATTTCCTCGTATGACCAAGAAAAAATTTCATGAAAATCTTTGAACAACTTGGTATACTCCTTTATCTCATCAGGGGAACAATCTGCTCCAATGTAGATGTTCTCAATTTTTCCAGTATCACGAGAGATATTGATAGGGATGGTAGGCGATATATTCACCATGTTTCCATCAGCTATCTGACCAGGGGATCTTAATGGAACAACAGGACTACCAATCTTCTCACTAAGAATATCCCTAAATTCCTCACGCTACAAATAGTCAAGATCAGGAAGAAAATAGGATCTATGATGTAATTCTTCCCAAGGTGGCTCAACCCCAGACATGGACTCAATAATAGCTTCATCTCATGGAAAAAAATCATCAAGGAAATCATGTGCTTGAGAGGACTCACCTGCCCATGTAGGCAGCACATACGTGTCCTCCTCCTCCATCTGTGAAGAGGAAGGACTAGGATCTGCAACAAAGTCAATATTCGCTTGATATGCTATCATTGCTGCAGGAAACGGCATGTCCGTTTCGACAGGTCTATTCGAAGGAATCGATGAAGGAAGAATCCAAGAATCTTCCATATGAGTAGTGTGAAAAGAAATCTAATTCAATGAAGATGAAGCCCCACCGAAACTAGATCCGATCATAAGAATGGGTGCAAGAAAACTAAAGGTCCCCATAAGGGATGGATACATACCCACACCCACACTCCTAGTTGCCAGCTGAGAATGATGGATAATCGGGATAGAAGCTCCCGATGATGCATTAACACCCGGATTTTTGAATGATGTCTTAATCGTAACAATCTTCCCATTAAATGGAAAGCATACTACTCGAAATAGAGAAGAGGCTACGACTTGCATACTATATATCCAATTTCGACCTAGTAAAAGATTGTAATCAAGGGGCGCATCAACCACCTCGGCCTCGATCATGACAATCTTCCCTCCCAAATAGACCTTAAGAGAAGGAAGAATTCCATGTCGCTAAATCAATCTACCATCAAAGGCATTCAACATGTTAGCAGATTGAGACAACTCAGGAGAACCCAAACCCTTCCAGCATGACAAAGACATCACGGAAGCAGCAACACCTTCATCAATCACAGTGTGTTTGAAAGTCATATTAAAACACTCTACATGAATCAAGAGAGACACGTAGTAAGGCAAGCGAGGCTGTAGTCCCATGGTTTCAAATTTGATGATGGAAGAAGAGCTATCATTGTTAACCCCAAGAGATAAAAGCAAATATTTCCCTTGTGAAGGAAAACTCTAAAGTACTTCAACCGTAGACATCACACAAGGAGTGTGGCCCAAATCCTAGACAACACAATAGTTCTGGGCGGCTTAGGAATTAGGATTGTGCCCCGAATGCTTTAGGACTCACTTAGGAATGCGAGGTGCAACCTCATATTTATCCATAGGGTTTTCAATACATAAAGGGCTCTCGAGTGGAGCGGCTTCCTTTCCAAGGTCTGGTTGTGACAAACCATAGTCTTTCACATGAGTCACAACCTTAGTAGCATGCACCATGTTGATGCAACCATGACCAGTATTGGCTTCCAGTGGATCTTGATCTCCACCCAATGCACAATGAGGATCATGGGTCCTCAAGTTCATGTTTTGATTATGGGGTAAAGGGCTGGTTAGCATAGTTGGGGCCTGTGCTATGAACCTCAAGGCGTATTCCATATGAGGGCACAAGTGAGTGAGGTGGTCATCCTTACACACTTTGCAAGGAAACTTAACCTTACGTTAATACTGCTTGTCCCCCCTAGCGTTGCAAGCATTTTTGTCATTATAATTATGATTTTCATTCTTGTTCCCACCCTTACGATTGTTTTGACCCTTTTTCTTATTCCTTCCGGGCTGCTGGTTTCCCTTCTGGTCGGATGATTGCATGGAAAGTACACATACCATTTGGGTGGGTTGAGATGAAGTCATGGCTTGTCCCAAAGCGGATTGATGAATAGACAATTGAATCACTTGTTTCACAACTGAATCTGCAAGTTTTGTACTCATACAACCCACAATGCCATCGGCATGTGTTCCAGGTTTGATCTTGGGATCGAAACTAGAAAGTGGAGCGTTAGGTATGACCTCATATAAAAGTTTGGATTGAGCATAAATCAAATCCAATTCCTATGCCCTAAAAATTGCTTGTTCCTTGTTCTGGACTTTGAACGTAGAAACATCCTTTGCGATGTAAGGTAGCAACGATTTAAGGAACCACTCAAGGAGAAATTCCGGCGGTATGAAACCTTTAATCAACCTTTTACGTCTATGCCACTCTTGGATATGGTTCGAGATATGTGTGGATTTTTTCGGTTGAAATGTCGACAAGAGTTCTATACCAACGTCATAATGCACGGGTAGCTGGAAGGTATTGAGGAAAGTCATAGAAATGTCATCGAAAAAAATGAATTCCCCCCTCGATAACTCAATATACCATTTTGCTGCAGACCCAGTGAGGGTGCATTGAAATAGCCTTAAATGGATTGAGTCATCGTGTAAGGAATTTGAAGAGCACCAAAGTTCACTAGTACAAGTGATCAATTTTGCCACGGCAAAACGTGGCAATATCCACGGAAAAGCGTGGATATTGCCACGTCTAAGTGTTTTTTTTCTATGGAAACAATTTCGTCGCAATAGATATGACCCCTAATTTGCATTGCAAGAGCGACAATGTTCTATATTTTGTTAGATTTCTAAGCCGTCACTATATCCACACCTTTCTGTCTCTGTATCCATGCCTGGCTGTCGCTATATCCACGCCTTTCCATTGCTATATCCACGCATTGGCATTGCTATATCCACGCCTTGCCATTGTTGTATCCACGCCTTTCCGTCACTATATCCATGCCTTGCCGTCGCTGTATCCACGCCTTTCCGTCGCTGTATCCATGCCTTTCCATCGCTATATCCACGCTTTGTATAAGTTTAAAAAAAAAAAAATTCAAACCCCAGGAATTGCGATGGGAAGACTAGGCAAAGTTCCTGTGATTTTTCCTTCTTCATTGATCTAGAGATCCACATTCCATATTTGGCAGAGAATATGAAGTCAGTGTGGTCTTAAAAAAAAAATATTGAAAGCCAGCTCACACAGTAAATGGACATACTGGGGGAAGCAATAACTCCTAAAAATTTCATGCATGACAACTGGCTTTCTCATTATTTAGTGCCTTAAAAGCACAAACTACATCTTGAACACCTTTTATAATGCAATGTGCCTTTAGCATCTAAAATGTGCAACCAAGACACAAAAATTGCCTCCTAGTTTGCGAATGTTTCAGCTTAAATTTGAAGCAAATACAATTTCTACCATACCATGTTGGGCTCCAAGATTTGGACAAATGAAGCAATAATTGGCAATTGAAAATAATGCCTGTGTTTGTTTAAGAAGAAAAATTCAGAGAAAATAATAGACTTACAGTAACAGTCACAAAATAATGGTTTGATATATCTTTCGATTTTGTTATAATCGAAGAAATATTTATACAAAATAGCTTTTTTGCCTACATAACTGACCATCTTGCATCCATACATTGCATCGAAACAGTCCCTACTATAAGAGAGAATTTCAGACAAAAAATATATCAGCATGAAAAATACGAACTCAAGCATATGCTTCCAGCTTTAAATACCACGTGAACTGAAGCTTACTACGACTAAAAAGAACTCTTATAGGGGGGCAGCATAAAAATAGTCAAGTTGAATGAAAATGAATCATCGGAAGATTATTAACCATCCTCTGAACTAGTCTTTGCTTGGATGCCTACAGAGGTCTCGGAGAGAGATACATACTCAAATTTCAAAACAATATGGTATCAAAATGTGCAGTTTGCTTGCATGGCACAGTCCAGCAAACAACTGTATATTTTAACTGCTGCTATTCTTAACTCTTAATTAAATATAATCCATAAATACTTCTACATGTTCTAATCAAAAAATAATATGCACCAATTTCTCAAGTCTAGACTTTCATATTTCCCAAGTCGCACCTATCAAATCACAATTAGACATAGAAAAACAACCTAAATTTCCACTGAAATACAATACGCTAAATTTTGGGAATTCTCAAAAAAAGGATGTAAATGCTTAAGGTGTTCTCCACACAAAGCCCAGTTAAGTTCATTTTGTCCCATGCTAATAAAACTATCATCGAGCACCGCAACTCTCAAGGCATGGTATGCTAGGACATATGATGGATGATGACCTTATAGGAATGATATCCATGCTCAAATCATTAGCTCCAAAAAGGATGATGGACATATGATGGATGATGGCCTTATAGGAAGGAAATGTGCACTGGCCCAAACAAAACCACCATTGTGGTTGTGTTAGAGTTCATGTGTCACCTACATTTGATAATAAAGTTTCAATGTCTCATTTGCATATCCATTTTCTGTATATGCGGCAATCATAGCAATCCATGAGACACCATTTCTTGAAGGAATTTTGCAAGGCACATCCCATGCATCTTTTAGATTGCCCCACACTACCTGTTCATGTCTATGACAGCAATCCCCCAGGCAATAATCATATTCAAATCCAGTTCTCAATGCTCATCATGTCATAATGAAACTCTTTGACTTACTGCTGAGAATATGATCCGAATGTGCCTTTATTTCAATTGCAAAGATGAATTTATCTGGTTGTATGCCCTCCTTTCTGAATAATGTAAATCATTGCAAGGGTTTCTTCATAGCACCCAAAACTTGCATGTGTCCTAATCGTTGCGTTTCGAAAACATCTTATTGACATAATCTGTTAAATATGAGGTCTGCGATACTATCTAATGATGGTATACATGGTCATGGACTCGTGACTTTGGTGCCCAATAAAAAGGTTGTCCAATCTCTCTTATAATCATGTGGACACACACCTGTAACAGATAAGCATAGACATTGGATACAAACTGGTCCATAGCATTCATCTGGATTCCCTTTCTGGTTATGGTGTGCTACCCATCCAAATCAGCAGCAGAGGAGAATGTCTCGGAGATGAATTGTGTATATAATATACAAAGGATGATGTCTTGGCATCTTCCATTTTTTTATATGCACAGAGTTTGGCCAGATGTGACAAGAGGATGAAGCCAATTTTCTAGTTACCAATGCAATGTTGAGGCCGTATTACTGAGCCTTCACCAAAAATCGCCAGAAGAATATATTGAATTCTTAAAATAGTGAAAATTGTTTGCATCCCTCAAAATAATCACATAAATTCTCTTCAGACAGTATTGGATACAAACTTGGCGGCACATTGACAGTCATTACAAATGTCAAATACAAAGGCTTTTGGCTATGCGGAGAGGTGACCTATGCTGGTAAACCCAAAAGCAATGACAAAATTCTGACTGTGGTTTCAAAAAATATGGTTCTTCTTCTATTCCATCATCTAATGCAGCATAAAGTTCGTGTCCAATATATAACCTTCACCGTTCATCTGCCAAGCTAACATATCTAAATTTGAGGTTGTAAATGCATCTAAATGGCCTGCATGCCCAAGAAGGTAAACCATGCATCTGTAATGCTCTGCTCTAGGTGTGATGCAATAATCTTGAGTCATGCAATGAAAGTAATGCCAACCCTCATCCACCAATCCTGCATGGCTACAGCAAGACAAAATAGAAATGAAGGTAATAGCATTTGGCTCCATGCATCTCTGCTGCATTTGGGAAAAAAGTATGAGAGCATCTTGACCATACCCATGCATCCCATACCCTGCAATCATGGCATTCTAGGAGACTATATTTTTCTCAGACATTATGTCAAATATTTGGTGTGCACTAACAATATCCCCACACTTAGCATACATTTTTATTAGGGCACTCACCACAGAAGAATCAAACCCAAATCCACTTGTGAGTATGTAAGCATGGAAAAACATGCCTTGCTGTAGAGCTCCTAAAAGGACACATGCTGAAAGCACACTTACCATGGTGGTTGAATTGGGCTTCACACCTGTCAGTTGTATTTGATGAAGTAGTCTCAATGCCTCATTGAATTCTCCATTCTGTGTGTATCCAGCAATAATTGCACTCCAAGAAACCACATTTCTTTCAGACATTTTATCAAATATATAGCATGCAGTGCCTATACACCCACATTTGGCATACAGGTCTACAAGGGAAGTCTCAACAAAACCATCAGCCTGAAATCCACTTTTAACCATGTAACCATGAACCCACTGTCCTTGTTCTAAATCTCTTAACTGGGCATTCTCAACAATACAAATATATCTCCTTGAGATTTAAGCTTCATTACATGGATGGAATATAAAATGTTGGGAGCTTTTTTGAGGATGCCGGCTAGAATTCCATCCATACACCTAGTAATATGCATGGCTCTTAACATTCAATACTCCCGAATTGTCAATACTCAAAACATAGAACATTAAAATATGGTGAGCATAATTGATGCAGTTCTGTAAAAGGCCAATCAACTGTTGCAGCAACAATGGGTGGCTCTTGCAATACCCCACATAAGAATATCTCCACAATTGTTCCGAGTGATAATTAGAATCTTATGCCACAAGAGTTCTGGCGGTGGCAGATTCACTGCAATCACATAGCAAATGATACCATATGAGTCCATACAAGACTAATTAACAGCTAATGCTAGAAAGAATCAGTATATACAAAGGAAAGAATAACCTGTCAATTAAAAAAACTAATGGAGTTATCTCTGGTATCAGCATTCATACATGACAGTGATGTCTAATTTCTTTATTGACATAAATATAATTCCCTAAGAAGCCACAAAAATTCACATTGCTCCCTTTGACATGCAAGTCATTCAATTATTTCATGGTTAAACACTAGTAACAATTTACATATTAAACATACAAACATTGAAAATTCATGTAGTTGTCATTTGGGATACTATTTATATATAAGCTTCTAACAGTTGAGAAAGTTTAACGATGACCAAAAATTTGCACAAAACAAAAAGCATATATTTATTGCCAAAACGATAAAATACAAATCACAAACTTCCCACCATCCTAATTTTTCGTACACTCCCGCATATCCTAATAAATGATCACTTAGGCATGGCAATTACAAAAGAATG
This sequence comes from Pseudotsuga menziesii, assembly GCA_001517045.1. NCBI lineage: Eukaryota > Viridiplantae > Streptophyta > Pinopsida > Pinales > Pinaceae > Pseudotsuga > Pseudotsuga menziesii. Next base: position 2,906 of record LPNX011135734.1, on the reverse strand, counting down.
CAATTATTTCATGAATATGTCATGTGCTTAAGATGGACAAGAAAGAAATCAAAGGGAATAAAAATGTCTTACTATTTCCAGACAGGGGCAGCTTCTTGACCCTCTTGTAGTATCTAGCTAACCGATGGACTCTACTCTCCACTAAAATCAATCGGAACTTAGAATCTTTATCCTTTTGGTTCCTCTCAAGATGCTTCCTGACAGCAACTGCCTTCTTAATAAGATGGTACAGATCCTCAGGTATTTCTAGTGCAAGGCCTACAACGAACCCAAACTCTTAGAATAGCTTCTAAAAACTTTGAAATTCTGTAAATTACAATACAATATAAAAGCTCTAAGTTACAAGCCAAGAGAAAGAAATAAAAAATCCCACTATCATTGTGGTAAACCAAATATTGAAGCACACACCATGAGCCTTCAGTATTCGCAAGACTTTACTGCCAGTGACACTCTTCACCTGTGCAATTCCATGGGAGTCACGAAGGATTACACCAATTTGTGAGGGGGTCAAACCCTTCTTCGCGAACTTACAGATACTATATTCAACCTGGAAAAGATAAATATACAAGATAGCATTAGCAATGAGGATGTAGCAATGATGAATCGATTACTGGATAAAATATCCATCACTCACCAGACTAGCATGCAGATAAAAAAGACAATATGGGAAGTTATAGGTACATTGCCATCAAATTCCACTCTAGAGATATGCATTATTAATTTATTGGAGAAATCACTAACATGGCAGCGAAAACCAAGGAATATTCAGAATAGTCAAGCCACAATGAATAAGATTCATACAAAAACATCTAAAGAAAATCATAACCAGTCTGCTAAGGTTTAATATTACAATATAGTAGCATCACCGATATGCTAGGATTTAACATTACCATATTTAATAGTAGCATCACCAATATGTGAAGATCTAATATTACCATAAAACAGCAGTAGCATCACAAATATTCTAAAATTTAATATTACATTAGTAGCATCACCTAGTAGGCAAAACCACATGCAAAAATCATCAAAACGCAAACAGAAAACTTTAAAATAGCATCTGCAACTTACATCTTGAGAGGAAATCTTTAGCCAACTTGGGGGAGTCCTCTTGTACGGTAGTGCTGAAGAGGAAATACCTTTCCTGCACATAAAGCAATGACACCAAATTCAATACCCACTACCCTGTGCGAACCGAAAATCCATTAAATTAATATGAAATGCACATAGTATTTAATAACAAGTTATGCCATGTAATAATAACAAACTATGCCATGTATACGGCTAGGAACAAGCTATTATTTTTGCAGGTCTTATAATGTATGTTCTAGTGGTCTCTATGATTTACCCAAAAAAAAGTAGTAATAATAACTATGTTAAATCATTAACAATTCAAATTTCCAGAAAAACAGTTTCTCATAGGGTCATCCGTCTTCACCATTTCTTGTAATATGCATCTGCTTACTACTGCTGCCCTTTTGTCTTATGCCTTTGCTGTTGAATCTTCAAAGAAATTGAATTTAACATATATGATATACCCAAGCCCCTAGGCATGAGTATTGTTAAAATTTAAAGAATCTAATTCCTTTTATGTCTGTTTCTGAGTTCTATTCATTAAATTATAACCCAGATAGAGCACAGTACTACGATCTCATGCACAATTCCTCTTCAAGATACATCATTTTGGAACTTGATGACATTGCTGTTAAACTATTCAACATCTTGTTGAGAAATTCTTATGAAATTGTTCATCTACTATACAGCTTCCTCAAAATTTTCTCAAAGACTGCACATCATTACAGAGTATCTTGCTTCATGAGAATCCGATTTCAATGGAACAATTCCAGCAGGTACAGAGTTGTTCATTTGGGTATCAAAGCTTGGCCATTTTTACTTTTTGCTTGATTTTTATTATTATCATCACCATCGTCTGTGTCTCCATGTCATACAACAGAGATAGTTGGAATGGAATGGCTAAGGGAGTCACAGAAGAGCATGGAATGGATGATCTCTTTCAGCAACTGATTGACATTAGTGGGGTTCATAACTGGGGTATTGTAGAACACAAAGTTCTTCAAGATCTGGGTTTAAATTGGTCTGATCTCTATTCTGTTGTTTGTTGCATTTTGGAAGTGTGGCAGAATAGGGAAGCTTCCCAAGTGCATGAGCTTATACTTGAAAGATATTGTTTTGTACTTGGCTGGATCACTCTATCAGATATTGATGTTAAGGAAGCTGGTGCTTTGCCATGGAGTCCTGAATTGGGCAGAGACAAGTTGCTTGAAATTGAATACTTCATAAGTTTTAGCAGAATTCTCCGCCATAATGTTCATTTTGGCCATACAGGGGAGCTATCACAGCTGGCAAATATCATTCTAGATATACTCTCAACATGATTTTTTTTTATGTTAAATAAAATGACTAGGCCTGAGGGTTTGATTCCTAGCTTATCCTCATAACTTATCCTCATCTGGTTGAATTGTGTTTAATACAGTTTTATTCTTTTCCTTTTCTGGTAAGTGGTGCTTCATTGTAAATCTTCCACTAGAGGTAAGCTTCTTCTCAGCTGATAGGCAGGATGTTTGCTCCCCATTCTTGATGCCTTCCAAGACTTTGAAGAGGAGTCCATATCTCCATTTTAACAAAAAATATTTTCATCTTTTGAGAATCTGAAAATAAATCTGAGTTATTCTTTTCTAGCAAGACCTATACTTCTGAATCTGATATTTTCAACTATGCAAGCTAGACTGCATTTCAGAGCAAATAAAGATAACCTCCTGTTCTCTTGATATACTGTACAGTGTATGCTGAATAATAAGATTACTACTGCCATACTTTATGCTAATCATTTTAGTATTGACTGATGATAAGAGTTTAAAAAGGGAATATCCTTTCATGGGACAAAATTA
>LPNX011135730.1:0-150568 GCA_001517045.1 Pseudotsuga menziesii | reverse complement strand
TATTCAAAACCATACCTCCTAACGACAATGTGATATCCATATAGGAACCAATCCCTTACTTTCATATATGGACTTAACTATAGAAGGTGCTTTCCTTGCTGTACCATCATGAGAATTATTTCACTTCTTGGTATATCTTGATTACCGTTGTCTGTAAATTCTACAAAGTTTGAATTATCAACCATCCTCAAGAAAAGGTCATTCCAATTATATACAAGCTCTTCACTACCATAATCACCAAATCTCCTCAAACTTAGTCATTGAAATGTTCATAATTCTAGAATAAAAACATAAAGAATAGGAAGGAGGGGTATCTGAATAGTTCGAGTGGAAGGAATTCTTCCAATTGCTCATTCATTTGTTGGGCTATGAAACTACATATATTTAGCTTTGTAGTACCTACTCCAGATGTGGGGTTCAAACTCAACAGTAAAATGGATTCATCTAGCACTTGATCATCTTGGTATTTGAGGACAATGCAAATGAGTGATATGGCCTCCTTAGAACTTTCAAAAAATACTACAATCTCATATGGAGGAGAAGTTTTAGGTAGTGCAACCCCTATTTCTAAATGATTACATAGGAAGATCCTTTTGTCAGATGGGTTCAAGCTTTGGTATGACAAAATCATGCCTCTCTCATCAATTTCTTTCATGGCTAGGAAATCAGGGATGCATAAATCTTTTTGAAGGGTTTTGGCTTCAATGTTACATAGGATTTTGGACCCATCAGAGGATAAAACCACTTTGTCTATGGGTGATTAGTGGACAACACATCAACTAATAAATATTAGGCAGTATACAGGGAGAGGGCACATTGATCTGGATAAATTGGACTCCCATAAGTAACAAGGATCCTAGTTAGAAATTGATAGGATCGAGCTTCTCTAATGGTGGTTTTCAGGTCAAAATTCGCTACAATTAGTCATAGATGCTTGCATGATGGTTAAAAACAACTTTGGCTCCAACAAATTTAGACTTAGGAACTTTACGTTTAGCTTTCTAAGACATTTTGATGGGTGAACTTTTATTGGTCAGGGAAAATATATTAATAAGGTAAACGGAGGGTAAAAACCTTTTTTATTGACTGGTAATAATGACAAACTGGTTAAAATAGAGAATACCCGGTCAAATTTGGAGGATGTTGGAAGGATAGTTGGCAAAGACATTGACTATTTGGTTGCAGGAGGTTTGGAAACCCAGAGTTCTACTTCAAATATGAAAAATGGATTTGAACTTGAAATTTTTTGGTTATTTATTTTCTCAATACCGGTGACGTTGGAAATGCGACTGGGGTCCACAATACGATTGTACCGAGGTGACTAGTCGACATGGTTGACATCGATACAACTTCACGTTTTTGACTTCAGGAGGAAACCACCCTAGTTTCTTAAGGAGGGAACACATGGTGGGGTTGGTGGTATGTGAAATGACCTCAAGAAGGAACAACCAACAAAAAATTAACACGCTTCTAGTGCAGTTTCAAGTACATTTTCCTTTTGAAATGACTTACCAAGAATGTGGTTTTTGTCAAGGACGCTCCTCAAACTTGAACAAATAATTTAATATGAATTGAATTAGATGGGGGGAGGAAAATGTATTTCGAATGCATGCATCGACCTCAAGAGGTGGAATATTTAGTGATTCATACATAAGAATATCAATCCTGTCAAAATTGTTTTGATGAGATTTTAACTTTTAACCCTTCCCTCAACTAGGCTAGATTTTAATTTTACCCTTCCCTTAACTTTTAACCCTTTCCTCAACAAGGCTAGCCGCTATGTTTTGTCCAAATTTTTCAGAAAGAATTTGCATGAAAAGTATTTTGGAAACCATACATTATCTCTTACCCACAAGCAATGCTTTATGAATATCCAGTTGTGAACACTTAAACTAAACCCAATCATCATGTCACAAATTTACTTAGGAAAACACATCACTTAAACAATAGTCCATACTCAACTTTATTATAATCAAGAGTTCCCTTGAAACAAATAAACACTTGGGCCACATGGGTTTAATCACCAAACTTAACACCATATTCAAAAATATCAAAATCTACTTCTATGCAATATATGTGTTGGGATGATTTAATAGGTTTGAGATATGAATATGAAGGTTTATTCGAACCTCTAGTGAGGAAGGGGATGTACAACTATCACATGGCTAACCATGAGACCAATTTGAGAGTGTTAATCCATCCACACACGAAGAGAGATGGATTTACATGACACCCCTCATTCTAATGATTGAGCATGTAGAACTAAGGTGCACAAGAAGATTTAAGGGTGATTTAATGACATTCTTATTCATTTGTTATTTTCAACTTAGCAATCAAAGAGGAAACAAATGTTATTGGAAGGTTCCCAAGCTTGTAGGGACACCCTTTTGATGTTGAAGATACCTATGTGTGTTGATTGCGCTCTCATTCTAATGGAGAATTTAGTGTCACTATCAAAGGAGAAGAAATCATTTTAAGTTTAAGTGTTGTAGGAGAGGTGAATGAGATTTAGGAGGAAGTCAATTTAGAGGATATCGAAGGAGAAGAAAGAGTTGTAAGTTTAAGGGCTATAAGAGAGGTGAATGAGATTTAGGGGGAAATCAATGTAGAGGATAACATAGGTAGGGAGAACGAAACAATCCCCAAACACCTTTATAAGGTTTGTTACTTCTAAAGAGGTGAACATGGTTAAAATCCCCATAATTGTATTTCTTTTTGTTAGTTGATGTATAAAGAAAAAGGGATATTTATGTTTGATTACAATGTGAAACCTTTTGGAATGTAAATAGAGGTTTTCTAGTGCCTTTCCCACAATAAAATTTAATGGAAAGCTATAGGCATCAATCTTAACTTCTTGTAAGGTTTCTTGAGCTCGCCTCTTCGGACCGCTTCGTTGAACTCCCTTGTCGAATGCGTCGTTTGTGAGCGTTCTGTACTCAGGAATCACAAATACATGTTATACTGAATTTTTGGGTTATGAAGTAAAACCCTAAACTGCTTTTGGTTGGTTTAGAGTTTGTTTTCCTTGGTTGAAGTAAGACCCTAAAGTGGTTTTAATTGGTGAAGATCTGTCTTCCTTGGTCTTTCTTATAGACCAATAGTAGGTTATCTTGAATAATGTAGTTTAACTAAATCAACTCACATTTGCAACCATTAATGACTATCCTCGATGCCAATTTAACAAATAAATTATAATAAATATTTTACAATCTTCTTAAAAAAAATTTACACCCACAAAACATTATAACACTTTTAAAATAACGAAAGTAGTATACCATGGTATCTTCACCGAAACTATGAAATAAAATGATGATAACACTTTTTAAATAAGGGAAGCAGTATACCATGGTATCTTCACCAAAACTATGAAATAAAATGATGAAATTCGTAGCATGACATCATTAACCACCAATCCCCTTGACTATACACCGAAAATCAAATTCATCGTACCACAAGAGATTTGACATTTTCGAGAGAAAGAAAATGTGGAATCCATGTTTTGGCATCATCGCCGACACTATATTCAGATTGGACGCCAATCATATCCAAACGACTCCATATTCAGACTGGACGCCAAGTCATATCCATACTCAGACTGGACGCCAAGTCATTTCACAATTATCACTTGATCTGCACACCATCATGTCGACTGCATTTTTAAAGTCTCATTGTTGCTTGCTCTGCAGTCTGCACTAGCAATCCATTCTTGCAGTTTCCCTGCGATTCATTCCAATTCCAATGGCAGGAATAGCAACCGCCCCTCATCACAATGCCTCTACCTCTTCCTCCACGCCATCTGGTTCTGCGTCCACTCGTTATCTCCATTATGATGTAATCATTAGCTTTTGTGATTACAATCATCGAGATCCAGATAAAGATGTCGTCCTGGATGTCCGCAAATTCGCTAGAGAGCTTTTCGGACGTCTTGAATCTTGTTATGGATTGAAGGTTTTTATAGACGCGCCAGACTGTCGGGACTTGGTGCTTGAGGACAATATTGACCCTGTAATGCAAGACGTTTTTTTAACACCCTTTATCCACATCCCCATTTTCTCCCCTAATTATGCGCTATCGATATGGTGCATGGATCAGCTCGTTCTCATCACAAAGTCGAGGTCTGCGGTTATTCCTATCTTTTACTACGTCCAACCGGCTGAGCTTAGGTGGAACGGCAAAGACAATAAGGGAAAGTACGCTGAAGCCCTGCGCAACTATGAAAAGAACGGCCAATATGGTTCCGAGAAGATTCAGGGTTGGAGAGACGCTCTATCCCACGTTGCAAGTTTAAGCGGTTTCGTCGTGGACAAGAGTCATCGGTGAGTATACCCCACTACCCGAATCCGATTTAGCTTTCAATTTGTTTGATTCATATGTACATCATAATAAGTGGAGCGTTTCTATTGCTTATTTATTTTACTTGGATGAGTGAATGAATATTCAGGGGCAAAGAAGAAGAGCTCTTGAATAAGATCGTACAAAGGGTGTTTACCGATTTTGATTTACCACGTTACCATGTTTTTATTAATCACCGGGGTGATGTGAAGGAGAAGTATGCCATGCCTCTCTACGATCTCCTTATATCCCGTGGTTTGCGAGTGTTTCTCGACAAGCCAGAATTGAAGGAGGGACTCGGGATTTCTAACCAAATAGAGTTAGCGATTCAACGCTCCTCTGTCCATATCGCTATGTTTTCTCCCAAATACGCGGAGTCCGAGTGGTGCCTTGATGAGCTTTTCCTGATGACAAAATCGAATGCTCCCATTGTGCCTGTTTTCTACAAGGTTAGTCGTTCTGATCTCCAGTGCACTGAAGAAAATAGTGATGGAATTTACGCTCAAGAACTGCGCAACCCCAAAAAGAAACAGCGATACGACCTAGAGACTCTTCAGAGGTGGAGAAACGCTCTTTCCTCTGTCGCAGAACTTCCTGGTTTCGAGCTGGACGAGTGAGGATCTTCTCCTGTACCCCTCCCAATCTATCTTAGTGCTAGTCTTTAATTTGTTTGGTACATGGCAATTCCGTAGATTATCTTACTCTTTAAATGAATATTCAGGAACCACGTCGACGTGATCTTGGATATAGTGGACAGCGTGTTGGAGAAACTTTCCGAAGTCGCTCCAAGCCCCGAAGACGCTCTAAGCCCCGAAGTGCAAAGAGTGGTGACAAGTGTTATTATGGATGATGTTCCAAAGCGACCCAAAGCCGTTCGAAGGGTTCAGAGGGAAAAGTATTATTTTGGCTTGGCGGAAAATTTAAAAGAATTTGAAAAGACAGTGCTATCTGGTAAGAATGAGTACCGCCCTCAGGTTGTGGGAATAGTGGGAGATGAGGGAGTCGGAAAAACGACCCTGGCCATAGAATTTTTCAAGCAAAATAGATCATATTATAGAAAATCCTCCTTTCTCTTTGATGTGAGAGAAATTGCAGCGGCATGGTCTTTAGAATATTTGAAAAAAAAGGTCATGAAGGACTTGAATCCCGATATCGGTACACCGAAGACATCTTGTCGCGTCCTTGTAATAGTAGATGACGTTGATCATGTGGATCAACTTGATGCATTCATGCCAATTGTACATGTATATCATCCAGAGAGTTTGATTCTGGTTACCTCTCGGGACAAGAGTGTCCTGATGAAAAGGTCAGGCAAGGTAGTTTCATCCATTTATCATCTAGCCGCAATACATAGTGTACACACCCGAGAGCTCTTCTGCTCCTATGCTTTCAATCAGCGATATCCACCTCCTAAATTTGCAGATCTCGTAGATAAGTTTTTAACGGTCTGCGGTGGATGGCCGTTATCGTTGAAAGTGTGTGGGGCGCTTCTCTGTGGAGAAGATGATAGCGATGAATGGCAAAAGAAATTAAAGCAACTTCCCGGGATACTACCTCGTGAGATTCATGGACGACTTAGAATTAGTTATGACTCACTACATCCGCAGGACAAACAAATATTCTTGGATATTGCGTGCTTTTACGTAGGAGAAGACAAAGATACGGCAATTAGAATATGGGGTTTGGAAGGGCTTCAAAATTTGGAGAACAGCTGTCTCTTGGAAGTGGACAGTGAAAATGCCATAAGAATGCAAAATCACATAAGAGATTTGGGAAAATCTATTGCACACGAAACAGGGCAGCCTCTTCGTCTATGGCGTCCGATCCACGACATTGATGCTTTGTTTGAGCAGCCCTCACAGGTATGTGATTCTGCAATTATTTAAACCTTTGTCTTCGGTTCAATTTGTATTAAAGTTTGTAAATGATTTTATTCAAAGAGAAGGATATAAGAGCTCCGTAGCTGTATACTTTTGATGAACGAACAGGTGATACCAGAAGTTCGCGGGATCGCCACTGTTCCTTGTCTCAAGTTTCCAGATGATGTTTTCGACACGGAGATGAGTTCAGAAATTTCATGGAGCAGACAGAGTGATGAGGTGTCCGGGCATTGTCTGAAACATTTGCAACTTGTTGCCACAGAAGGTTATTATTTAGAACGCATATTGACAAGGGTGGAGTCACCAAAACTCCTATGGCTCCGCTGGCATAACTGTCCTTACTCTTCCCTTCCTCCTTGGATTCCAATGGACAATGTAAGAGTTTTACAAGTGCACGGGAGCAGATTGGAAAGACTCTGGCAAAAGGAAACTCAGGTACGAAAATGTAGATACCCAGTAATTTGTAGACGGGAATCATCCATATTGTATATGTTTCTTATGTTTAAAACGTGAATTTATCAGGCACCTCGTGAATTGCGAGAGTTAAATATTCACGCTCCACTTTTAAAGTTTCCAGAGTCGCTAGGGCTGCTGCAGAGTCTGGAAAAGATTGTAGTGGACAATTTGGTGGATGGCATGGCACCTTTAGCAGCGTTGTCTGAAAATTTTTGTGAGCTTGTCTCCTTGAAATTTCTAAAGCTAAGGCGGTGCTACACATTACAGTTTCTGCCAGCTTCCTTCGGGGATTTAAGTAATCTAGAGCACATTGATCTGTATGGCTGCAAAAAGTTGAAATATCTCCCCGACTCCTTAACGACGTTAACAAATCTGCGGCACATTGATTTGTCTGATTGCAGAAGTTTGATGGGGCTCCCCTACTACGTGGGGAATTTAACAAATCTGCGGCACATTGATTTGTCTGGTTGCATAGGTTTGGAGTTCCTCCCCGACTCCGTGGGGAATTTAACAAAACTGAAGCGCATTGATCTGCGTGGTTGCAGAAATTTGGAGAAGCTCCCCGACACCGTGGGGAATTTAACAAATCTGCGGCACATTGCTCTGTCTCGTTGCGGTAAGTTGGGGAAGCTCCTCTATTCCATGAAGAAACCGCGGCACATTGCTCCGTCTCGTTGCGGTGAGTTGGGGAAGCTCCTCTATTCCATGAAGAAACCGCGGCACATTGCTCCGTTTCGTTGCGGTAAGTTGGGGATGCTCCCCGACTCCCTGGGTAGTTTAATAAATCTGCAGTACATTGATAGCACCCCCAACTCCCTGGGTAATTTAATAAATCTGCAGTACATTGATCTGTCTCATTGCGATGGGTTGGGGATGCTCCCCGACTCCGTGGGGAATTTAACAAATCTGCGGCACATTGATTTGTCTGGTTGCATAAGTTTGAAGACGCTCCCCGACTCCGTGGGGAAGTTAACAAATCTGCGGCACATTGCTCTGTCTGGTTGCCATGGGTTGGGGATGCTCCCCGACACCCTGGGTAATTTAATAAATCTGCAGTACATTGATCTGTCTCATTGCGATGGGTTGGGGATGCTCCCCGACTCCGTGGGGAATTTAACAAATCTGCGGCACATTGCTCTGTCTGGCTGCTCAAGTTTGGAGACGGTCCCCGACTTCTTCTGGAATTTAACAAGTATTCAGCACATTGCTCTGTCTGGTTGCCATGGGTTGGGGATGCTCCCCGACTCCCTGGGTAATTTAATAAATCTGCAGTACATTGATCTGTCTCTTTGCCATGGGTTGGGGATGCCCCCCGACTCCGTGGGGAATTTAACAAATCTGCGGCACATTGATTTGTCTGGTTGCATAAGTTTGAAGACGCTCCCCGACTCCATGGGGAATTTAACAAATTTGCAGCACATTGCTCTGTCTGGCTGCTCAAGTTTGGAGACGGTCCCCGACTTCTTCCGGAATTTAACAAGTATTCAGCACATTGATCTGTGTGATTGCCAAAGTTTGAAGATGCTCCCCGACTCCCTGGGTAATTTAATAAATCTGCAGTACATTGATCTGTCTCGTTGCGATGGGTTGGGGATGCTCCCAGACTCCGTGGGGAATTTAACAAATCTGCGGCACATTGATTTGTCTGGTTGCATAAGTTTGAAGACGCTCCCCAACTCCGTGGGGAATTTAACAAATCTGCGGCACATTGATTTGTCTGGTTGCATAAGTTTGAAGACGCTCCCCAACTCCGTGGGGAATTTAACAAAACTGAAGCGCATTGATCTGCGTGGTTGCAGAAGTTTGGAGACGGTCCCCGACTTCTTCTGGAATTTAACAAATGTGCAGTACATTCCTCTGTCTGATTGCGAGCGTTTATTGAAGCTCCCCAAATCCTTGGGGTATTTAACAAATCTGCAGGACATTCATCTATCTAATTGTGTAAGTTTGGAGAAACTCCCCGATTCCTTGGGGGATTTAAAAAATCTGCAGCACATTGATCTGTCTGGTTGCAAAAAGTTGGAGAAGCTCCCCGACAGCTTGGGGAATTTAACAAATCTTCAGCACATTGTTTTGTCTCATTGCACAATGTTGGAGGTACTCCCTGACTCCTTGGGGGAATTAAAGAATCTAAAGCGCATTCCTCTGTCTGATTGCGAGCGTTTATTGAAGCTCCCCAAATCCTTGGGGTATTTAACAAATCTGCAGGACATTGATCTATCTAATTGTGTAAGTTTGGAGAAACTCCCCGATTCCTTGGGGGATTTAAAAAATCTGCAGCACATTGATCTGTATGGTTGCGAAAAGTTGGAGAAGCTCCCCGACAGCTTGGGGAATTTAACAAATCTTCAGCACATTGTTTTGTCTCGTTGCACAATGTTGGAGGTACTCCCTGACTCCTTGGGGGAATTAAAGAATCTAAAGCGCATTGATCTGTCTTTGTGCGTAAGCTTGGATGCGCTCCCCGACTCCTTTAAGAGATTAACAAATCTACAGCACATTGATCTCTCACATTGCAGAAGTTTGCAGATGCTCCCCGATTCGTTTAACAGATTTACACCTCTGCGGGACATTGCTTTGCTCCCATATTCGTCGGTGAGGTTAACAAAGCCCCCTACCATTGAATTGTCTGGTTGCGAAAATTTGGACCCATATTACTGGCGTAGTTTTAAAAAACCAAAATGGTTGGTAGCCTGTAACCAGAAACGTGACGAATTCAATGTTGTAGCAGACGGCCATTGGAACTCTGGGAGGCAAGAACTTTTTTGGAAGGAACATAATGATGGGGTTTTGACGGACTCAGGTATCTATTAGGGCTGTGTTTAATGTTTTTGATTTTTGTATCTAGAATGAAGGAAAATAGCTAAATTCTTAGTAAAGTAATTATGTAAATGCTGATGACTTAGTATCTAAGACTTGGTGTAGAACCAAATGGTTATTATTTTAGAGATGACATATAAAAACTCTTTTTGAGCAGTTTAGGTTGTCAATGGGTTGGTTAACTCTCTCTATTTTGAGAAGTTTAACTCTCTCTATGTGTATAAATATGATACAACTTATATAAATACAAAGTTGTTTTAATGCAAAAAAAGAGTCTGTTAACATATGTGTTAAGGTGAAATAATAAATAGCTTGCCGCTTAGGTAGAATAGATGGTTTTGCTGAAAAGATAAGGGGAGTAGCCGATGTTTGTTAACTCTCTCTATCAAAATATTGTTTAGATATGTTTTATGTGAATGTATGAATAAATGCCAAATCTCTGTTTAGATATATTTTATATTATTTGAAAATTGTTTAGATATATTTTATATTAATCTAGAATGTCTAGATATATCATATATTATTTGAATATTATTTAGATATGTTTTATATTAATCTAGAATGTTTAGATATGTCATATATTAATGTATGAATAAATGTTAGTGTTTTTTGGTGATCTGTAAATTATGGAACTGTGTTATTTCTAATTGTGATGTTTTGCAAATCATAGTTTTGGTAAACTATATCTATTGGTGTATTGAGTTACATTAATTAGGTTTTAAATCACATACAAATTTATCAACTACTTAATTATATATTCCAATTTTTTGTTGTCATATATCTTTATCATTTAAATTAACTAACTTTAGTTTAAAAATAATATATATATATATTTTAGAAATGTCTAAAAATGAGAGAATTTAGACCAACCAAAATCTTACAAAATCTTAATCAAAATCAAAATCAAAATCTTAAAACAAATCAATATATTCCAACCAAAATCTTAATATTTTTAAACTATTCCCTCACCAAATTACTACTCAATTATATATCCTAAATTCTTACTAATCAATTATATATCCTAAGAATTTTGAAATGTTATATATCCTAAATATAATTACTATTTCTCAATTGTATATCCTAAATTCTTGTGTCATTTAAAAAAGAAAAGAAAACTTCATATAATAAAATATAAAATTCATTAATTTTTTTTAAATTTTATAAATGTTTAATTTTATTGTAATATTATCTTAAGATTTTTATTATTATATATATTAAATGAATAATTGTATTATAGAGTTTATATATTTGAATTTGTATATTTTGAAATATAATATTATAGAGTTTATATATTTGAATTTGTATATTTTGAAATATAATATTATAGAGTTTATATATTTGAATTTGTATATTTTGAAATATCAAATATCAACTTAATTTAAAAGGATTTTTATTATTATATATATTAAATGAATAATTGTATTATAGAGTTTATATATCTGAATTTGTATATTTTGAAATATGATATTATAGAGTTTATATATCTAAATTTGTATGTTTTGAAATAACATATATCAAATTAGTTTAAAATATAAAATTTGATTAATTTTTTTTTAATTATTTATTTATATATATGTGTGTGGGAGGTGCTGGTTATGCAAATTACAGTGATATTTGGACAAATTTTCATTTATATATTTTATGATTTTTAGTATTTATATATTAGCAATTGTTTCAAGAATGTGTAATAATACACTTACATGTTGTTAAAGGGTGACATAGTTGAAAAATGAGAAACTAGAATGGATTTGTTGTTTGGGGGGAAAGTCCAAAAAAAGTGCATAGGCTAAATTTTGTTTGTTGTGTAGGCTTAGCATGGTACCTTGAGTATATCACAAAGCAGCTACCAATTTTGTAGGGAAGGACAAGAAAGGGTGAACTTTAAAGATTTTATGTACAAAGTCATGTGAATAATTTATTACGCTATTTGCAAATTGGGTGATGTTCCCCAAGTTTTATGTCCCTTCAAAAATTGTGGGATAAACATATTTAAAATACTTTAACCATGGGATTGTACTTATTTTTTACTTGACACTTGTAAGTGAAAATACCAGAAAAATGTTCTATTTGAATTAAAAAGATGAAGAATTAGGTGAGTGACATGTGGGAAAGGTCAAAGGAAGAGGTAGAAAAACTTGAAGGAGGTACAAGGATGCTAGGTAAACATTCTATAGCTATGAAAAGTGCAAAGGTCAAGCAAGATGGAGAATTTTGGTGACTCATCAATGCTTTGAGATTGTGGAAAGAAACGAGGTAGTGGAGACATCCAAAAACATTTTAGAGATATTTATAATGAATATCTTTGTAAAGCATAATTCTTCACTAGATTCTCCTACCAGTTTTTCCATAAGGAGAAAAGTTGAATGATAATTAGATGCCCAATCTATGCAAGATGGAATATAATTTCCTAGTATCAACTAAAACTAATTTGAGGTCTGATCTTCATCGAAAGGTGTAGCCAGGAATGCACTACTTGTCCAATGGATTGGGATCCAACATGCTATTCATATACATGAAACACCATGCACTTTGGCCTCCTTGGGTGTAGTCGGTGGCTATGTGTTGTCAGTGTGGTGTGACTGACAACCAGCTTCCAAAAGGCTTGTAAATTAGTTTTGATTCACTATGTTAACTTAGTGTTTAATTTTCATTTCACTTAAGCTTAGCTTTTTCTTATTTAGATTTTTGTAGCCTTGCTAAAATCTTTCATATTTTCTGTTTCTATATATATATAACTTTCTTACTACTCTTTTATTCTAAATTTGTGTGCATTGGGTATCCATAACAATTGTGAGATAGCAATGGTTTATAAGGCATGCCCACACCCAAAATCTTTCCAATTCAGCAAAAGATTTATTAATATGAAAGTTTACTTTCATGTGCATGTGCAAGCCTTACTATTACAATGCAAGCCTTAGTATTACAACATCAGTAGCATATTCTGATTCGGAGTTGTGGTTTGTCTACTACTTTGAACAATGAAAGGTGACTTTCAATTTGGTTTGGTTATTTTAAGAAAATCAAGCTTTATTGTTTTAATGTTTTGAGAAAAATCTCAGTTGTTTGAACTTTAAAACTTTTATCAAACAAATTCAGCACATATGTATGTCATAAATCAGCCACAAGAATTTCATGAATATATTAGCCACATAAATATATCATCCACATATAAATCTCATAGATATATATAAATTAGCCATATGAATCGATCAACCATGAGAGACAAGATATACCTTGGGAAAACCCTCCAAACACGGAGGATGAAAACCCCAACAACTATTTGATTATGACATATAGATTTGCAAATAATGGTTTACAACACATAAGCAGATTGCCCAATAAGAGATGGCACCTCAACAGTAGAGAAGAGAGATCCAAAGAAACCTTGCAAAAACAATTGTATGCAAGTGTATTAAACTTGCCATATGCCTAGCATATTAATAACAAGCCAAAAACCCTAGCATGCAGAAGGTAGTGCATAGGAGGTTCAGTAAACATACTAAGAGCACCACATAGTACATTTACAAGGAGGGGCTAACTATAACTCCCTCCATACAAACATAAAGGCTCTTCCTTTTCTTAATTAGCTTTCCCCATCCTCAACTAAAAGTGAACTCACTTAACTTGAACTAAATGTTAAATTAAATGTTAACTTAATTGAACTGAATGATAAAAAATTGAATGACGAATTTAACAAATCTACAACACATTCGATCTATCTGGTTGCACAAGTTTGAAGACGCTCCCCGACTGCGTGGGAAATTTAACAAATTTGCAGCACATTGCTCGGTCTGTCTCGTCAAGGTTGGAGACAGTCCCCGACTTCTTCTAGAATTTAACAAATCTTCAACACGTTGACCTGTCTGGTTGCCAAAGTTTGAAGATGCTGCCCGACTCCCAGGTTAATTTAACAAATCTGCAGTACATTGATCTGTCTCGTTGCGCAGTGTTGGGGAAGCTCCCCGACATCTTTGGGAAATTAACAAATGTGTAGCACATTGATCTGTTTGGTTCCGAAAGTTTGGTGATGCTCCCCAACTGCTTGGTTGCAAAAATCTGTATCCCATCGATCTATTTGGTTGCAAAAATTTGAAAAAAGCTTCCCAACTCCTCGGGGAATTTAATAAATCTGCAACACATTGATCTGTCTCGTTGCCTAAGGTTGGAGATGCATCCCAAGTCCTTGGAGAATTTAACAAATATGCTGCACATTGATCTCTCTCATTGCCGAAGTTTGTAGGTGCTTCGCAATTTAATGGGAAATTTAACAAATCTGCAGCACAGTGATCTCTCTCATTGCCGAAGTTTGCAGGTACTTCCCAATTCAGTGGGAAATTTAACAAATCTGCAGCACATTGATCTCTCTCATTGTCGAAGTTTGTAGGTGCTTCCCAATTCAGTGGGAAATTTAACAAATCTGCAGCACATTAATCTGTCTAGTTGGGAAAGGTTGGAGACGCTCCCCGACTGCTTGGGAAATTTAACAAATCTGCAGCACATTAATCTGTCTAGTTGGGAAAGGTTGGAGACGCTCCCCACTGCTTGGGAAATTTAACAAATCTGCAGCACTTTGATCTGTCTGGTTGCAAAAGCTTGGAGATGCTCCCCAAGTCCTTTGGGAATTTCACAAATCTGAAGTACATTGATTTGTCTTGTTGCGCAAGGCTGAAGATGCTCCTCGATGCCTTCAGAAATTTAACAAAGCTGCAGAACAATGCTCTGTCTGGTTGGGAAATGTTGGAGATGCTCCCCGACTCCTTGGGGAATTTAACAAATCCGCAACACATTGATCTCTCTCATTGCCGAAGTTTGTAGGTGTTTCCCAATTCAGTGGGAAATTTAACAAATCGGCAGCACATTAATCTGTCTGGTTGGGCAAAGTTGGAGAAGCTCCCCGACTGCTTGGGAAATTTAACAAATCTGCAGCACATTGATCTGTCTGGTTCCGAAGGCTTGGAGATGCTCCCCAAGTCCTTGGAGAATTTCACAAATCTGAAGTACATTGATTTGTATGGTTGCGCAAGGTTGGGGATGCTGCCCGACGCCTCGGGAAATTTAACAAAGCTGCATCACATTTCTCTGTCTGGTTGCGAAAAGATGGAGATTCTCCCCGAGTCCTTGGGGAATTTAATAAATCTGCAGCACATTGATCTGTTAGGTTGCGCAAGTTTGGTGATGCTCCCCGACTCCTTGGTGAATTTAACAAATCTGCACCACATTGATCTGTCAGGTTGCGCAAGTTTGGTGATGCTCCTCGAGTCCTTGGGGAATTTAGCAAATCTGCAGCACATTAATCTCTCTCATTGCCGAAGTTTGCAGGCGCTTCCCCATTCAGTGGAAAATTTAACAAATCTGCAGCACATTTATCTCTCTGATTGCCGTAGTTTGCAGGAGCTTCCCAATTCAGTGGGAAATTTAACAAATCTGCAGCACATTCATCTGTCTTGTTGCGAAAAATCGAAGATGCTCTACGACTCCTTGGTGAATTTAACAACTCTGAAGCACATTTATCTCTCAAATTGTTGAAGTTTGCAGAGGCTCCCCGAATCAGTTGGAAATTTAACAAATTTGCACTCTATTGATCTCTGTCATTGCCGAAGTTTGCAGATGCTCCCTGGTTCATGGGAAAAATTAGCAAATCTGCAGCGCATTGATCTCTGTCATTGCCTAAGTTTGTATATGCTACCCGGTTCATGGGAAAATTTAACAAATCTGTAGCGCATTGATCTCTCTCATTGCCCAAGTATGCAGAGGCTCACCGATTCAGTGGGAAATTTAAAAAATCTCCAGCACACTAATCTGTCTGGTTGGGCATGCTGGACGATGCTCCCCGGCTCCTCGGAGAATTTAATAAATCTTCTGGACCTTTGTCTGTCTGATTGCACAAAATGGAGCGCAATCCCCGACTGGTTGGGGGTTTTTAAAAAGCTGCAGCATATTGATCTGTCTCGTTGCGCAATGTTGAGGATGCTCCCCAACTGCTTGGGGAATTTAACAAATCTTCAGCACATTGTTCCGTCTCTTTGCACAATGTTGGAGGTACTCCCTGGCTCCTTGGGGAATTTAAAGAATCTAGAGGGCATTGTCTGTCTGGTTGCGTAAGGTTGGATGTGCTCCCCAACTCCTTTGGGAGTTTAACAAATGTACAACACATTGATCTCTCACATTGCAGAAGTTTGCAGATACTCCCTGATTCGTTTGAAAATTTAACAAATTTGCAGCACATTGATTTGTGATGTGAGAGCTTGTACATGCTTCCATCTCGCGTAGGATAAACGTTCACCAAATCGCCCCGCTTTGCCGGCGAATTTTGTATAGAAACCGGTCTAGATTGTTAACGGAAGTGTTATTTTTTCAATTAAAAAATTTCTGCGATTAGATTTAGTTGATCGAAATGGCCTATTTCAAAACGACCCAGATTGCCCAAATTGTAATTTAAAACGTGGAAATCGTTGTTTCAGCCAAATATTCCCTGCCGGATTCCGGCGAGTCGGGGGCGATTTGGTGAACGCTTATACTGCTCCCTTCCATCTTCGTTGGTGAGGTTAACAAATCCCCCTACCATTGAATTATCTGTTTGCAATTATTTGAACCCATATTCCTTGAGGAATTAAAAAAAATGTAAACATGGTTGATAGCCTATTACCAGAAACGTGACGACACCTTTCGTTTATGGAAAAACGAAAAATAAGCGCCACATGAGGGAAAAGTTAAGTTTCGTTTCCAAAGTCGATAACTGTTTCTCAATAAATGCTGCAAGGAGGAGGTTGTTTCTCCTTGTAAGGTTTGCCAATACACCAAAACCTGCAGATGTTGGTGAACATTTGAAACCCAGCACAAGGCCCTATCACCAGGAGTGGCAGTTAGTCCACTTGTTTTATATTCCCAGAGGTGCGGTGTTATACCATGTGGAGGTACCCGATACTCCAACACTCCTGAATCCTCCATTCCTTTAATATTTACTTGTACTTCAAGCATATTTGATAAGAAAAAAAATAAAAGAGGGTATACAGAACCCCATACAGGAGGGGTTTCATCCTCGAGGCAATGATTTTTGTAAAATGATTTTGTGGATTGGGTAAAGGAGGTGCACAAAATATATTCTCTGGAGTTGTGTTATTGGTTTAGATTGGTCAGGGATTTGAGAAAAGAAGATTTTTTTTCAACATATCTATTAGGAATTTAATGCTGTAGCATGTCTTTCCAAACGGGTCATTGGAATTCTGGGAGGCAAGATTTTTTTGGGAAGAACACAGTGATAGAGTTTTGACACACTCAGGATCTTCGAGTATTTATTATAGTTGTTTTTAATTTTTGTATTTAGATTGAAGAAAATAGTTATAATACTTATTACTAGAGTAATTATGTAAATGCTGATGACTTAATATAAAATTGAATGGTTATTATCTGAGAGTTAGGCTGTCAATTGGTTGGTTAACCTTGACTATTTATTTTGAGAAGTCTAAGCAACTCTCCCTATATATATAACTATGCCACAACTTACATGAATACAAAATTGCTTTTTATGTGTGAAAAAAAAACATACATAATTCTGTTAACATATATCTGTCTTAAAGTGAAATGATAAATAGCTTGAGGCTTAGGTGAAATAGATGGTTTTGTTGAAGATATAACGGGTGCTTGTTAAATATTTGTATCCAAATATTGTTTAAATATGTCTTATATGAACTTGTGAATAAATGTCAGATCTGTGTATCTGAATATTGTTTAGATATCTTATATTAATAATAAATGTCAGTGTTTTATGTTGATTTGTAAATTATGGAATTGTGCTATTTTTAATTGTAAATTATGGAACTGTGCTATTTCTAATTATGATGTTTTGCGAATCATAGTTTCGATAAACTACATCAATATATGTATTGAGCTAGATTCGAATCCATATCACAGACAAATTTACCAATTACTTAATTTTATATTTCATATTCTTGTTATTTGATGTGTAATATATCTTTGTCATTTAAATTAATCTCTGTTCTAAAGTAAAGTTATATATATATATATATATATATATTTTGGAGATGTCTAAAAATTCTAGGATTTACAGGAGAGGAAATAATCATTTTCTTTTGGATTATTTTCTAGGAATTAAAGGTTTTTTTTATAGCAAAATTAGAATGTAACTATGTTTTAATCCCTCTTTTTATTGTACAAATAGATTTAGATCATATTTTATCAAAATCGTGCCAAAAAAATCAACCTATTCCAACCAAAATTGTAAAAATTTTAAACTATAGGTTCACCAAATTACTACTTCTCAATTATATATACTAAATTCTTATGCTTTGAAATGCCATATATCCTAAATTCAATTGCTACTCAATTATATATCCTAAATTCTTATACTTTGAAATGTCATATATATAGAATCTTAAAGTTTATATAATAAAATATAAAATTCATTGAATTATTATTTTTTAAAATATATATATATTTTTTAAAATACAAAATTTGATTAATATATGCGCGCTATGTAAATTATAGTGGATATTTGGACAAATTTTCATTTATATATTTTATAATTTTTATTATTTATATATTAGCACTTGTTTCAAGAATGTGTAATAATATGCCCATATGTTTGTTTCAAGAATGTGTAATAATATGCTCACATGTTGTTTTTGGAGGGTGACATGGCTGAAAAAAGAGAAACTAGAATAGATTTGTTGTTTTGGTGAAAAAGCCCAAAAGAAAGTGCATAGGCTAAAGTTTGTTTGTTGTGTAGACCTAGGATGAAAGTGCATAGGCTAAAGTTTGTTTGTTGTGTAGACCTAGGACACTACCTTGAGTGTATCATAAAGCCGCTACCAATTTTGTAGGGAAGGACAAGAAAGTGTGAACTTTAAATATTTTATGCACAAAATCATGTGAATAATTTATTAGGCTATTTGCAAATTGGGTGATGTTGGCTAAGTTTTATGTCCTTGCATAAATTATGGGATAGATACATTTAAAATGCTTTAATCATGGGATTGTACTTAATTTTTACCCGACATGTGCAAGTGAAAAAAACACTACTAATTTTATTAACTTGAAAAATGTTCTATTTTGAATTATGGCAAGAGGTAGAATCAGGTGAGGGACAAGTGGGGAAGCTCAGAGGAAGAGGTAGAAAAGCTTGAAGGAGGTACAAGGATGCCAGGTAAACATTCTATAGCTGTGAAAAGTGCAAAGGTCAAGCAAGATGGAGAATTTTGGTCGTTCCAAGACTGTGATCAATGCTTTGAGATTGTGGAAGGAAACATGGTAGTGGAGACATTCTATCAGCGATACTCGATAGACAAAGCATTCCATGAAGTCTATGGTTCACTTGGTATCTATATACAAATAAATTATCTTTAAAATAATATTTTAGAGATATTTATAATGAATATCGCTCTGAAGCATAATTCTTCACTAGATTCTCGTACAAATTTTTCCATAAGGAGAAAAGTTGAATGATAATTAGATACCCAATCTATGCAAGATGGAATAGAATAGCATCAAGTATCAACTAAAATTAATTTGAGGTATGATCTTTATCGAAGGGCGTAGCCAGGATGGACTGATAATAATGCACTACATGTCCAATGGATTGGGATCCAACATACTATTCATATACAAGAAGCACCTTACAGTTTGGACACCTTGCTTGTAGTCGGTCGCTATATGACGTTAGTGTGGTGTGACTGACAACAAGCTTCCAAAAAGGCTTGTAAAATAGTTTTGATTAACTGTGTTAACTTAATGCTTAATTTTCATTTCACTTAAGATTAGATTTTTCTTATTTTGATTTGTGTAGCCTTGCTAAAATGTTTCATATTTTCTGTTTCTATGTATTTATAATTTTGTGGCTACTCCTTTATTCTAAATTTGTGTGCATTGGGTATCCATAACAATTGTGAGATAGCAATGGTTTATAAGGCATGTTCACACCCAAATCTTTCCAATTCACCAAAATATTTATTACTATGAAAGTTTACTTTCATGTGCATCTGCAAGCCTTACTATTACAATGCAAGCCTTAGTATTACAACAACAATAGCATATTCTAATTCGGAGTTGTGTGGGTTGTCTACTACTTTGAACAATGAAAGGTGACTCTCAGTTTGGTTTGGTTATTTTAAGAAAATCAAGCTTTAATGTGTTGAGTTGCTTGAACTTTAAAACATTTATCAAACAATTTCAACACATGCATTTCATAAATCGACCACATATGAATATATCAGCCACATATAAATATAGTAGATATATCAATCACGTAAATCAGCTCCATAAATCAGCCATATGAATCAATCAGCCATATGAATCAATCAACCATGAGAGACAAGATATACACTAGGAAAACCCTCCAAGCACAGAGGATGAAAAAACTAGCAATTATTTGATTATGATAGATAGATTTGCAGAGAATGGTTTACAACACATAAGCAGATTTCCCAATAATAGATAACACCTTAGCAGTAGAGAAGAGAGATCCAAAGCAACCCTGCAAAAACAATTGTATGCAACTGTATTGAACTTCCCATATGCCTAGCATATTAATAACAGTCCAAAAACCCTAGCATGCAGAAGGTAGCGCATATGAGGCTTAGTAAGCATACTGAGAGCACCACATAGTGCATTCACAAGGAGGAGCTAACTAGAACTCCCTCCATGCAAACATTAGCGCCCTTCCTTTCCTTAATTAGCTTTAACTGAAAGTGAATGGACTTGAACTGAATGTTAAATGTATGGAACTGAATGTTAACTGAATTGAACTGAATGATAACTTACTTGAATTGAATGTTAACTGACTTGAACTGAATGTTAACTTACTTGAACTAAATGATAATTGAATTGAACTCAATATTTAACTAACTACTGATCACTTAGTTAATAATCTAACTTAAGTGTTATTAGTGCTTCACACTTAGTCCATCCATGCACAATTTCTATTATTAACTTTTGCATGGATCTGTTTAGTTAACTGATGCATGCTGATTGATGAGCATTAAATCTTCTTTACTTATTGATTACATTCATTAATAGTTCAAATGATGCTTTGACTGAGGAATTGATTGAGGCACTCATATTTTACTGAAGCTTTATAACTAGAGTTCACTTGGACATTTGCATGGGCAATTCAAACTCTCTTTCTCTATGCTTTATCTCATTATCATTAAATAATTAATGCATGGTTCATATGTGTATTAATTACCCATCTTATCATATCATACTCAGAACAATTATTCCATACGTACTGATGATCATATATATTACCCTGGGCCATATAGTCATATGCTAAAGTTTTCACTCTAGGGGTAGCTAAGCCCTAAACAAGACTTGTAGCACTTAGTGACCATGACTAGCAATATTTCACATAGTATAACCACATGACTTGATGCAACACAAGTCCATCTCCATAATTGGAGATCCATTCTCATAGGGTACCGTCTAAGAGAATCACTGACTTGATACAACACAAATCTAGACTTGATACAACACAAGTCCACAGTCTCGATACAACAAAAGACTCCAATCTTGATACAACACAAGATAAAAGTACAGACATCCACCTTAAAACATGAGGACATAGTTAGGACTTGATACAACACAATGTCCTGACTTGATACCACACAAGTCCTTAACTTGATACAACAAAAGTCTCAGAGAATGACTCTTGATGTTGTACAAACAAGACAATGTACATTATGGTCAAATATAAATCTCAATTCTTAGGATCTAGAGCATATACCAATTCTTGTCTAAGGAAAATACAAATGTTTTTTAGGCTCTGCTCCACCATTGGTCTACTCATTACATTTAAATACTTATCAAAGTGATTGATACATCATTGCCAACGGTTGAATGGATTCATCTCTTTGATGAACAAAGAATGCTAAAGGACATTTTCTGCAACCCACAAGGAATGATAATTCAATTTCTACAAAAACTTTATATATAAAAAAATTCTTTATTGTACAAAATTTTAACACATTTAGGCATCATAAGGCACAAGAATAACAATTCTTGAATATGTAGATATTGAAAATGCAAATACATTTTTCCCAACTTAAGTATTAAAAAAGAACAACCCTTGAATCAAAAAAATTAAATTAAAAAAGAACAGTACTTGAATATTTAGATCTTGCTAATGAAAAATTAGATTTAAAACCAACCAACCAATTTTGGACTTATTTTAAGCTCATAATGAAAATATTGTACAATAATCAGAAAATAATTGTGTATCCTATATGAAAATTATACCACAAAATTTTCTTTCAACAGACAAAGACTAACAATTATCATCAACTATAGGGTAGTCATGGATAACATTTCTAATGAGTGCATTTTTCATGGAAAATACATACTTTCATATATAAAACTCTAGCCATGTGAGAGTCCTTGAAGAACATAATGGCAACCTAAATGCAATTTGTTATTGGATATTTCATGTTTGTCATACAGTCCTAGAAGAACTCTATCCTCTCTTACAAAAATTCAATCCCATAGCTTAAAAGATCAGAGTTGTAGTTCTAATAATGGATTCTTTCATGTTTCAAAAGGCCTTGAAATGCAACTGGAAGTGTCATGAAGTACATTGAACATTTTCAAATTTACTCTAGGATAATTGTACAAGAATACATATAAACAAGAAGGTCTAGAAATATTGCTAGAATTTTAAACTGGATGGCCGCAGTAATAAAAAATATACTTATTGTTATGGTAAAGTCTTAATACAAGTGTGATTATTATAAAAGAAGAAGGTGCCATTGTCATCCATGCAAAAAATATAGAGAAGCAACATGTTCTCTGTCCATTTGCACTATGGCTAGTCATGTGTTATTCATCGGAGAATGAGTTCCCATCCTAGGATGAAATAAGAAAGTGATTGTTAGAGAAGAAGTGAAATATAGAAAAGAAACTTGATTGTCACAATTAAATATACTAGCAATTGCCTCAAGAAAGTGCAATAATATGCTAGTAGGTTGTTGGTGTAGGGTGAAATGGTTGAAAAAGATAAACTAAAACCAAATTAGATAAAACATTCAAGCTTGATCGCATATTGTTTTTTACACTTTAGTGCATATATAATTGGTATAAAATGCATAATACCAATTTAGCATTCTTGTGCTCAAAACTGAGCACTTTGAATGGCATTTTGTTTTATGAAATCCATTACCAGAAATTAGGATACATTGAAGCTATTTTTATTTAATTTAGATTAGATTTGTCAAAAGATAAAGGCTTCATTTCCTAGGACTCAACTATTCAACAAAGCTCTAAGGATTTTCTAATCTAAAATGCATTGTTTGTTCTACAATATTTAACCATACTATAGAAACATAATTTCCACATATTCTCATAGTAAACATACTGTATGAATTGTACTGATCAAAAGAAAGGCTTTGATGGAAAACATAATTAAATGTGGCATGACAATAAATTAACGAAAAATAATTTTGGTATGTGACAACAAACATTATATTAAAATCCTTTGATGATATTAACAAAAAACGTACTGAAATGAATTCAACAATGATCTCCAAGCAATAATAGAGTGAATATGAGAAAAATCATCAAATAAGATCAACTAGAAGGAGAAACAGGAAATACCATATAATTAAGGGCCTTTATTGGAGTTGTGATCTTTTTATAAAATTCCAAGATCGTGAATTCTTAGAAAGGCGGAAAGGTTTGGAAATAGTGTACATGAAGGTAAACTGGGGATTTTCAAGTCCTAGAAGAGGATGGCCCTTTGGCTACATAGTAAGTTTGGGAATATACTTCAAGTATGGTATTGCTTCATTGACACACACTTTTTAGGAAAGGAAGTTGGACAGTAAAGGATTTCATATATGGTGTGATGTGTGGGGCAGAGATTTGGGGAATCAGATTCCATGAAGAGTTAGTAATCTCTAAAAAAGAGTATATTATATGGTAGACATCTAAATCACTAAAATGGTTTGGAGTTGTTATAGCATGTTTTGCCACACCTTATGCATCATGCCTTGATGGCATTCCCTTATTCCTATGTAGACTCATTATATCCCCCTTTCTCAGTGTATTACTTATGCTTCAGTATAACCCTAAAAAACCAATTTTGAAGATATAAGTGGGTGAAAAACCATGCAATCCGCATATATACAAACTTGCACCATTACAACCTATGTAGATAAGATTGTTTGCTCAAAATTAAAAATATTTCAGATTTTCCATGCCAAGTAATGGTGGTTACGATCCTTGACCTTCTATATGCTAGAAAACGCTCCGATTCAACCCTCCATTTCCCATTTGAGGTCTATATATTGAGCCATTGTGAAGAATTGGAGCCAGAGAAACTTTGAGAGTAAGGAAACTATAACGAATTTTTTTTCCCATTGCCATATGCTTGAGTCTACATCCCTTTATCCTCGTTGATTGAATCATTTTATAAGTTCATATCCCAAGCTCTCCATTATCTTTGTGAACTTTCTTTTGCATGGAGGATTAAAGAGGTGGAGGCCCAGTTGGAGGAACTTGGTTTCTCGGTTTTGACGAATTGTCGACATAGGTTGTCACTTTGTACTTCTATTTTCATTTTGCACTAAAAGAGCACTGGCATTAGTCTTTTTGTTTGGAATGGTATTAGTCTAGGATTCATATTGGAAATATTGCATTGGAATTTGAAGAGAAATATACCTTTTTATGCATTCCATTTGGTGACATACCATCTTTTCATTTGGAAAACAAGCCTTACACTTAGCGATGTTTTTAGGTGTGCATCTTTATTTTTCTTGCTGAGTCATAACATCACTAGTTGAACGACCATATCCCTTTGAGTAAGAAACAACCTGTAAAATTAACGCTTAATTTAAAAATTTATTAGAAAGATTTCATTTTATAGGGTGCACAAACAAGCTTAGGTTTTAGAGTCTTTGAATAAGATTGTGTGAGTAAATTTCTCCAAGACTATAAAATGGAAACAATTAGGTGTCTGGCCGGGGAGAGGAGAAATCCATGACATATATGGTGTTATCATGAAGCTCCTCTTACATGGGAGTCAGTCATGAGGGAACATGCATGTTGATTGTGGGAATATCCCTCCAATACATTCAGCGAGCATCAGATATATTTCCAAAATCCTATTCATATCTGGGGGTTTTTGAGGTACCTTTGGTGCTTTTGAGCTTCACGCTTAGTTACTCTTCCCATACAGTGGATCTCACCTATGATTGTCCTCTTGAGCATTGATTATATTGAGGTGAGCATAGATATTGTTTCTAAGTATCACAAGGGATACTTGCAAGGGTTATTCTATGAGTGTCTAGGTCATGTAGTGGTCAAATAACAAAGTCAGTTTACGCGTTGAAGCTGAGGGCCTCTATAACTAGTCACACAGCTATGCTTGTAGTGTATGGGAGCCTTAGGATTCTCCTAGGTGAGACATACTTGCTATATATCAAGAGCTCATTTATTATCTTCCTTGCTTATGTGCATTTATCCTAGCTTCTTTAGGGGTGTGCTCTATGCTCATTAGCTGGATTTAGGGATCATTGTTATTTGAGTTTTTTTTCTTTAAAGAAATTGTGGATTGAGTTTCAACTCTTTGTCATTCTTTCCTCTTAGCATACTTACCATCTTTTGACCTTTTGCAACCTGTTTACAAGAGGCATAGACATACTGTCAGTGTTCTTTCTCATAGATAGTTCCTTAGACTTTTAACAATGACCACTACTTATGAGACATCAAATTTCCCTTCAACACCTTTGTCGACCTTGGGGATGGGAGTCCCTGGGACTCCCTTTTTTACTGCTTCCTGGGTCCCTAGGGCACCTGTGTTTACTAGTTCTCATGCTACTAATTCATTTGGACATGTCAGAACGATCCCTTTCGATTTCCCTTGGTCATTGGACCATATGCCCACTTCCTCTTTAGGGTTGTCAAGCATAGATTCTTAGTTTGTTCCCTTTTCCTCTAACCCTTTTACATTTGGCATGCCAAACATTTCATCGAATATCTCATCCTCCATTACGTCCGAGCAACCTACGTCCTACACTAGGATATTTTCTGCTTGGACAATCTGCCTCTTTTCCCATGTGAGATCTCATGCATCTCCGTCTTATGGTCTCTTTTCATCTCTAGAATAGGAGTGCACCATGACTTAATACATCACCAAGACAACCTGTAGCTATGACTATGCTAGAAATCATCACTCCCTCTTTCGAGGGGTCTCGTTCTGGATCACACCAAGTCTTTCTCTGAAGTACTTGAACTTCACTCTGGCTAGCGGATTGGTCAACACATCGTCTATATGCTCATCCATTGCCACATACTGGAGCTTCACTTCTACTCTTTACACCATATCCATGATATAGTGAAACTTGATCTCTATGTTCTTCGAATTGTAATGGAACACTGGGTTCTCCAATAGCTTCACACAACTCTGGTTGTCACAAAAGATACAAGTCGCTTTTAACTGGAGATCAAACAAATCATTTAGTAGCTTCTGCAACCATACTGCCTCACAACTAGCTGAGAAAGAGAAAACATACTCTATATCGACTGTACTTAGCGCCACGCATGATTGCTTCCTACTAAACCAAGAGATCATTCCAAATTCCAAACTGAAGCAACAACATGAAGTTTTATTCTTCTTAGTGGCGCTACCTTCCCAATCCGAATAAACATAATTGTGTAGGTTAATATTTTGATTCACATCATACTTGAGCCCATACTCGACTCAACCCTACAGGTACCTCAATACACGCTTTGCAGCAACCAGGTGAACATGTCTTGGATCCGCCAGGAACTAGCTTAGGGTGTTCACAGCAAAGCATATGTCTGATCTCGTATTCGTTAGGTACATCAATGATACAATCATCTGACAATACATTATGGCATCAACCAGCTCTGATGAAGCATCACATAATCGATTCAAGTTCGATGACATATGTGTGGCTATCGCCTTGCAGTTCAACAATCTGAATCTCTTCAGAATGCCCACTACATACTTTCCTTAACCAAGGAAAATCTCATCCGCACTTTGCCACACCTCCATACCTAAGAAGTAGTGCATCATCCCTAGGTATTTTATCTCAAACTCAGTAGCAAGTCTCCACTTTGCATCTTCAATGAGTTTGTCCTGTCCTATTAGGAATAGGTTATCGACATATAACAAGAGCATCATCGGTCTTTCACCTTCAACCTTCAAGTAAAGGTTGGAATCTGCTTTACTCTTAGTAAATCCTAAGTTCATCAGGAAGCTATCCATCCTGTTGTACCATGTATTGGGTGTCTGTTTCAATCCATACAAGGATTTCTTCAATTTGCACACATGGGTCTTCTTATCATGTGTATTGAATCCTAGTGGTTGTTCTACGTACACTTCCTCACCGACTACACCGTTCAAGAATGTTGTCTTGATGTCCATCTGGTGTATCTTCCATCTTATAATTGCAGCCAATGCAAGCATAGATCTAATGGAAGTGTACCTTGTTATTGGTGGAAATGTCTCCTCATAGTCTATGCCTTATTTATGTGAGAATCCTTTCTCCACGAATATTTCCTTGTGTTTCTCAATGCTACCATCTACAACATGCTTGATCTTGTAGATCCACTTCGAAGTCATGACAGAATTCCTTTTCGGTCTCAGAATTATCTCCTAGACATCATTTTTCATAATTGATTGATACTCCTTGATCATGGCATTCTTCCGTTCTTTCTTATTCGCAGCCTCTTCATAGTTGGAAGGTTCTTTGCCAGTGGTGTCACATAGCAGGGCCACAAAGCTGTTGTAAGGTTTTGGTCTTTTCATTTCTCTATGCATCCCTTCTAGAGCGCCATATGTTTCTGCATCTTGCATTATCTCCCGTGCACATGCTAGTTTCCTCTTGTGGGAGTCCTTCTCATGAAGTGTATCTACAGGATCTTGTGGTTCTTCCATGTCATCATATTTATGGTCTTCTAGAATTGATAATTACATTGTCGTATCTCGGACTCTCGTTCCTTCAGGTTCCTTGGCCTATTCAATAGGTATCTTCTTGGATATGGAGTATGCCTAGTCTTCATCAAAGGTTACATCTCTATTGATGTCGATATTCTTGAATCTTGGGAAGTATATTCAGTAGGCCTTTGATTTATCACTATATCCTAGGAATATTCCCTTCCTCCCAAAAGGATTGAGCTTGGGTCTCTTCTTCTTTGGGATATGTATGTACACTGGGAGTCCAAATATTCTGAGATGGTTGACTTCTGGTTTCTCTCCTAAGAAATCCTCTTCAGGGGTCTTGTTGTCAAGTACTTGATGAGGAGTATGGTTCTGTACATACACAACTGTCCTTGCTGCTTCCACCCAAAGGTGCATTGGAAGATCCTGGTCATGTAGCATTGCTTTTGTTGCTTCCATTATAGTTCCGTTCTTTCATTCCACAACACCATTTTTCTGAGGATTATATGGAGTTCTCAACCCCCTCTTAATCCCAAACTCTCAACAGAGTTCCTTGAATTATTTCGAGGTGAACTCTCTGCCATTATATAACCACAAAGTCTTTATCTTCCTTTCACTGTGGTTCTCGACCAAGGCTTTGTATTCCTTGAATTTATTGAATACTTCATTTTTTCCCTTATAATAAACATATCCAAGTCTTACGTGAGAAATAATCTATAAAGGAAACATAGTACACATACCCACTTAGTGAGCTCGATGACATGGGACTACATACATCTGAGTGTACTATCTCCAATATTCCTTTAGCTTTGCTTTCTCTCCTGGGAAATGTCTTCTTTGCATTCTTTCCTTGCGCACATCCTTTGCAAATGCCTTCATGCTTTGCTTGGATTTCTGGAAGTCCTGAGATTACTTTGCTTGCAAGAAGTAGTACTCTATAGTGTATATGTGCAAGCATTCGGTGCCATAGTTCACTTGGTTCTATTGATTCGTGAACCAATGCTTTTTCAGGTTGCCCCTTTAGTTTGTACAATCCTCCATCTTGTTCTCCAATCATTGTTACATCATCGATTGTCTTTCCTTTAGGCCACATAATAACTTGGAAATCACTTAATGCAACTCTCATACCCTTTGCATCTAGTGTAGAGATGGAGAGAAGATTCTTCTTTAATCCTGGAACATATAGCACATCCTTCATGTTTAAATATTTTCCAGAGTCTAGCTTGTATGAAGCTTCTTTACTTCCTTTTATGGGGTATCGATAATCATCCCCAAGTTTCACCTTGTGAGGTGACTCATGCTTAGAAATATTGACAATTGATTCTTTATATCCCGTCATATGTTTAGATGCCCCACTATCCACAGGCCAATCATTTCTTCCATGTGAGATAATGCCCATGAGTTCTAATATTAGAACATACTCTTCATCAAAATCATCCTTCTCTTTTTTGAATCTTTTGTTTGTTGGTTCATTGTCTTCATTAGTGTGAGTATGGTGTCTTTTCTTTTTATTGAAGGAGTTCTTGATATTGGGACAGTCTCTTACAAAGTGTCCCTTTTCATCACAAGTGTAGCATCGAATGTTGGAAGGATATCTTCTGAACTTCTTTTGTTTCTTATCCTTCTTGTTCTTGTGATGGTGGTTCTCCTTCTTCTTGTTGTTTCTTCTGGTGTGAGCTATGAGAGATTGATCTTTAGTTTCTCACATATTATCTTCTCTTTTTATGAGTCGAGCTTGTTCTTGTGTGCATTCTTCTTGGAGTCTGCTGAAAGATACTAGCTTCCTTATTGCATTGATTCCTTGAATGAATGAATCCCATGATCTTGGGAGACGATTCAAGGTAGTCATCACAATCTCTCCTTCTTCTACATTCTCTTCAACTGATTCAAGTTGTTCCTTGATTTGAGCAACCCTTGTGAAGTAGGATTGTATAGTCTCTGATTTTTGTATCTTCACATTCTTTAGCTGGTTCCTCAATGTCATCTTTTGATTGATGTTCTTTCCTTCGAACATATTTGTCAAAGCATCAAATACTTCCTTTGGTGTCTTCAGGGATGACACATGGGGGATGAGGTGATCCTTAATAGAATATTCAATGATTCTCTTGGCCTTGACCAAGTTCTTCTTATGAGTAGCCTTAGCCTCATCTCCCTCTGGCTCTGAAACTTCCTCACTGATATACTGATCTAAAGCATTCTCTTCAAGGATCAGGGAGATTATGTACTTCCATGTTGTAAAGTTATCATCCCCCGCAAGCTTGTCCTCAAGTTTAGTTGTGAGTCATATTTTCAAATGGGAACCTCAAATGGAAATAGAAAAGATTTATATATTATCGATTTGAGGATCCCAACTAGGTTCCAGAGCTGGTTGACCTAGGGTTTGATAGAGAAACCCAAATTTTCCAAAATTGGAGTTTAGGAATTATTTCTAGATAGAAAGATGCACCTCCTTGAGGCGAGTTGTTCAGCAAGGTCCTTTTCTGAAGACTGAGGTGGGGAGCCTCCGAAACTTGATGCCCTAGTTTCTTTCGACACTAGTGTCAAGGTCAAAGCTGAAACTTCTTCAAATCTGATTCTACTTCCACCAAAATATGCACCCCTATAGGGCGAGTTAGACTTGCCCTCTTTTCTTGATGATCCATGGAGAGAATACCTTGAACTAGGAAGCCCTAGTTTCCGCTGCTACATAGTGCCTTCTTTCAGAGAGGCTCTAATACCATGTTAGTTTTTCTAATCTAATTAAATTTATTAGGATATTTATCTGAAAGAATAATAAGTACAACAAGATATGAAATATAGAGCAGATACACAAGACACAAAGATTTTCACAGGGGAAACCATAAAGGAGAAAACCTTGCAAACTTAGAATAGTTTCGTCACTAAGACAATATCACAAGATGGAAAAACCCAATAAGAAGAATTCTTCTACAGTTATCTCTCTCTCCTCCTCCTCTCTCTCTCTCTCTCTCTCTCCCTCTATCTCGTCATGCGAACTTGAGTGAGTGTACGTATGTATAAATGAGGGAGAGCGCCTCCCTATTTATACCCTTTAAGTGGCTGACCTAAAACATGACTGGGGCCGACCTCTTACCCTAATGGGGCTGAATTCTCGTAGAGAGACTCCAAAATCACATTACAATATATTATACAGGCGACTATTTCCATGACTTACAATAGAGGTTGTACCTTAAGGACCATACACAATAATGACATCCCGAAAGGAGGAAAACACATCTCCGATGGGGGTACAACATCATACAATGATAATATACACCAAAATGTATTTCAAAGTTATAATTACAACAATAGTGTAGAATAAAGAGGTCGATTAAGGTCAACATTCCACCTGAATTTTTAGTGGAATGGTTCATTAAATCTTTATTTTCATATATTGCAAAGGATTATTTGAAATATGGAGTAACCACCAAGGAATAGGCCATTTTTCGGACCTAGCAATTAGATTTGATTTATGGACAGACTGGGATTCTTTATGAGATTATTCCCGATGCACCGAGATCGAATCATGACCCCAAGAAGAAACCCGGGCTGCATGCTGACGACATTATGGGCCCCTTGAGTTCTAAAGTTATGGACTAGGTGAAAAACCAATTGCAAAATTTTCTATTAACTAGTCTGCAACCTCTTCCACCCAATAGTCAGATGTACATTCTATGCAGTCTACAAACCCAAAGGGTAGCCAACAACTTGGAGGGAATAAAAAGAGAATAAAGAATCTAAGGGGTGGGAATAATGATAGAGAAAATGCTTATAATGACAAGAAGAGTGACAATGTTTGTGGAGACAAGGAGCCCAAACAGAAGGTGAAATTCCCTTGCAAGCTTTGTGGAGGAGATCACCTTACCAATTTAAGTCCTCATATTGATGAATCCTTGAAGTTCATTGCACAGAGCTCAAATGTGTTTACTAATACTCTTCCTCATAACTAAAACATGGCTTCGAGTGCTTCAGCTACCGGAAATGAGTTTGGTGGAACTCAAAATACTCAAGCCCATGATGGTGGTCATGGTTGTATCAATATGCTTTCAACCATTCATGTTGCTACCCATTTATGAGGTTATGATCCCTCACAACCGACTTTGGGGAAATAACCTGTGCCTTCGGAGACCCCTTTGTATATTGATAATCCTGAGCCTATACCATGTGTTTTGAAAGGAGTCCTTAAGTGCTCGACACACAATCCTAATTCCCAAGATTCCTAGAAGAAGACTATTCCATTTTCGATGATTTGGGAAAAACATCATGTGTGATGTTGGATTTAGAGGTGCTCTAGATGTGTCCTTCATAGAGGAATTCCTTTTTGTATGCCTTGGGGCCTCTTGATTCAAGTAGCCCGAGAGTTATTCAATTTGATATGGTTTATGTATAGCCTCACTTGAATTACCATGTGGTTGTTCAACTCCATGTGGAGTGTCTGAATAATACCATCAAGCATATGGTTATTGATGAAGGAACTTTGACATCAGTAATGTCTTTGTATTGTTGGAAAGGCCTTAACTCTCCTTAATTGACCCAATATATGACTATGTTGACGATATTTGATGGATGTTTGTTTAGACTGCACATAATTATTACTTCTCTTTAGGTCAAGTTGGGAGGGATACTGTGTCGGTCGAGGTCGAGGTGGTTGATGCACCCTTGACTACAATTTGTTATTGGGTAGGAATTTGATATATGCCATGAAGGATTTTGTCTCATCTGTGTTTCGCTTTATATGCTTTCCCCACGAAGGAATAATTGTGACAGTTGACCAACCATATTTTAATAATTCCATTTCCACTGCATCATTGAGATCTACGGTCCTAGTTATTGAGAATTATCAACCGACAACTGGGAATGTTTGTGTTAGGATGTATCCTTCACTTATGAGAACCTTTGACTTTTTGGCACCAATTTTGTCGATTGATTCCACTTCTGATGGTGCATTACCATCATTGGATCTAGTATAATTTTGTACTTCGTATTTGAGTGATCCTAGGATTCTCCCTTCTCTAATTGAATCTAGTGAAGGGCACCAATTTGTCAGAATGGCTATGCTGCTGTCTGCATTAAATGTGATTTGTCAAGCTTCATATGAAACTGCTGTAGATCCCGATATTTCCTCTTTGGGGACAAATGAGGGAGATCTCATACTCCCTCCCCCTTTGGTGGTTCACTCAACTTGCTTACATGATTATCTCGATGATACTTTGCCCCTGGATGAAGCAATTTTTGATACCATGAGTTGTCCTAAAAGGCCTTGGGAGGACCTACATTATATACTTTCTTCCCTACCAGATCTTAAAAGGACCAACCATGATGAGTTTGGGTCGAACTTAGGTGAGGAAGTTGATCACCCTAGGCTCCCTTTGGTTGAGTATGGTATATATTCCGAAGGGAACATGAAATATATTTTCCCTACCATCTCGATGAATCTCTAAGAGCCTCATGTCTTTGAAGTACAGATTTATTTGGACAACCCTGTTGTGCACTCTCACAAGGGAATATATTATCCATCTCATTTTTTACTTGTGTTTAAAATAGGAAAGCACCTATTACGATTTATCATTTCAATGGTGGAAATATTAGTCAACCATTTAAAGGTTGAGGTAATAATTGAATTTCTTCCTTCACGCTCAATGACCTATGTTTGAGCCTCTAGCCTTAGTTGACACTTTGTACATTAGTGTATATATTTTGGTTTTACCTACCAGAATTTCGTAGCTTCACTCTAGTCATTTACCCATCTCTATATAGTTTTTTGAGATTTATGGACTAACATTACAGTGTGAGTATTTTTTGTGGAACATTTTCTTCATGTGGTAAGTGATTCTTCCTAGTATGTTCATGCCTTCCGCAGGTATATCTTGTCACTGGAATATAGGATAGGATTTCACTTCGCCTGCATTATTGCATTATCCTGTGACCATGATTAATAATCCTTAGGTATGAACCCACTTATTAATGATACCAAACCTTCTATTTTCTTATTGAAGTGTTGTTAGTTAAGCGATAAGAGATTTCTTGACCATGGGTACCCTAGTTAGAACCTCTTTTGCCATTCAGTTCCTATGCTGCAATTACTCCTTAGGTCTGGGAGTCCGTTATAGTCCCTCCATGTCTTTGTGTTGAAACCTAATGTTCCTTCTTATCTCTTATGTTGGCTATCTTCCATAGGGACTCCCCTCTTATATCAAGTTGTAAATGCATGTCATTCATTTGATTTCCTTATCGAGCCTAATATCGGTTCCCTACTTCAGTTTTATAGGCGCAATCGCCTGAGTATGTATTGATCCTATCTAAGAAGAGCCTACAAATCATCCTTTGCAGCTGGATCACCCTTTACCATAGATGAAACATCCCCCCGAGTGTCCTTATCCTACACGTGATTCCTTGCATTGAGCATAGGTATGTTCCACTACTTGGAACTAGTTTAATTACCTACGACACTTGTTTCCTTTCCAAGATTTCATAATATGAAAAAGACAAAAAAACTTGAATGGCAAATGATATCATATTATGTTGGAAGCTATCGTGTCTCCTTTTAACAAAGCACAGTTTTTTAGTCCATCCATCATGGGTCAAGTTTTTAGTATGTCCTTAGGAAGATGCACTCATTATTCATAGCTTTCTCCACTGATTGGTTAAGCTTCTAGTCCCTATGGAGCCTCTGTTGATGCCTCCTGCATCACAGAGTTACATTAGTACTCACTCTTGTGTCTATGCTTCCTGAGTCAATCCATTTTCCATTATGATCTTTTTCAAAGAAATTATATAGCCGAAGTCAACATTTCCTTAGATCTCTTGAGTTTGCATGTTGGCCATCCTAGTATCTTGTAGAGTTGTTGTCCTTCCTAGCACCTTGGTCCTACTTTCATCATTGGTAGGCGACCTTGAACTTGGTAGAAGATATCTCATCATCAGTCATTGACTAAGTGGTTTCCCTTGTGTTTGGCGACAATAAATCTATTTGCACATTGGGATTTGTGTCATGTCTTGGATTCCATTAGAACTTATTGGTGGTTTCCTCACCTATGCCAATTTTTTCATCATTAGCTGCTATTCAGAGGGTCTTTTTCACATGCTACTTGCATTTGGTATGCATGAGAGACACACATGATTAATGGTTCGTGTACATCATGTTCATCCGAGTTGATCCAAATCATCCATCCTAGCTATGTACCTCATGTTGGTTGATGAGGGATTCCGTAATTCCCTCCTTCCAGTGGATTCCATTCCATCAACTTCAGATCATCTATTCTGGAATCAGAATCTAGAGTTAGTTGAGTACCTTGAGACTTGCATCCATCAGTGGTAGGTTCTTTATCCATTAATAGTTTGGGAATACATCAATTTCCCTTGATTTATGGACTCCTCAAGTGTTTGACCTCAACATCTCTATTCAGAGTTGTTGGATGTACTAGGTACCTTGACACCCATTTTCATCACCAATGGGTTGTCTTGCATCTGTTAATGGTATATATTAATGATCGATAATAAGACGATGTTTCATCATGTTTGACTCCAACACCCTTATTCACGTGATGGGACATATACCATTGACGATTTTCGTTGAAGACCTCAAACTATGGTGGAATTATCATATATGCTACTGTCTTGATCATGACAATACCTGTGGGACACCAATTCTCATACTTGAGTAGTGTGTACTTTATTATGTACCGGATGTATTCATTCAGTATGGAGACCGGAATCCATTGTATATTGTACGCGGCTCGACCACTTATGACATATGTCCAATATGTGTATTCATTTCCATTGTATGCATATGTACCTGGGATTGTTGTATATACTTCAGATATGCAATCATGCATTCAAATTCATTATTGTATTATGATCACGAGTGACTATTTATTTCAGTTGTATCTCCACTACTCTTCTGGGATTATTATAATGTATTTCGTCCATCGTGTGTTCCCCTCCGACCTCAGACATTAGGGGGCATCTGTTATAGCATGTTTTTCCACACCTTATGCATCATGCCTTGATGGCATTCCCTTGTCCATATGAAGACTCACTATATCTCACTTTCTTAGTGTATTTATGATGCTTCAATATAACCTTAAAAAAATCCAT
Organism: Pseudotsuga menziesii; assembly: GCA_001517045.1. NCBI lineage: Eukaryota > Viridiplantae > Streptophyta > Pinopsida > Pinales > Pinaceae > Pseudotsuga > Pseudotsuga menziesii. The sequence goes on along the minus strand of LPNX011135730.1, from coordinate 115,075 downwards.
TTTTGAATATACATGCAGGTGAACAACTATGCAGCCCGCATATACGCAACTTTCACCATTATAGCCTGCATACATCGGGTTTTGTGCTCAAAATTAAAAATATTTCATATTTTCAATGCCAAGTAATGGTTGTTACGATCCTTGACCTTCCATATGCTGGAAAATTCTCTAATTCGACCCTCCGTTTCCCACTTGAGGGCTATTTATTGATCCATTGTGAAGCATTCAAGGGAGTGAAACTTTGAGAGTAAGGAAATTATAGCAAAAATTTTCCCCATTGTCATATGCTTGAGTCAGCATCCCTTTATCCTTGTCGATTGAACCATTTATGTTCATCTTCCAATATATCCATTATCTTCGTGATCTTTCCTTTGGATGGAGGATTGACATGGTGGAGGACAAAGTGGAGGAACTTGGTTTCTTGGTTTTGATGAGTTGCTAAAAGAGGTTTTTAGTTTGTAATTCTAATTTGAATTAATAGAAATACTCCTTTCTTGTCCAATTTCATGTGCAAATGTTTATCTTTATTTCCATGGGTATATTTGCTTATTACATGTTAAATGGATTATGCTAGAGTAGGTGCTAACATTTCATGAATATATTATATGCTTGGATACATTTGTTGTTGAGGACTAGTTGTAGGTTGCAAGCATTGGATCGAAAGATCAACGTTGGTCTTCTTCAAACATGTGGTTGAGGCATGGGACCTATCTTTTGTTGTTATCATTTTACATTCATATGACATACTTGATATTATAGTTGATTTCTATTGTCACTCTGTTTGTTGTGGTTTACCCCAAGCCATAGGAATATTTTATCCGTAACATGAATATGTGAACTGATGAAGTGCCAATATACAAGGCTATGTTGATGAAGTTTACATTCTTTAAGTAAATCCTAGGGAATCAGAAACAATACCTTTTGTCTCTAAGGTCATTGGTCACCCTCTAACAAAGTATATTTCCCTTCTTATGTCAAGATATTATGTGAATATTTAAGGGCATTCGATTATGAACAACTCGATGGTATGTAAATGGATTCACACATTGATTATTATGCCATATTATCAGTGAGGGCATTCACTGATGGATGACCCATATATTTATGCGGAAACGCCTTGGAGGTGGAACTTCAAATTAGTTTCTTATGAATAATTTGAATGATTTTAGATTACAATTTTAAAAAAGATAAATGATGAATTGTATTGTGTTATTATGATGGGTTCGATAATTGATCAAATGTTTATATGATATTGTGCAATGATAATAAAGTCACTAGTACAAAATGAGGAATTAGCTACTACGTGACTAAAAATTCTAGTCACCACAGTTTTTTCAAGTGATTTACTACTAAGTATGAACAATTTTGACTGACCCAACTATAAAGGACTAAAATTAACGACTAATTTAGTCACCGGTTAAAAAATATGACTAGATAATAAGTGATAGAGTTAAAAATAACTAACATAAACGACTAATTTAGTTATTGCATAAAAAATGGCTAACTAGAAGAATATGAATTAGTCATTTATGTTAGTCATTTTTAATTGTGTCATGGAAAATTGCAATTGTGACAATGAAGTGTTACAATTTAGTAAATTTTGTAAATTGTCTACCTTCTATTAGTAATATTGGTTCAGTGCACCTCGATCTTTAGAGATCCAACAAAGCAATTGCATGAATTTGATCTTGACTATCTTTATCCCTGCTTCACCACTAAAGCAAATTGTTAAGCACGTGCCAAAGGAAAATTAGGTTTCTACAATTACGAATTAGGTACTAGAACCGGTATGATATCGATACCTAGAAGCATCATAACTAGTTGTTGATCCTTCAATGTAAGAGTCCCAAGTCCCATATTGAGGTACTTTTCTAATTTCAATATAACTATCATGATCTGTGACCATCGTACTAGCTGCACTAGTCAACATAGCTTCACCAGGCTCAAATGTTCCTTTAAATGTCGTAGCAATTGATCCAATAATAATTGAACCAATGGAAGCACCAAGAACAATATTTTAACCAATCAAAGACTCAATTATATTTAAACTAGGGTGCTGACCCAGAACCAGTCTCAGATCCATATGCAGTAAAGGTAGAGGGCCGACCCCATCTTGGAGTTTCAAGTAAATATTTCAATTCCTCGACGTCTTACAAACCTGACCTCACAGAGTATGATACGTATAATGCAGTGATGACCTCTCCTTATCACTATCAAGTTAAACCTCCTTTATGCATTATTGGTGAGGTAATTTTTGCATATGATGTCACCACCCACCTGATTCACAATGTACAAAACTCTTATCAGCCAACGTCCTCAATCCAAGTTTATAATTATATATACTACCATAACAAAAAATACCATTAAAACACATATTATATAATAATAAAACAAATATTATATTTATATAAAACACCAATTATTATATTTATATAAAATACAAATTAATTAAATTTAATATTAATCCTAATTTATAAAACCAAAGCCATTGATTATCTATATGTTTGGCTAAAGAAGGAGAAAAATGAAACTCATAATGTAATTTTTGAGTGATGTCGAAGATCCATCAATAACATGGAGTTCTTGTTCTCAACTCAAAAGATAATCCTGTCAAGATTCGTAAGTGCTTGGAGGACATGCAATGTTGAGTTTGACACACTAAATAAGTTTTTAATGCAATTGTAAATGTTCTTATTCTATTGAGACTAATAGACACATAGTGTCTATAAAATGAAATCCATGCATTATAATAGAGGGGGAAATTCTATGAGAGGAAATGCCCTTTATGCTTCCTGAAGAAAAATTGGTTGTCTTGTTGGAATGAAATTGTCCTTGTTATTTTCATATCCATCTTCCTTTTTATGTTGACTACAATTTTCATCTTTTCATTAAATGATGTGTTATGGTGCATCATGAATTGTCCATGCAATTTTGGTAGGTGCATTGAATACATATATCAGTATAATATTTCATTGTTTATGTTAGTTACGTGAGATGTTAGTTGTTAATTGTTTATGCTAGTTGTTTAGTATATATGTGCATAAAAGACATTAGATTGTCATTATGGTCACATTATGAGATTTAGCAGTTAGGGGATTTAGGGGTTAGGGGGTTACATTTAGGTGGATGAGAAGCTTAGGGGTATAGGGGGTTAGGGGGTTATATATGATTCCTTTTATGATATTTATTTATGGACATATGCCCTTTTTCTCCCCATTTGTCTTTTTTTCATTTTTGATACTATGTCTGGAGGGAATAAGGAAAATGAACAAGCATTGTATGTAGAGACCCTTAGTATTATTAATTTCTTTTGCACACTTTGGGATTGATTTTGTATTATTATGTGATGTACTTATTATGATTTATAGATAATATATGTCAAACATTTTACGTTTAAAGGAAGTGTGACCCAATTTTTGTTGAACTAGTGGAGTTATTTTAGTTAGGTTAGTGGAGTTGTTGAACTAGGACACATAATTTTATTTAGGTCGATATTAGCTTATATACAAGGGATATATATGTGTGTGTGTGTGTGTGTGTGTGTGAGTGTGTGGAATAATAACATGCATATAATGTGTATTTTTCTTATTTTGTAGCCTCAAACAGAGCTCATTTGTGGAAAGACGCTTGATATATTGAAGATGGTTTGTTGGGTTTAGATGGACATGAAGCTAAAAAAATGAAACACTTTTATTGACAAGTTGAAGTTGAGTTTCATTTACTTAAAGGAGGAGGAAGATACCTTGGTCTAGTTATGGAAACATACTAGAGATTATACTACAAGCCTTCAATACAAGGCCATGTTCTTGAATGAGGACTAAGAAGTAGAGTAAGTGGTGTATTCTTTTGTGGAAAACCACTAATCATATAAAACCCAAATTGTTGTAGTGGATGGAACTATATAACAAGGTGTTGACTTGGGGTATATTCAAGAAGATATCTTGGCATGGAGCACATTTACCAGGTTTATGTAAATTATTAGAGGCATATCTTTGAAAATTTAAAGTTTTTTTTGTTGGCTAGTCATTTTTCCCTATAAAACTAAATACCTTAAAAAATGAAAATAATCACAAGTTGAAATTAACATTGTTTAATATTTCTATATATTATTTATATTAGTAAAAATACTTAAAATCATAATATGCCTTAAAATTATTTTACCGCTCAACACCAATATGTCTATACCAATGGTGGTTCTACATGGCCATTTTGCTTCACTTGAATTTCAACATAACCTATAGAACGCGAATGCTTTCGCAGAACAAAAGGATATACCCAAGCTAATGGTGGATGCCCTATTGTAGATCATCGTCGAGGGTTTTTATGCAATGAAGTGAAAGCTTCATTTAGTTTCTAGCTTATTGAGGGAAATGGCATCAGTGAGGATAAGAGGAGTTGAGAATGGATTAGAGAATTTAAAGGGCAGGGAAAGAACAATTCGAGGTCATGGCAACCAAGAATGGATCCCTTGCCCCATTATACGAATCACAACCTTACCCTACGGTGTTGAAGACTTAGGCTAAGAGGACCGGATTTAAAAGTAATCTATCTGGATCTGAGAGACGCTATGTCCCCCCGATAAAAATTATAACATGCAGGCAGCTCCCCAGCCAACAAATACCCCCATAAATTGTTGCAAAGATGGGAGAGGCAACAAGGTAAAGGAAAGGAAAAGCACCAACGAAAACATATATAAATACAGAGCAGTTAAACTTAGAGGTGAGTAATTGAAAAGGTGGGATGGAGACCATGTAGACCATGACAAACTTAAGACATGAGGAGATTCATCGACAAATATGACAAGTCAAATATATGGTAGGTTCAATTTAGCTCAAATTATCTGTTATGGGGGTCCAGCTAACTCATGAGAAGAGATTAGTTGTCTCTTTCCTCTTTTACTTCTGCTGGATCAACAAGTGAAATGTCTATGCTCCTTCCTCTGCTTATGACTAAAATCAGTCAATTTATGGAACTGGGTGAAGTTAGCTATTTCTCTATTGGGACATATAATTTGTGATACTATGATCTATTGGGATATATACTTCACTACGAAATATTTCAAAATAACACAAATGAAAACTGATACCAGTTTTAAGCAATTGCATGTGACTAAACATATCAAGATGAGAAGTCAAATAGCATTATTAAACATATTTCTGTTCACAAAAAATAAAAATATCTCCATGAATGTGGACTTTATGTTGTTGTCAAAAACAAAATGAGCAAGACTTGTAATGTCCATTAACATCACAACAGATTCTACTCGTAACATTAATAAAATTTAATATACAAATAATGCATTCTCCTTGATGGTTACAATGCATATAATAAATCCATTAAAAACAATCGAGATCCATACCAAATCCAATGTTAAGAGTCACTATTACTTCCCTTAGGAATGAAAATTCATAGAAGTTAAAAAAACACGATTAAGTTTTTAATTAAGGTTTAACTAATTACAAAAAATAATTCAAATGCAAAAGTAGAGTCATCCTTTTGTCACTAAATAATTTAGTATAGCTTCATATTCACCTACCATTAAGCCAAAAGGGGCCCTCGACTTGTTTAAATATTTTATTTAACAACTGACCACTCATATTGTCATATCTATGTATGAAGTATTAATGTAACCTTTTGTTCCTCTTATTAACACTTCTCATCTTATTCATATTATTTTTTCTTTTCTTTTCATTTTCAGTGGCAAGAGATCAATGCTTTCTTCTTAATGTCGTTATTTAGGAAAAGAAGTGGGGCCTGATCCTTGTCATTGAATTTATTCCTTGGGTCTGTCGAGTGGTTCATGAGATTCTGGAGTTTTTGAGTGAGTTTAGACTCCATTTTCCATAGTTTCATTCCTCTTGAGCAGAGATATTTTGACCTAGGGTTTCTCCATCCTGGTTCTTGTGTGGGAGCCATGAAGGAAAAATTATCAGGAAGGGGGTTCATTCACTTTGGTTCTAAGATGAGAGTGAAAACAACTTATTAGAGAGGGTTGATTGTATTGTCTCACCCTGTATCATTTTCACTTGCTAATATGGTTCATGGCTTCAGTTCGATGCTTCGTTTCAAGATTCGAATGATGGCTTCTTTCTAGGTAACATTTTATACATTCATTTTTAACTTAGTAAGACACGCATGGGATGATGGTCAACCCTTGCTTGATGTTTTATCTTATGCATTTATTTTTCCTAAATATCATCTTGAATTATATACTGAAGTTATTCTCTTTCTATTCATTGCAAGAGTTTGAGTGGCGTTACTCGATGGTGGTTACTTCAGATTGAGCAGAGGGTGATATTACTTACGGTATGCTTTCATACCACCCAAGCTATGGGATGTTATTGGTTCGAAGGTTTACATTTCTCTGGATGAGCATGCCATTTTTCTCATTGTTTAGCTACTTCCTTACTAACTAAAGGAGGGCTTGTGAATCCTTTTTTTAAACTATCATTATTTTGTTTGCTCTGTCTCCTTTTACTTAAAATACAATGGTCTAGTTGAAAGGTTGCATTTGCCGACAGAGGAACCTTATCATAAATATAGGCACTTATTCATTCAATAAATGAATAATTTACAGTGTTCCCCAAGTTTCCGGGATGCGGGACATTCGGGACATGTGGAGACCACTCCAAATTTTACTGAAATTTGGGGGCAGGGGGCGTCAGAGTCTTAATAAAAAATAATATTATAAATTATTAAATCCCAGCAATAACAATTCAATGATTCATCCCATGTAAAATACTACAATGAGGGCCGTCTAGGAGCCCCCCAGTTTCAGGAGGGAGCGTGGGGGCTTTTGGGAGTCCCTAGTTTCAGGAGGGGGCGTGTAGGATTCCCCCTTCACCGAAACGCACTGCAGAATAGGGGGATGCGCCCCATTGTGAATTTTTGAGAGTCTCCTGATTTTGGGGATGCTGGGAAACATTTCCCCAGGAGCCCCTGAGCCCCCGAGGCACAGGGATCAAGGGAGGCACGCCCCCGACCCTAGGGGGCGAGTCCCCGTGTAATAATGATAATTTACTATGTCATGATTACTTCACTTTACTTAAAGAGTTTTCTATTTTTTTATAAATCTTTTTACCATGCTACAATGCCCCTAGAAAAATCCTAGGTACTCATTTGGAGGATGGTGTCCATCTTACGGGAATATAACCTAGGTGGGGATGATAATAATCCAACCCACAACCACTTCCACTTGGGATAGAACCAATTGACAAAAATGTTCTCTACTTATTCCTTTTACTATGAATTTCCTTTACCCAAAACAAATTTCTTCATACTTGATATTTCCAATGAGAAATCAGAGTATAGATTGTTCTAGCTTTTCTGGCACTTTTAACATATACCTATACTTAAAGAAAACACAGTCTATGAACTTGATCTATGACCATTTTTCAAATCCTAAGGAGTACATTATAACCATTATATATAATAGTTTCGGCTACCCAAATATCATTAAAATACAATGTATTCTCTATCATGAATCATGATTGTCCCACTAGCGTAATTCTTTCCATTTTATTTTCGTAAACCTGAAAAAATATAGTTTTATCTTGGTATCTTATTTACTAACTATTTAGTTGTTAACTCCTGGCTCAGTTACAGTTTTCCTCACTCAACCCCTCCTATGTGAGGTCTAACAACTGTTTTTGTCCCTATACTACTATGAAATTTTTTATTGCTTCATACTATGTGATCCAGGGGCATCATTTAAATAAATTTTTTATGGACTTTTAGAAAGTCAAGTAGTTGAGTTTGTTTGGAGTAGGGGCTAGTTTTCTGAGAATTATTGGTGAGTGTTTGTTTTAATAATGGTTGTTATACAAAAGTTGTTCTCGGATCGTTGAAGAATCCAAATGTAACTTCTCTCGCTAAAAATAGATTCGAGATTTATGAGTTTAGTTTCAAATCCTATTTATTTGGATTTAGATATGATTATTGGGTTTTTTATGTGTAAGTGTGTAATCTAGGTTTGTTTTATTGTAGGAAAAAAAAAACAAAGTATTCGTTCTCTGTGGTTTTGCCAAGAAATTATCCAATTTTCTCCAGATAACCATTTATTTTGTATGTTGTAATAACCTCCTTTGAGTGCGTGTCTATGCTTTGAAAACGAATTCTATTGAGATCCTAGATTGATTGATCATTGCAATGATCAATCAAAACCTGTGCATAAGATATACACTGTGCATCTTTGTCTAGGAGTTATGAACTAAATATCCACGTTCTATTCAAGATTGAATACCATAAATCTTTGTAAAGAAACAATACAAAGTACTGAACCGTTCATTCCTTGCAGATCGATGATTACTTTCCATTTCTCATGTGTCTAATGGTTGAACAAGACCAATACTCTATGTGATGCAAAATCCAAATAAAAGTCGACATTTGAATGTATTCATGACACCATTGATGGAATTGAAGGGCTAAGATGCATTTCTTATTGGTGAAGGGTGGTATTGGAAGCCACTCTTAAGGGATGAAAAATGGTATTGCACAACTCTTTATAAAGAATTGGAGTACTATTTTGCATAGGTTTAGCCTACTGTTATAATTGACATGAGACTTCATATTTGGTAGATTTCTAAATTTGGAAGAGGTTGGAGTTTGGAGGGAAAAATGAAGGATGTGGATGAAAAAGTAGGTGATCCCTTTGTCACTATGATTGATCTGGAAAAAAAATCAGTGTTTTCAAATACCGTTGTGTCCGTTAAAGAAGAATTATTTCCCTAATAATGTCCCGATTAAGCAGGTAGAACCTTTGTTGACAAGGGAGGTAATTATTGTCCAAATGCATTTGCCAAAGCAATGAAGAAAGTTGAAATTGGTGAAGTTATTAATCGCAGGCTTCGTGATGGGGATTTATTTTTTATCAACCATCCTCCAAGTATCCACAAAATTCAGTGTAGACATTAAAAGCATACATACATCTGGACTCTATAGTGACTATTAGCCCTCTTATATGTGGGCCACTTGGAGCAGATTTTGAGGGGGATTGCATTCATTTTTGTTATCCACAATATTTAGAATCCCAAGTTGATCTTTCTCAATTGTTATGTGTTAATCAATAAATGTTCACTTCTCATTGAGGAGAAGCAAACATAGCAATGAGTGTTGGTACTGCTCTTGTTGCGAAGCTTCTATTTGGAAAATTATTGCTAGACAAAACCACACTGAATCAGCTATCAATGTGAACTTATGGAGCTTTGCCTGAACCAACAGTTATTAAAGTGCATGATGGAGGGCCATTTTGGACTTCTATCCAGGTTCTTCAGATGTGTTTACCTTTATAATAAAACTAAAAGGAGAATAGACTTTTCATAAGAAATAGTGAAATATTATTTTTCAATGGCAATAAAATGCAATTTCACACTTCTCTAATTGAAATTTTTCAATGCAATTGTTCAAGTGAAAGGTCCTGAAAGTAAAAGGAAAGCTCTTCTCAACACCCCAGTTTATTTTCCATGGTTTATGCTTGCCCATTTCTCCATTCTCTATACTGAAATTCTGTGTTTTTTTCCTTTCTTGTACTTTTCCTAGTTTCCTTCCCTGCCACCCACAGTGCTTTCTAGTTGACTGTCTAAAGCAATATCAAACCATCCTTGTTTATGACAAATCTGTTAAATTCCAATTAGTTGAGCTATGGTTATCCTTCATAAATGGTGAATCAATATTGCAGTAAAATTTAAGTTGGTTATAAACTAGCAAAGGACTGGACCGGAATTGTAAGTAAAATTTCCATTGGAATATGTGATATGCTAAATGTAATAAATTGCAAATTCTGTCAGTATTAAAGAGATTCAAAGCTATATGTAGTAATATCCCTTTGTATGAAACTTTGTAAGGCAATAAGTTAGTTCAAACCAAGAATCCTTTGTTTAAAATATGAATAGTTGTTAGAGTCTCTAGTTCCCAGCAAACTTCTGCTGGCCCAATGAATATAAGGTCGGCCCAAGAGAGAATGTTTATTTCGTCCCAGGTAAGACACATTAAACTTATATAAATAAGGGTGAGGGCACCTCATTTAGAGCTATCACCGAGGGGAAGATAGCAGATCTGAAATTGCTGAAGAAACCCTAGTGAAGGAGCATAATAAGGATGGAAATTGAAGGTGAAATCAAGTATAAAAGTGCAGATCGAAGGTGTAGTCCTGGACACAATTTTTTTAGGGAAAATTGAGCCAATTCCTTGACAAAATATGAAGTGGTTTAAGGACCAGATTCAGGACTATCTTAACATGTTTTTTTTTAAAGAACCGTTTGACCTTGGATAAGGGCTTGTTTGACACATGTTTGAGGGCTTATTTAAGGTCTGAAATGACAGAGTGCAAGGACTGCATACTCTTGACTAAGACGATGATTGAGAACTGATTTAGATAATTATTGATCGGGATTTTGATAAGATGAAGTAAAGCATTCACATTAACTCGTATAAGGTTTGTCACTTAGACCTACTTCATTCAACATTTTGAGGATTGTGTTTTCAGGTTACATAGCTGCCTTCTATGGATATTAGCTGACTAGGTTTTAGGTCTACATTGTGATTCATAGATGCTAAGGATCAGACCTTGTCGGATTGTGATAAGGCCGAATTTTGACAGTCCAGACTGAGGTTGATAAGGACATATGGTTTGGTAGTTGTAAAAGAGATTGTTGGCTACCTTGATTTGAAGACTTGTTGATTGGGTTTGAGGGCTACAATGCAAGATCTGTTATTAGACAAGAATTGATTGTTGCAGCTGGTTGTTTATTAATCCCCTCAACAATAAAAGAAAAGGCACCAAAAGTGAGACTACTCTATTGAAGGGCTTGTGGTGACCCTGCATCACAAGAAAACCTACGCAAAGAGAGATATTTCAAAATTCATATTAAGCCATAAAAAGTAAATGATAATGAGTTAGTTCAACCCAAAATTCTCTATGAATACCTGGCATACTCAGAGCAAGGCCAGTAACACAACCCGCAACACCTGCATTAATGACTACATAGTGAACCAATCTTTTAGTTTAGAAGCCAATCCTGCATAAAAGGATCTTTCAAGGAAATATAGATCAGGAATCGAGAGAGAAAGGATAGAAAGAAAACCACTAGCATAGATATCAGATACAGGAATGGAAATAATATTGATAAAAAAGGAAACTAATGATACTTTGTCCTTTGTCATGAATATAAGAAAAACGCTTCATTGAAGAAAGAACATAACAAAATCCAGATATGGAAGAGAATAAAATATGGTCATACCATCATCTTTCCCATGTAACTTCTTCAGGTAACATACAACAAGACTATGAACTCCAGATAGAATGGAAAAAGTCTACACTCATAAGGAAAGCTTGTGGTTAATAAGAAAACTTGTGCAAAATACCCTGGTAACAATATAATGATATCTTTGTCATGGTAGAAAAGAAGTACAACAAGGTAATCACAAAATTATATTCCTTGACATATTACATGCCTTTTCCACAGATTATGGGATCAATGGGATCAACTGTTCCAGTAAACACTTAAGTTGGGAGAAACCTATATAAGTATATTAAAATCCAAAGATAAACAAAAAAATGGGGCCTCACCTTTGTAGAGGAACCTCCCTCTCCAAGCAATCCTTTGAAACCTTTCCTTTTGACAAGCCCTGAACTTGGACTAATAAAATACTTAAATATTAAGAACAGAGTCCATATTTAAACCAGAAAAAAGTTTTATATTAGTATAGTTTTCACTATCACTTGCATCTTATCACTACTCCATGTAATATACCAATCAAAGTAAAGCTTAAAGCAACTTGTTGACCGCAGATCACCAAACACATTCAATATGAAAGGCGGGTCCATGAGTAAGAAATGCAAAATGGAAGAGTAAATATAAGGCATTTATGTTCTTCATCTGTGCTGTAGGACAGTAACAATATTAAAGAAAGATAATACTATAATACAGAAAGAAGGCCCTATATAACAACAGAATATAAAGGTGTTGGTTGGATTTGTAGTGTCCACATCTCAAGGAATCATATAAAGGGAGTAGTCAGAAGTACACACCATGCATGATCCACATCACAAATGGAAATGTAATATAGCTAGTAGTAGAAATCATCATGTCCTTTTTATCACATTATTGAATCACTCTTGCAACCCCCAATGTAAAATGACTAAAGGTGTTAGAAACTAATTTCCATCTAGTAGATCTAGTGCATGTAATCTTGATGAAATAACTAATCTAGTGCATGCGATCTTTTGATGAAATAAGGCATGCACACAACTTGCATGAACTGCACTTAGTTGGGATAAGATTCTATACATGCAAACTAGTTAGAAGCTAAGTCACTTGACACAAGAACATGGGACATGGAAATACGAGTGTCCGACATGGATATGGTGATATGATAATCATAGGACAACTCGAAGAATCCTTGTCAAAGGTATTGGGTTGTTGAAGAATTGTTTGGAGTACTTTTGAATGGATAATCAGAGGTCCACGGACTATACTAAGACCATGTATGAAGGTCAAAGTCTATACCCCATTACTCTCAGCTCTAATATCCTTTGGAATGTGACCTATCAAGCTGTTATACCCTACGCTGAGAACTTTCAACTTCTTCAAAAGCCCAATTTCTAGAGGGATGGTTCCAGAAAGGTCATTGGAATATAACAATAGCTCTGATAAATTGGAGAGATTTCCAAGTGAAGGAGGAATTGTCCCATTGAGAGAATTCTCAAAAAGAGAGAGGATTTCAAGGTTGTGAAGATTGTTGTCCAGTTGAGGAGGTATGGGGCCTGTCATATTATTAGATGACAGGTCTAAAACTCAGAGAGATTGAATGTTAGCCAATGCAGGGGATATGATACCAGACAATTTTGATCTTGATAAGCTTAGACCCACCACTCCAAATCCATCTAGACCAGTCGCCAAAATCCCTTGAATATTTAATGTTCCTGTAGACAACCAACCCTGTGACCAGGCATTCCTTTTCTCCTGAGATGCAGCCTCCCATAGAAGAAAAATACCAACTTCATGCAACTTTAACAATAAATCGTCATATAATTTATAGTTACCTTTATCCCCAACCCAAGGATCTTCTTCTATCTGAACCATTCTTTTATTACTAATTTGCTAATATCTTCTTCTATCTTCACCATCTGACCTCTTTGGATGTATTGTTTCGAGGAGACTCATAAATTATTTACAAGGATTTTTCTAATAAAGTTTCATAAACCATTCCAAGCATTGTGACCCTGATTTTTTCGGTTTTACTTTTATTTTTCTAGGAGGTGCCATGATACGAAAGATTAACATGATGTTTCAAAATTAATGTTAAACAGTTAAACTATGTTGAAATTGGTCCATGCTAGTGTTGTTAACCTTTTGTTTTACCTAAACATAATTAATAAGTAAACAATTATTTTTTATTGGATTGATAGGTATTTACTAGCAGAACATGTTGGACCCTGTCACATGCGAATTTCATTCTCTGCTCACATAGACTTAAATGTCAAATTCCCAGAGGCACCAAAGTAGGTACAGAGACTTGCTACAGTCATTCATGGTTTTATGGAAGCTTAGAAATGCGTTGTTTTCTCTTTTAATAGTTACTATGTCTTCTTGGAAATAAGGTAGGGGACTTGATATTTGAACTATAAAAAACACAGTAGTTCTGCCCAATGTTATTTTAGGTTATAGAATAATCTGATAATGACATAAATTATAATGGGTAGTGACAAGCCTCCATAATTGCATTATATCAAGTCTCAAAACAAATGTCACGGAGACAATAGAAATTCTCATTCTGCGTCTAAATTTAGCTTTTAGGTGAATGATTTGTATAATGTAAATGTTTTTCAATAACTGTTGTTGCATATTGCTATACTATTTGCACTTTTCAATTGTTCCTTGTTTCTAATGTTTTATTTCTGCAGGGATTATACAAATCCAAATTTGCCTATTGCTCCTTTTGCTATAGATCGAACTGGTTAGGTAAAAGAAGTATGCTATGACAGTGTTTCATGTAGATAAAATTGTTATATCAATAACTTCTGATTCTTGGGTTCATTGCAGTTTAGAATTGGGCCTGATGGACAAAGAAGAGAGCCAGAGAGTAATGTTCTTCTTGCATCTATTGAAAACATGCAATATGCTGTGACTGTTGATGTTTTGCATACGGTATGTTGAAAAAATCTTAATTATGTTTTAAGTGCACAAGTTTCTTTAAGTTTTAGTTCCATTTAGAATAAGTAGTTTGTTTCTTCTCCTTGAAACAACATGTATTCTCAGCATTTGGTATAGTTCATAAAATTGCAATGTTTGAGAAGAATGCAGGATGGAAGGCTTTGATTTGGTATGCATGTATTCTTATAAAAAGAGTCCTTGAATATCTTGAATCTTTTGCTTTTGCAATGAAACTTAATTGATAACGAGGGATATGTATTATTGTTTCTTCGGTACTCTGTTTCATTTAAGTTAATTTTGTTAGAAAAATGGCACTGTATATGGGGACTTAATTTTCTACAATTTGTTTGTTGTTTTAATGGTCAGGGTTTTCAAGGAAATATACTTTTGCAAAACCCTTTGAAGCTTTTTAGGGTTGAGTTTATACTTGTTGAGTTCTACTGATTTATTTTCTGACTATTTTTCCTGGTTTTTCCATTTTCCTGAGTTGATGACCCCCATCGATCTTTTGTTGTTGCCTAGTTTTGCAACACTATTATAAATATTGTCTATTATTTTTGGAACAAACTTGATCAATTTGGGTGATTAGATGCATGGAAATTTAGTCTCTGCTCTTCCCTTATTTTACATCTAACTTTTGCTTGCTTGATAGACTGATTGAATTTACCTTGCTCAGATATACCTACTGTAGTAATTTCCAAAAAAGCATTAGAAGGACATTCTATATATGATGGAGGCTATTGCAAACTCCACCTTTCTTATTCACGCCACATGGACCTCAATGTTAAGGTAACAATCTTACCTCGATTTTTTGGAGGCGTGGTTATCATTATGAAATATAGTGAATTTTATTTTTCCTATGATTATTACTAGTCCCATATGACCCTATACATAGGTTAATGTTGGTCGGAGCAGAGACTACACAATTCCAAAAGTAGGCATTGTACAAATATACCGTTGGGTCTTGTACAACAGCCCTCTAGTTTTCCTACTGGAGTTGGTAGACACACTATATTTCTAGGACTCTTATGTTTTCAACAATTATGTGGGTCAATTGTTAGTAGTTTAGCTTGAACTGGAGTGATTTTAATATCATCTTGACCAATGTTCTCTGACGTAGTTTACTGTTATATCAGTTATTCTTTCCATATGAGTACTTTCCCAAGCGTTTCAATTGGGACAATTTGGAATTTCCACCCCGTGGATTGATAAATTGTGGAAACATGTAATCTTAGCCTCACCTGTGGATTGATAAATTGTTTAGCCTACACCTGTGGATTGATAAACTAGTGTAACCATGGATTTATAAATTGTTTTACAAATAATACAAACAATACATTTTTAGAAGAAAAACACACCAAAATCAAAATTTGAGGTTTACAATCTGTTGCATCAAATTTATTCTAGAAATTATAATTAGTGTATATTTGATGCATATTAAATAACCTTCAACATGGTCAATGAATGGTTAATGTCAGATTTTGAATAACAATTGTAATATGCATTGTATGGTTAATATTTGAGTTTGACCAAACACTGCAATATGCAGATCAGAGAAAGTGAATGTACCCAGAACAAAGACTAACATCACATTTCAAGGCCAAAGATTTCTCCCCACCTCCATAGTTTGAAACGATACATCCAATTCTGGTTAGATTAATAAAGAGGATTTGTAGCTACAATATTCACTCAATTCCACCAAGGAATTAGATCCCAGTGGTGGTGGTGATAAGGAAAAAGAGTAAACAACCAAATCTTTGGGTCAAGAGTCCCTTTTTTTTCCAGCAGCAAAGCAACACCATATAATGATGGATTCATGTGCACATTTACAAGACAAATGATAGAAATTCACTAAAGCTACTCCATAATCAGCCTTATCAACAAAAGAAGTAGGTGGATGGATATGACTAAGTTATAAAAATCCCTAGGGCTACTAGTTGTGAGAAATAGGATGCATATAATTAATGTTTATATAATAAGTTGACTTCCCTTGACATAAGTAAACTTCCCTTTTTGGGTTTCTATTGTGCAAGTCAAGTTATGACAAATGCTTCAACTAGGATTTCTCTGCTTACAGGTCTCACAATTGATCTTATAGGTCTAGCATTTACTCTCTTGTTGCTTTAAAATCTACCAAATCTCATCACTGCATATCAAACCTTTTATTCCAGAAAGGTATTTCAACTATGAAATCTGATCCTATATCCCATAGAATAAAGACAACCACCTTGTTCAGAGTGATCTACAGAAGTGCAAGGAAACATCAGTTCTTGATAGTGAAAGATGCCCACACATTATTGATATTAGGAGAATTTTGCCATGCCTTCAAGTCAAAGTTTTGCCATCCTAGGATGGAGGGTCTTTTACAATAATATGTTTTAGGTGCTTCTATTAAAACATGTGCATACTCTTGAAATTCCAGTATTGATCTCTTATCCATATAACGAAATGAATCTTTGCTTTGATATGTGATGATGACCACAATTTTTTTGGCATTTGTAAGCTCTTCAAAGTTTAAACTCATAGATCCAGTGAAAATGAAGTAGACGTCCTAATCCCTATTTTACTAGGCAGACCTTGAAATTGAAACATGCAATGAGGGGTAATAGAGTGCATATGTGTCACTTTTGTGGACATTTGAAAGAGAATTTTCTTACAGTAATTAGGGTACCATTTCTTAAGTCTTTCTAATAGAACAATATGCAAATCATGGTTTCTATTGTATACGAGGCAACACCAAATAGAAATTAAACTAACTATATATGACTAACTGTGTTGATATTTTATGATCTTGTTATAGTTGCATCAAATGTTGAATTCAGGGAAGCATTACTAATCTCAGATTGATTTATGCTGTTTATTTTATGGATGGCATATTTATGTGTATTTTGTGTACTCAAAGTGGTTGATAAGTGATAACATGTGTTTTCATCTTCTCAGCTAATTGAAGTAAGTGGATTTTCTACAAATGCAATGCAAACCTTCAAAGCTCTTGCGATATCTAGACATGAACTTGTTTGGAAGTATGAAGGATTCACGCTTGCTGTTTGGAGGTATGAATAATTCCTCCTCCCCCCTTACAGTTGTAAGTTATCCTCTAATGCCCATGATCCTTATGTAACCACTCAATTTCTTCCTCCACACACACACACACACACACACATATATATCCAAACCATTAGACACCAAATATACAAATTTTGATCATGTATATATCATGATCATATAAGGGTGAATATAATAAAATCACACAAGTTCGATACATATTTGAAACAAAATTTGTAAAAATCAAGGTACTAAATTGCCTCCAATATCCAAATAACATCTACAACAAATAACTACACATCAAAAAACTCCTCCCATATAATGGGATCCTCATCATCAGTAGCCCCGTATGCATCATCATCCAGCCTCTACTTGAATCCTCAATCGAAATCAATGCTAGTGCTTGGTGCTACTAGTGGATTTAAACCCATCCACTTGATATTTTATCAAGTCAACAACCTCCAGCTTTGGTAAAATAGGCTAACCACATTTAAAATGAGGCAGAAAGGTTAAGTTGCATGATACCCCTAAAATTGCATGTGCTTTTTGAGAGTTCCTTTCCAATGGTATCTTTATATCAATGGTAGTTATTTTGTTCTTCTAGGTGGATTCACTAATTTTCTTCATGATGATAAGCATGACAATTCTAGAGCATTTCTTATTTTTTTCTTGGTTGTTTCAACACTTCTACAATAGATCTGAGTCTATGTTAGGAGGTATATTTTAGCTTAGTTTTACCAGTTTATATCTGCAAAAGGTATGTCCTCAAGGATGCAAAAGAATAAGGAAATTAATCTACATAACCCGTACTATGGATGACATGTCACAGCAGAAGAAATGTTGCTTCAAATCAACTATGATTCTCTGTAAATTTAGGGTTATATTAAGTTTCATGTTGAGCAAGGTCCAGCACTGGAGGGACATGGTATTTTATCAAAATGGTAGTGGGGAGAGCAGGGAAAATATGTTTTAAAGTTACATTTAAGAATTCACAAGGACATGCAAGCACAGTTGCAATGTCAATGTATAATGATCCAATACCAACAAGATTAGTTGGTTTAACAACTGGAGGATCAATTGTTAAACAAACTAGCAGGAAGGTGCAAAACATTGTGTGCAAGTTCAACGTTTGGGAAAGAAGGTGATTAATAACATAAAATTTAAATCAAAGCTTTAGGATTTGTGAATCAAACGACTTGAGAATATTTTAATAGCTTGTGTATTTGATTCTTAGTTAAATTCTTATTATATATCTTCTGAATATTTTCTACAGTCACCCCTGTAATTCCTTGGCCATTTGGAGGAACCTAATATTCTTGTGGGTTGTAGCTACTAGCACAGAACTAGATGAACATAACATCTAGAGTTCCATCGCTAAGTATGGATATGGTATTTATCACTTACTCAGGTCAAGCTGTAGGGTTGACAGGAAGCTTGGTTGTAGGTGTTGTATATTTCTCCTAGGCTTTACAAATTTTCCAACAAACTCTTCATTTTTGTATGTTGGACTAAAAGTATAAACTTGCTTCTCTGTGAATGTAGCACCTAAGAAGGAGCTGTAAATTTCCTCAGTCGCCTTCCACAATCGGCTACAACAGAGTGGATACAGTGGTGGGAATTTGAAGACGCCAAAAGGGGATGAATTCCATTATTTACTAGCAACTATCAACCACAATGATCTATAGGTCAGAATATTGTTGTATTTCCACTTGGTTGGAAACAAATTACTGTAGTTACAGTGTATCTACACTTTTGTATGTTGTTGGAACTTGTTTAATATGCAAGAGAGGGAAAATTGTACATAGATTTCAGAAATTAGTTTATCATAAATACTAGTTACTGGTAAGTTGTAATAGTAATAATTATGTAGTTTGTAGATTGTTATATATCATAAATTTGTTTGAATATCATCATTGTCAAGCAATAAAAACTTCTTAAAGGGTGCTAGCTCAATGGTAGAGCGCCTGCCTAATTATAGGCAGGAGGTTGGTGGTTCGATTCCTCCGTGCCCTATCATAAATTTGTGACTACAAAAATGACTAAATTCACATATATACGACTATTACTAGCTAATTTCCCGTATCTTAGTCGTATTTAGCTTAGTCATTAATATGTTATCATCTAGTAGTTTATTTAGTCGTATCTCTAGTCATTAATTGTTGCAATTAGTGACTAAATCAATGACTAATAAGTCAAGCTATTAATGACTAAGTGAAATACGACTAGCTATAAGATAGTGGAAAGTAGCTACTATTAGTCGCCGAATCAAAAATAGTCATTTATAGCCTGATTTTAGTCATTAATTTCTCATTTTGTACTAGTGAGTGTTTATAAATTCAAATTATGAAATTCACTTGATTATATTTCGGAGAACATGTACTATTATGTGTCATCGAGTCTGATAGGAAACGCAGGTACACGTCATGAAATGATGGCGTCAATATCGCGAGGACTCTAGATTGAGTTGAGTATCATTGTCAGGTGATGCCAATCTTGAATTTATGTTATATCATGATTTTTCCTTAAAATATTTGATGCACAAAATGTTTATGTGAAGGTGATGGATTAGGATTGCAAAATGATGCACAGCAGGTACTAGGGATGAACCTTGATATGATGTAAATCTAGCATTGTCCATGCAATGAGTTGGAAAAGAACGAGAGACGCACTTGATCGTCTGATGCGTGTTGTCGTGAGGGTAGGCCATGAATTTGGTCACTCACAAGGCACATGATCGACGGGCACACAATAAGGATACAACCTTAATCCCTAGGAACCATTAGTCCCTCAACAAGGTCAATGAACTAAGTTAACAAGGTCTCATTCATTGTACCAAATCCCCTGTCACATACCCCAATTTTATAAAATTATGTAATTTGTTTTATTATATTTCTGAGACATTATGTTAAACTTAATCCTAAGTAGGGATTGATGACTCAGCAGAGTCAACAGTTATGGAGTCTAATTCAGAATATTTTATTATTAATAAATAAATTATGGAGACAACAGCATGGGAGAGATGTTAAAAGAGGTTACTGGTCAAACTGGTGGATGGAACTAGGTGGAAAGGCAAAAGGACAAGTGGCAGCATCCTCAAACACTCCCTAAGTTGCAGGTGGCAACTTCCCTATATTTGGGGTCATGATTCCCCAAGAAAGTGGAATCTGAGCAGGTGGCTCATTAAATGACAGTTAACCCAACTAAGACCTAGGCAATCTTTAAAAGTACTCAATGAGGAGAGCTGAGGCTGCTCAGTTTTTTTTATTCCAGAAAGAATTCATTCAGGTGAATGTGATTCAGGATTTTCATTGAGGAAAGAGGGAAAACAGTAAGGAAGTGTTTTGAGTGATTGCTACAGTAACTTGACTCTTATTACAGCTATTTGGGCTGAGAGAACTGACTGATAGTTCTGAGTTAATACTGAGTTGAAGACTGGTATCTGATTTGCTGCACCTAGTTCCAGCCAGACAGACCAGAGCAAGCTCGGGGGTCCTGAGAAGTCGTTGTCTGAGCGCTCTCCAGGAATGGGTAGGGAGGAACGGCCTCCCAATGCTGTTGTGGTCCACAGCTTAAACAGGTTCTGCCATTCATTTCTTTATGTTTTCTGAGTATACATGGATGAATGTTATGTTAATTTACATGTCTGAGTAATTAATTAGTATCTTAGAATGTTAGTAGTAAAATTTGTTAGTAAACACTGTGATTTTCCACACTTGGTATCACCAGACCGTACTCCAGCACAGTATCTCCGTGTTTAGAAGTAGTATTCTTCTGAACCGAGTTTCCTATTCTACTTGCAGTTACTTTAAGTGTTTTATAAAATGATAAGTTATCTTTCTACAGTTGTAAAATTGAATCCTAGTACTGTATCTTTGTTTTTCTGTAAATACTAGCTGTAATAATGAAAAGATACACTGAGTATATCTACAATTTAAGTTATGATAGTTTTCTCTAGTTTAAAGAATTTAACTCTTTCTTGAAAGTTAAAAATAAAAATAAAAACAATACTGACAGTATGATATAGTTACTTATCTGTTTGATATTGCAATCAAACTTTATTAGTATTAGTTTGAAGAATAGTTAAAAACACATTTATTTATTTACTGTATACTCTTTAGGTAGATTGCCAACTGATTCTCTATTTCGTTTATGGTAAATAAACATATTTGCATAAGCAGAAATATATATCTCTATATATACATGAGATAAAGTTTTTAAATATTGTATGAGTATTAAATGATTATACATAGTCCTTAGAACTAAATAGACAGTTTAAAGCAGACAATGAATAATTATAATAACCATAAGAACACTAGTAATCACAAAGGAAGAAGTAGTATTATTATAAAAATAATAATATACTTATAAAACAGTTAATATAAAGACATTACTAAAGTAATATTTAAAATTAATATTATAATATCACTAATGTAATCCTAAACTGATAATACTCTAATCATGAGTTAAAGAAGGATTATAAACAATAACTGGTTATACTCTGTATCTTTTTAAATCATTAAATAATACTTACAGATAAGAGTATACTATAACAATAATAGAACAGACTTGTTTAATTCTTTAAAGAAAGGAAAAGAGTATGTTCTTGCGTCACAGTTTCAGTATTTAGAAGTGAAGTATTAAGCTTGAACTGAAGCCTTGACATTATATTTATGTACACATAAGACAGAGAGTCTTTTAACCACAGATTTTCTTATAAAAATTTTAAAATACAATCTTATAAAATGACGAAGAATAATGCAGGAAAACAACTTCATACAGCATTTTATTAAAAGAACTTACTGACAGAGTTATTTTGCAGACAGATAAAGTAACTGGATAATCTAACTGTAAATTTAGGGTCAAACCCTACAAGACCAGTTAATACAGATATAATAAATATGGTGTGAAAGAACAAAGTTCTACCTACGGTCGCACCATAAACCCACAGACTAAGTGGTATAAGCTTATAAATTATTTATTTCTGTATAAGAGCGGAGAAGTAAAAAGAATACATGCTATAGACGAAGCAAAGGTACAGGAAAGCTTTATTTTAAACCATGTTCAAAACTTGGGTAAAACCCTGGTCGATTCTTCAAGATTTCATTAAAGTAAATAGATTATGGAGGGTATAACCTCATACTCAGGTAGGCTCGTAGCCATCGTCTTTCTACTTAGATACAGTTTTTTCTTTTATAGAAACCCTTGAACGTAAAAGAAGGACAAGTATTTACATTCTCGACCGAAGTCACTTTACCCACGCGATAGCACAGGGTCGATTTTGTTAAATACACTTTCAAATTACAGTTCCAAAGTTAAAACAGAGTTTAAATAAAACTACAGAGTACATCACTCTAAGTTGAACCCTAACCAATCTAAATAACCAACAAGGAGGAAAAGCCGTGGCGAAAACCAGGCTTACCAGGTAAAAACCTCTCGTCAAATCTTGGTGCCTTTCGCGCCTTAAAAGGAGCCAAAACCTGCAGCAAGTAAATAGTATTAAAACCTTATTTTATTATTTGGCTAAACTAATGCTGAACTGGAAAGATAAATGAGTAACTATAACTTACCAGCGATTGAAAGGAAGGCAGTCACAGTGTTTAAATTGACAGCCACGAGCCAACAGGTGCTTAAAACCCTTCCCTCGCCACCGAAAAGGGGTAGAGCTGACCGAAGTAAAAGAAATCTCCAAAGATGGAAGCTTAAATGTAACAAGCCGAGACTCACACTCACGCAATGACAGAGTGGAGAGTGATTCTTCGAAGAATACCCTAGACTTTGGACGAACTGATGATCGCCAATAACAAACTATCAACACTCCCACAAAGCAGAAAAGGAGCTCGAAGGTCTGGAGCAGCATGCAAGCTGCTACTTCTCAATGCAATAGCAAGAACGGAACCAGGAGGGTTCGTAGAATATCCAAGCCCGAAGGCGAGGAAGACAATGATAACGATTAGGGTTAAGTCAATGGTTTATACTGTCGGTGCTTGGTCGAGGAGCGACCACGTAAGTATTTTAATTTTTGCATGCGAGTGGGTCAGAGTGTAATGTTTTCACAATCATTTTGTTCCCAAATGAAATCATCAAAGGGAGATTCCATATAGTCTCTAATCTATGATCACCTGCATTATAATATACAATTGCAATGTTAGATCAGCATGTGAAATTATGTATTATAAACATGAGACTATGCTAGTAACCTTGCATTGTATTGTAATCTTTAGTATCGTGTGCATGATTTAATCTTTGGATCTTAGACCTCATTCAAGAATAAATAATTGCAATATAAACTTTGCACTATAAGTTATATGGACAGGGGTATAACTTTAAATTATAATGGTTCATAGAATTTACAACCTTATGCCCTTATAACCATTACCTAGTCTCCAATCAAGGTAATATTATAACATTTCTTTATTAATGTTAAGTACAATTGTTATAATGCCACAACTATAAGGATTAATTTTATTTTAGCCTTGCATAGTTGGTAAAAGACTAGTCATGCTAGGGCTTAAACTTGCAGAACTCTGTCGTGTAAATCACTAAATTGGATTGAGATTACACCAGTTCTTTTGAACTTGTCAAGGTTAATTTTTGAGCAATCTTTTAATAGTCTTAGATTCCTTGTGCTATCAAGTAGATTTTGTTGACATTCTTATTCAAGGATTTTAGGAATGAGTAAGTGAATGTTGACTATCAATTTATGATTTGTGTTATCACCAATCTTGATGATAGTTTCACCTGAAAAATTCATAATAAGATTGATTATGATAATCTATAGTCAATCCTAAAAGTGCTCTTAGATTATATTCAGTCATTGATTATGAAAATAGAAATAATTTTCCATTAGTTCAAACTCTTAAAAATGATTAAGAGAAGACTTATATCCAGCAGAAAATCCTATAACTGATGTAAGTTGGAAAAGTATATATATATTACTATTATCTAACTCCAGAATCTTATGATGGTTATTGTAAATCAAAACATGGCTTGAATTTGTTTTAGAACCTGGCATGATGTGGTTTATCATATAAGTGAAATAGGATCGAACATGATAACTCAGTTTAATTACTGTGCAAGATAATAAATAGTATAGGAAAAGCTTTACCTGTAAAAGCTTGATGGACTGGCTAGCAAACAATTTTACTTTTACTGAATGAATTGGAACAGCATTTTATTATCTAATACTTTAAAAAGATCTGTTAGCAGCGACCCGAACCTTACCTGTATAGCTGTAAGAGACAGAAAAACTACTGCATTAGCTTAGTAGCTAAGTAAGCCCAGTCTGTCATAGCAATCCCCCTTGCGGTTAAAAAGAAAAATAAAACAATCATTAACTGGCAAGAAACTCATCATATAAATTTAGTACAAGTAAAGATCTTTAAGTTACAATTCTTTAGCATGAACTAATCAAACCATTAATGACTGCATTTAATGTGTTTAGATGCTATAATTTGAAAAGTTTTAAATTTTTCAAAATTTTGGGGTTTGACATGTGGTATCAGAGCATGGTTCAAACACTAGGCCTTGTTGTGGCCCAATTACTTTCCATATAACAGTAAAAATAATATACTAATCTGTATTTTGTTTTATGTGAAAAGCAGAAAATTATTTTTTCTGAATCTAACAGACAGGTATGGAGAACTTAGGAGAATATGGTGGGGAGGAATCTCCAAACACTGAGATCAAACAGATGTACAGAGAACCTGTGATTGAGGAGATGACTGCTCACTCCTCAGAGTTAATGCAGACCATAAAAGGTTTAAAGACTGAATTAGAATCAGTCAAGAAGGATAATGAAAGAATTCTGAAGACTCAAGAGGAGTTAAATCAAATTATGATAGAGAAATTTCAGACTGAAGGGAAAAATAGAAGGTCTGAATCTGAAGAAGCTAGTCATCAAAAAGGGTCCAAAAAAATGAAATTAGCTAAATCTGATAGCAGTTCCTCATCTGAAATCCTTAAGGAATAACAAAGTTATTATTTTACTAGTGATAGTAGCGAAGCAGAGGTGTATAAGAGAAAGAAAAAGTATAGACCTTACGAAGAGATCTCTGGGGAGTTCAAGAAAATAAAACCCCCAACTTTCAATGGAGAAACGGAAAAAGGAGAAGAGGCAGAATCTTGGTTATCCGGGATGAGAAAATACTTTCAGATTTATAATTATTCAAACCAGCTGAAGGCGAGAATGGCCATATATAACCTTTCAGGGAAGGCAGATATATGGTGGCAAGATTTGAAGAGGGTTAAAGGGATTAAAGAAAAA
This sequence comes from Pseudotsuga menziesii, assembly GCA_001517045.1. Lineage (NCBI taxonomy): Eukaryota > Viridiplantae > Streptophyta > Pinopsida > Pinales > Pinaceae > Pseudotsuga > Pseudotsuga menziesii. Next base: position 89,614 of record LPNX011135730.1, on the reverse strand, counting down.
GAGGTCAACTGGAGTACTTTCAAAAGGTACTTCAAGAAGAAGTTCCTATCTGAACAATACTATGAAGAAAGGGCCAAGGAGTTTTATGAGTTAAAACTTGGGTCCATGACTATGAAAGACTTAAACAGCAAGTTTTTAAGTCTGTTAAGGTATGTGCCGTATTTAGTTGACGAGAAACCGAAGGTACAGCGGTTTCTCAACTGCCTGCCATACCATATAAAAGACAGAATCGAATATGATAACCCCAAAACTTTGGAAGAAGCCATGCGAAAAGCTAATTTCTGTTTTGAACAGAACAAAAAGAAGGAAGGAATAGCCAATTGGAAGGCTAAAAAGAATGGTAATCAGTCTGAATTCAAGAAAAAGGAGTATGCACCCCAGAAAAATTTCAGGAACAACAAGAACAGAAACCATTCTAATGGTAAGAACTTTCAGGGAAGCAAAAGTGGTGCTTCAAATAATTCCAATAACTTCAAGGGCAGCAAGGAGGTTTCTAATAATCATGGAAATTTTACTAAGAATTTTGAAAGGAAGGAACCTGTTAAGTGTTGGGAGTGCAATGGCCCACACTATGCTTCAGTTTGCCCAAATCAGAAGAAGCCAAACAGCAATATTCATACAATACAAGATGAAATGACAGTTGGAGACTTTGCAAGGACTATGCCCCGAATCAATGCAGCATTGGAAAATCGACAAGCTGAGTACCAAACTTCCATGGTGGAAGTAGAAGGTATGGTTAATTAAACTCCTGTAGCTATTTTGATAGATCCAGGTGCTAGCCTAAGTTATATTTCACCACAGATAGTAGAAAAGTGTCATCTGAATGTTGAAAAGTTTGATAACTCTTGGCTAGTTCAACTAGCCACAGGGGCAAAAAGGAAGGTAAATTGTTATGTTAAAGATTGTGTTTTAGATATGAATGGTTTTAAAACTGTTGTTAAATTAAATGTGCTACCACTTGGTTCGTATGACATACTCATAGGTATGGACTGGTTAGAACAACACAGGGTAATTTTAAATTGTTTTGATAAAACGTTTACATGTGTAAATAATAATGAACAGCCTGTAATAGTTAAAGGTATTCCTAGAAAGACTGTAGTCAGGCAGATTTCTGCCTTACAGCTCAAAAGAGCAGTCAGAAAAGGATGCAAGGCCTATGCTGTAATCATTATAGATGAGGCAAATAATGTTGAAAAAGATAAAATAAAAATAGAGAATATTCCTGTGTTAAATGAATTTATTGATGTTTTTATGGAGGAAATTCCAGGATTACCTCCTAAGAGGGAACTGGATTTCACAATAGAGTTGGTACCAGGTGCTGTACCTAGCTCGAAGGCTCCGTACCGTATGAATATTCTGGAACTTAACGAATTAAAATCACAGTTAAAGGAATTAATCGATAAGAAATATATTATACCTAGTGTTTCCCCTTGGGGAGCACCAATAATTTTTGTTAAAAAGAAAGACGGAACTATGCGACTCTCCATAGATTACCGTCAGCTCAATAAAATGACAATTAAAATAGATATCCGCTGCCCCGCATAGATGATCTATTTGATCAGCTACGTGGATCTACGGTGTTTTCTAAGATATACCTGAGGTCAGGCTATCATCAAGTGAGAATTAAAGAAGAGGACATTTTTAAGACAGCTTTCAGAACTAGATATGGACATTACGAATTTGTCGTAATGCCATTTGGGCTTACTATTTCCCCAGCCGTCTTCATGTGTCTAATGAATAACATAATGCACAAATATTTAGATAAGTTTGTCGTTGTATTCATCGATGACATCTTAATCTATTCTAAAAATGAAGAGGAACATAAAGAACATTTGCGAATAGTTTTACAAGAACTGCGAGAGCAACATCTCTTCGCGAAGTTCAGTAAATGTGATTTCTTCAAGGATGAAATCCAATACTTAGGTCACGTAGTGACTAAGAAATGGATTTCAGTTGATCCTGAAAAGATCAAAGCAATTGAAGAATGGCCAGTACCAAAAGACGTAGCAGATGTTAGGTCTTTCATGGGAATCACCGGTTATTACCGGAGATTCATAGAAGGTTTTTCAAAGATAGCCAACCCAATCACTTCCTTGCAAAAGACAGGCAAGAAATTCGATTGGAACGTAAAATGCGAAGAAAGCTTTAAGAAACTAAAAACTTTATTAACAACTGCGCCAATTTTAAGAATAGCGGATCCCAGTAAGGATTCCGTGGTTTGCACAGATGCTTGTAATGGCGGTCTAGGCAGAGTACTGACTCAGGATGGGCATGTCATTGCCTATGAGTCCAGGAAGCTAAAGATCCATGAAAAGAATTACGCCACTTATGATTTAGAGCTGGCTGTTGTTATTCATGCCTTGAAAATGTGGCGACACCACTTAATAGGTAGAAAGTTTACTTTAATGACTGATAACAAGGGTTTAAAATACCTTTTAGATCAGCCTAACTTAAATGCAAGGCAAGCCAGATGGATAGCCTTCCTAAGTGAATACGATTTCGAAATTCAACATATAAAAGGAAAATAAAATAAAGTAGCTGATGCTTTGAGCAGAAATGCAAAATTGAATTTCACAACAGCAATCAGAACTTATAATTCTAATTTAAATGAACAGCTAATTGAAGGTATAAAATTGGATGAAATTTATCAAAAGTTACAAGTTACAGCTAAGAAAGAACCCACAGAAAGTTTGATTAAGGGTTATAGTTTAAATAAGGATGGATTTTTATTGTTTAAGGACAGACTGTATGTGCCAAATGTATCTAAAGTTAAATTGCTGATTCTGGATGAAGTGCATAAAACCCCTTATTCAGGGCATCCAGGCTACCAAAAAACTGTCACCATGTTGAGAAAAGAATATTTCTGGCCTAACATGAAATCTGAAGTAGCTGAGTATATAGCTAGATGTTTGGACTGTCAACAAGTAAAGACAGAACATCAACATCCAGCTGGGTTGTTGCAACCCTTGCCTATTCCTAGCTGGAAGTGGGAAATAATCAGCTTAGATTTCATTACTGGATTACCCAGAAATCAAAATCAGAATTATTCAATTATGGTGGTAGTGGATAAATTAAGTAAAGCAGCACATTTTATTCCTGTTAAAACCACTTTTAAGGCTGCAAATATAGCAGACATTTTCTTAAAACAAATTTTTCGGCTACATGGTGTGCCAAAGGTTATTATTTCAGACAGGGATCCTAAATTCACAGGGAATTTCTGGAAATCCTTATTTAAAGGATTAAACACAACACTGAATTTTAGTACTTCCTTCCATCCTCAGACGGACGGACAGACTGAAAGAGTTAATCAGGTGTTGGAAGATCTGTCAAGAATGTATGTTAAGGATCAGCTAGGTAAGTGGGAGGATTATTTACATTTAGCAGAATTTGCATACAATAACAATTATCAATCATCAGCTAAATTCAGTCCTTTTGAAATTCTGTATGGGCGTAAATGTAACACTCCTATCTCCTGGAATAATCCAGTAGATAGATTAGTGTTGGGGCCCGAGTTATTAAAAGAAATGGAACAGATTGTAAAACAAGTGCAGGAGAACTTGAAGGTTGCTCAGGATCGGCAAAAGAGCCAAGCAGATTTGAAAAGAACTCCTAAAGAGTTCCAAGTGGGTGAGCATGTGTTCATAAAGGTAAGACCGAAGAAGAGCTCCCTAAGATTGGGAAGTTGTGCAAAGTTAGCGCCGCGTTACTGTGGTCTGTTTGAAATTTTATCTAGAGTTGGTCAAGTTGCTTATCAGTTAGCGTTACCACCAAATTTAAAAGTGCACAATGTTTTTCATATTTCTGTTCTGAAAAAGTATGTACATGATGCTACTCATGTGATTGACTGGAATGTTGTACAGGTAGAACCAGAAGGGGAAGTTCTGGTGGAACCAGATTGTATCCTCGGGAGGAGGGAGATTACTCTGCGGAACCGCACAATTGGACAGCTGAAGGTGCAATGGAAGCACCTTAGTCCTAAAGAAGCTACTTGCGAACTGGAAAGTAAGATGCGGGAAGCTTACCCGAATCTGTTCCAGGAGGTTCCTGAGGAAGAAGAATAAGTAACATCGAGGACGATGTTACATTTTAAGGGGATGTGTATGTCACATACCCCAATTTTATAAAATTATGTAATTTGTTTTATTATATTTCTGAGACATTATGTTAAACTTAATCCTAAGTAGGGATTGATGACTCAGCAGAGTCAACAGTTATGGAGTGTAATTCAGAATATTTTATTATTAATAAATAAATTATGGAGACAACAGCATAGAGGTTACTGGTCAAACTGGGTGATGGAACTAGGTGGAAAGGCAAAAGGACAAGTGGCAGCATCCTCAAACACTTCCTAAGTTGCAGGTGGCAACTTCCCTATATTTGGGGTCATGATGCCCCAAGAAAGTGGAATCTGAGCAGGTGGCTCATTAAATGACAGTTAACCCAACTAAGACCTAGGCAATCTTTAAAAGTACTCAATGAGGAGAGCTGAGGCTGCTCAGTTTTTTTTATTCCAGAAAGAATTCATTCAGGTGAATGTGATTCAGGAATTTCATTGAGGAAAGAGGGAAAACAGTAAGGAAGTGTTTTGAGTGATTGCTGCAGTAACTTGACTCTTATTATAGCTATTTGGGCTGAGAGAACTGACTGATAGTTCTGAGTTAATACTGAGTTGAAGACTGGTATCTGATTTGCTGCACCTAGTTCCAGCCAGGGAGACTAGAGCAAGCTCGAGGGTCCTGAGAAGTCATTGTCTGAGCGCTCTCCAGGAATTGGTAGGGAGGAACGGCCTCCCATTTCTGTTGTGGTCCACAGCTTAAACAGGTTCTGCCATTCAATTCTTTATGTTTTCTGAGTATACATGGATGAATGTTATGTTAATTTACATGTCTGAGTAATTAATTAGTATCAGTAAAATTAGTATCTCAGAATGTTAGTAGTAAAATTTGTTAGTAAACACTATGTTTTTCCACACCTGGTATCACCAGACCGTACTCCAGCACAGTATCTCGGTGTTTAGAAGTAGTATTCTTCTGAACCGAGTTTCCTATTCTACTTGCAGTTACTTTAAGTGTTTTATAAAATGATAAGTTATCTTTTTATAGTCGTAAAATTGAATCCTAGTACTGTATCTTTGTTTTTCTGTAAATACTAGCTGTGATAATGAAAAGATACACTGAGTATATCTGCAATTTAAGTTATGATAGTTATCTCTAGTTTAAAGAATTTAACTCTTTCTTGAATGTTAAAAATAAAAATAAAAACAATACCGACAGTAAGATATAGTTACTTATCTGTTTGATATTGCAATCAAACTTTATTAGTATTAGTTTGAAGAATAGTTAAAAACACATTTATTTATTTACTGTATACTCTTTAGGTAGATTGCCAACTGATTCTCTAATTCGTTTATGGTAAATAGACATATTTGCATAAGCAGAAATATATATCTCTATATATACATGAGATAAAGTTTTTAAATATTGTATGAGTATTAAATGATTATACATAGTCCTTAGAACTAAATAGACAGTTTAAAGCAGACAGTGAATAATTATAATAACCATAAGAACACTAGTAATCACAAAGGAAGAAGTAGTATTATTATAAAAATAATAATATACTTATAAAACAGTTAATATAAAGACATTACTAAAGTAATATTTAAAATTAATATTATAATATCACTAATGTAATCCTAAACTGATAATACTCTAATCATGAGTTAAAGAAGGATTATAAACAATAACTGGTTATACTCTGTATCTTTTTAAATCATTAAATAATACTTACAGATAAGAGTATACTATAACAATAATAGAACAGACTTGTTTAATTCTTTAAAGAAAGGAAAAGAGTATGTTCTTGCATCACAGTTTCAGTATTTAGAAGTCAAGTATTAAGCTTGAACTGAAGCCTTGACATTATATTTATGTACACATGAGACAGAGAGTCTTTTAACCACAAATTTTCTTATAAAAATTTTAAAATACAATCTTATAAAATGACGAAGAATAATGCAAGAAAACAACTTCATACAGCATTTTATTAAAAGAACTTACTGACAGAGTTATTTTGCAGACAGATAAAGTAACTGGATAATCTAACTGTAAATTTAGGGTCGAACCCTACAAGACCAGTTAATACAGATATAATAAATATGGTGTGAAAGAACAAAGTTCTACCTACGGTCGCACCATAAACCCACAGACTACGTGGTATAATCTTATAAATTATTTATTTCTGTATAAGAGCAGAGAAGTAAAAAGAATACATGCTATAGACGAAGCAAAGGTACAGGAAAGCTTTATTTTAAACCATGTTCAAAACTCGGGTAAAACCCTGGTCGATTCTTCAAGATTTCATTAAATTAAATATATTATGGAGGGTCTAACCTCATACTTAGGTAGGCTCATAGCCATCGTCTTTCTACTTAGATACAGTTTTTTCTTTTATAGAAACCCTTGAACGTAAAAGAAGGACAAGTATTTACATTCTTGACCGAAGTCACTATACCCACGCGATAGCATAGGGTCGATTTTGTTAAATACACTTTCAACTTACAGTTCCAAAGTTAAAACAGAGTTGAAATAAAACTACAGAGTACATCACTCTAAGTTGAACCCTAACCAATATAAATAACCAGCAAGGAGGAAAAGTCGTGGCGAAAACCAGGCTTACCAGGTAAAAACCTCTCGTCAAAGCTTGGTGCCTTTCGCGCCTTAAAAGGAGCCAAAACCTGCAGCAAGTAAATAGTATTAAAACCTTATTTTATTATTTGGCTAAACTAATGCTGAACTGGAAAGATAAACGAGTAACTATAACTTACCAGCGATTGAAAGGAAGGCAGTCACAGTGTTTAAACTGACAGCCACGAGCCAACAGGTGCTTAAAACCCTTCCTTCGCCACCGAAAAGGGGTAGAGCTGACAGAAGTAAAAGAAATCTCCAAAGATGGAAGCTTAACTGTAACAAGCCGAGACTCACACTCACGCAATGACAGAGTGGAGAGTGATTCTTCGAAGAATACCCTAGACTTTGGACAAACTGATGATCGCCAGTAACAAACTATCAACACTCCCACAAAGCAGAAAAGGAGCTCGAAGGTCTGGAGCAGCATGCAAGCTGCTACTTCTCAATGCAACAGCAAGAACGGAACCAGGACGGTTCGCAGAATGTCCAAGCCCGAAGGCGAGGAAGACAATGATAACAATTAGGGTTAAGTCAATGGTTTATATTGTCGGTGCTTGGTCGAGGAGTGACCACGTAAGTATTTTAATTTTTGCATGCGAGTGGGTCAGAGTGTAATGTTTTCACAATCATTTTGTTCCCAAAGGAAATCATCAAAGGGAGATTCCATATAGTCGCTAATCTATGATCACCTGCATTATAATATACAATTGCAATGTTAGATCGGCATGTGAAATTATGTATTATAAACATGAGACTATGCTAGTAACCTTGCATTGTATTGTAATATTTAGTATCGTGTGCATGATTTAATCTTTGCATCTTAGACCTCATTCAAGAATAAATACTTGCAATATAAACTTTGCACTATAAGTTATATGGACAGGGGTATAACTTTAAATTATAATGGTTCATAGAATTTACAACCTTATGCCCTTATAACCATTACCTAGTCTCCAATCAAGGTAATATTATAACATTTCTTTATTAATGTTAAGTACAATTGTTATAATGCCACAACTATAAGGATTAATTTTATTTTAGCCTTGCATAGTTGGTAAAAGACTAGTCATGCTAGGGCTTAAACTTGCAGAACTCTGCCGTGTAAATCACTAAATTGGATTGAGATTACACCAGTTCTTTTGAACTTGTCAAGGTTAATTTTTGAGCTATCTTTTAATAGTCTTAGATTCCTTGTGCTATCAAGTAGATTTTGTTGACATTCTTATTCAAGGATTTTAGGAATGAGTAAGTGAATGTTGACTATCAATTTATGATTTGTGTTATCACCAATCTTGATGATAGTTTCACCTGAAAAATTCATAATAAGATTGATTATGATAATCTATAGTCAATCCTAAAAGTGCTCTTAGATTATATTCAGTCATTGATTATGAAAATAGAAATAATTTTCCATTAGTTCAAACTCTTAAAAATGATTAAGAGAAGACTTATATCCAGCAGAAAATCCTATAGCTGATGTAAGTAGGAAAAGTATATATATATTACTATTATCTAACTCCAAAATCTTATGATGGTTATTGTAAATCAAAACATGGCTTGAATTTGTTTTAGAACCTGGCATGATGTGGTTTATCATATAAGTGAAATAGGATCGAACATGATAACTCAGTTTAATTACTGTGCAAGATAATAAATAGTATAGGAAAAGCTTTACCTGTAAAATCTTGATGGACTGGCTAGCATACAATTTTACTTTTACTGAATGAATTGGAACAGCATTTTATTATCTAATACTTTAAAAAGATCTGTTAGCAGCGACCCGAACCTTACCTGTATAGCTATAAGAGATAGAAAAACTACTGCATTCGCTTAGTAGCTAAGTAAGCCCAGTCTGTCATAGCAATCCCCCTTGCGGTTAAAAAGAAAAAGAAAACAATCAGTAACTGGCAAGAAACTCATCATATAAATTTAGTAAAAGTAAAGATCTTTAGGTTACAATTCTTTAGCATGAACTAATCAAACCATTAATGACTGCATTTAATGTGTTTAGATGCTATAATTTGAAAAGTTTTAAATTTTTCGAAATTTTGGGGTTTGACATCCCCACCAAGGGGGGAGTATCTAAAGGGAATGTATAGAGCATGACACCCATTATATCCCCGTTGGAATTAGAACGCGAGAGTTAACAAAAGAAAATCAATCATTCATTTAAAATTAATGGGGGAAGTAAAAGTATTCTTAAAAATATCTTAGAATTGAATTCACTTAATTTTGATATGAATGCAATCCCAAAATTAATTAAACTTAATCTTAGATTTATGAAAAATAGAAGTAAGCAAAATAAGAGTCACTTAATTGAAAATTAAAATATAAAATAAATATAGAAGAGGAAATCACAAAAACTAAACTAAAAGTAAGTTTTAGTTAGAAATAAAGGGAATTGAAAAGTTTACATAACTGAGACTGGGTGGCTGAATAAAATTTAAAAGAAATTAAATTAATTGGAAAAGTGGATACATGAATATATGAAGGTTTTTCGAAAAAGGTTAAAAGAATTGGAGAGGGCATAAGGGTCTCATATTTTACCCTAGTGTTGGACAACTGAGACTCTGTCACACTGTATAATGATTATTTTGGGTGTTTTTTACTTTGGTAGGAAAAGGGTTGGGAGCCCCACAACATTAGTCTATGTACCATTGTTACTTTGGATAACTTTCTGTTTTCCATCATCAGTATGGCTTAGGGTTCCATGGGAAGGAGAGCACCCGTGGGTATGGTAGGGAGGAAACCGGTGGGTCAATCTTGATTGGAAATCAAGCAAGAATCTTGCGGTGAAGTCCTTGAAAACCACAACAAATCTCGACAACTACAACAAATTTCAGCAACTACGCAAGGGTTAATAGGTCATATTTATTTGTGATAAAATATGTTGTCTTATTAATGCTTATGTTGTTATTAAATTGAGAATGCATCCCTATATCTAGTTAAATGGTTGTAAATCTATATTGTTTTCATATTTTGATCTGTATATTTGATTAACAAAACATATTAGTTTGTGCATCTTTGTAGAGTGATGGGGTTGCCTATTTTGATAATTTTAGGCATGAATATATATAGCCCAACAACACATAACCGCTCAAACCTACGAAAAAAAAGAGAATTTGTTAGATCTAGAATCATCTACAACTTTTTGTATTTAGCAAGGAATTAACTAGCACACCCAAATAGTTTGTGGCTGGATCACGTCGATAGGGATCAAATGGTTGGGAGATAGCAATGAAATGGAAGACAATTTAGTTTTTTTTTTTTAATTTCTCATATTCTTCTAGTTAAATGGTTTCAACTCTGAGTTATCCATGCCTAGCTACATGTTATCATCGACATTCTTTATGTTATCCATTTATCAACTATCAGTTATTTTTTATATATATTTTTTTATTATCTCAAATTCTTCTAGTTATATGCCATGATTTATTGGTTATCCATTTATCAGCTATGAGTTATCCATGCATCGCTACCCATTATCCATTCATCATCTACTATTTATTTTTTATAATTTTTTTATAATTGTTTATTTCGAATTTTGAACGACTCACATAGAATCAATCTCGACAGTACACTTGTCTCATCCTCGCACGTAGATGAAAAATCATAAGTCGTAGTACACCCAAATCTCAAATAAATATGTCTATGAGTGTAAATATATCAAATATCATTTCAAAAAAAAAAAACAATAATTTAATTGAAACAGAATATGGTTCGATGTATGTGGCTGTCAATCTAGATCCATTCCCGATGGGGGGATTATAGATCGTATATACATGCACGCATTATAGCATGACTAATATAATTTTATTTTATATATTAGTTAATTGGATCTCACAAACATTATATCGAACCATAACTATGACATATATGATGGTATGTGTAAATGTTATGGAAGTTGGCTTCCTTAAACCTAATTACTGACAGTCTGACCCCTTAAACTGATTCCACCTGCATTCACAAAAGAATTGTTAGATTTGTGTTAAAAGAGAATTGAAAAATGGAAGGTGGATTATCGTGATCGTTATGAGAATCTTTATTCATAGAAAACTATGAATTTATAATTGAGGTTCCCTTACTATTTTATAAATATATTAACGCACCATAACAATGTGGAAGTTAGCACTGTCAAGAGCTAGTGTTTCCATTTTAGTTATACATTGTCCATATTACTATAATTGCAAGGAAATCATTATAGTTGTTATGCGACTATATATGTTAGACTTGTTGACATTGCAATGGAACTGGGGATAATTAATTAAAAATTTTATAGAACCAAATTGCCTTTATGGTTAAACAGATTGCATGATCGGTGGAGATATTTACATATTATATCAGCAAATCCAACTAGTGCACACTTGTGCTGAAGAACCTGCAAACTCTTACTTGGGCGTAAAAATTTAGAAAGGGAATTTGAGTATAGTTACTTTAGAGCTGCAACATAGATCGAACTGAGTTCCAGGAACCTTGGTATGTATTAATATCAGATTTTTAATAGTTTGATAGCTGGGAGAGGATTGTATCTGGCCGATATGAATAACTTGGACTGCTCACGACTATCATAAACTGGTAGGGAGTGGATACCAACGTTTCCATTCTTGTCAACCTTTTATGAAACCCCACGCATTAAAATGCAGGCATGCTATGAAGCAAACAATAATTAGCTTGCTGCAGGCCATTAATGCGTAGGAAACAGACATATCCCTGGTTGGATATTGATCTTAAGCAACTTGAAATCCAATAAAATACATGTCTGCTACCACCACATTAAATGGCTTGCAACAAGCTTGCTGGTTATTGTTAGCCCAACTGGAGCCATTCCTGCTGCAACATGATGGTTATTGTTAGCCTGCTATCGAGGTACCTTGGCGCGTCATAGTTTGTTGAGCCTGCCCGTCTATTGAGGTAGATATGAATTAAGTAAGCCCTTCGTAAAAAGATATGAATAAAATTTTAACTTTTCAAATCTTTACAATTTTCCAAATACAAGATAGAATGGCAGAGGTGTGTGCACTAAAGTGGATACCTTTTGTAAGGAGATGCTAATGAATGGGAATTGTATCGTTTGTTTCTAGATTGATTTCTTTGTAATCTATATATTAAACCTTGAATTAAAAAGGGCAGATTTAACTCACCAATTTTTCAGTTAATACTTTGCTAGAAAGCGTGTTTATCATCATTGATTCATCCTAACACTCTATTCTCCTTGATTTGTAGCAATACCAAGCCACCAAGATGCAACCAAAGTTCGCAGTGACAGTCCCCAATCAATACACAAATCCTAATAAAAACATAAAAAATTCTTACAGTAAACTTCAAAAGGAAAAAATGAGTATTTCTTACCATCCCTCCAAGGATAAAAAATAATAACAATTTGGATTTTCTTGCATGATGTTGTGAGTCATTTTCCTGGTCTGAAATAAAAAGTTTGAGATTGAAACATATTCCAAAATCTAAGAGAAATATCAAAAAATGTTCTACAACATCCTGGAAGAACCCATTCTCAACATGCCTAGAAATCATGGTAGTCAACGCAACAACATTTTTAACAAACATTTTCTCATAGACTTGGTATGCAATATCCATATTGCTGCACTTATAATACATGTTTATAAGTGCAATTTCCGCAAAAACATCCAAATCAAATCCACCCCTAACAATGAAAACATGGATTTCCTTGGCTAGCTCAATATCCCCTAATTTCTCACATGTCAGAAGCACACACATCACTGTAACTGAATTAAACATCAAATGATAAAAATTTCCTAATACAAACATGGATTTACTTCGCTTGCTCAATATCCCCTAACTGCCCACATGCTAGAAGCATACACATCACTGTAACTGAACCAGGCATCAAATGATCAAACCTGCTTGATACAATTGGTGGTAAAGCACCGGATTTTTTTTCCTGTGTCCACTTTGGGCATACTCTACAATCATTGCACTCCATGAAACAACATCTCTTTCACACATTTTGTCAAACACTTGCGTGCATCCTCTATCTACCCACGTTTAGAAAACATGTATATAAGGGCAGATCCTACAAATAAGTCCATATGAAGGCCACCATCTACAATATCATCATGAATCCCCTTTTCCTCTCATAAAACAAACAACCCAACATGTGCCCAGCACAAGCCTTAAGCACAGATGTAAACGTAAAGTTGTCTCGCAATAAACCTATCCTATGCATTTGATAATATAGTTCAAGGGCTCCCTCATATTTCCCAATCCTGAAATACCCTCTAATCATGATATTCCATAATGTGAGATTTTGTTTTTCCAATTTATCAAAAATTAAACGCACATCTCCCATATTCACATGGGCAGATTAACATTCTTAGTTCCCAGATTTACCTCTCCAAAATGGCCAGTGATGATGATGTGGACATGAATTTGTTTTCCCTCTACCAAGGATTTTATTTTGATGAACACTTGCAACATAGATGTCTGTGTCTGAGCCCATCCCAATGGCCTCTTGCTGCATGACCACCGAAATCTCCAACGCTTTCTTCAAGTTTTTATCCTTACATAGTCTATTGATATGGCATAAATAAATTTTTACCCCTTGTGAATCCAACATGATTTTCCTATTGAGTTTTCCCTTCGAAGATGAGTTGTGAGTGTGGGAATAAATATTTAGCCCTTGTGAATCTGACATGCTTTTATTATTGGGTTTTCCCTTCGCCTCAAGGTCTATGATTTTTGAAATTGGGGTAATATGTTTTCCATGATTTTGATATTGCTCTTAGATTTTGATGATAGGATAAAGATAATGATTATATTTACCAAGCACATTTAATAGCAGCAACACACCTAAAGTACCAATGAATTAGTCAAGCAACTTTGAACCCAAGACTTCTAATGAAATTTTAAAATAAAAATTGCACTTCTTGATAAACCGTCAAAACTAACAATCGTCTTTTCTTTTGACTGGCAATATTTTGACAACACTTCTGAGACAGGTTTGGAGCCCTTTGAAGGGCAATGCCGGGTTCAATTTTGATCCCTGGGTATACCACAACAAGTGGGGCATAATTCTCGAGCGGGATATAAATGGATGGACCAAAACTACAGCGCAATGCTTATGTTTCAATTAGAGAATTTATATATATGCTAGATGTATAGTGCATAACAATTAAATGGGATTTTATATTAAAACACCTATTTCATTAAATTTAGATATATGGTTGAGTATCCATTAAAAAATCCCAAAAATATACTTTCTACAATTTAAAAACAATCTTTCTAAAAAGCGAAAAAACAAGTGAAAAGGTGCAATTTTTATTATTTTTATTGAACCTTATAAGTGCATTTTTTTTTAATTTAAAATGTGTAATTTTTTATTTGAAAATTGCATTTTTTATTATGAAACTGAGGATTTTTATTCCAACATTTATGTTTCCCAATAGCAAAACTAGGATTTTCGATTAAAAAGTGGGATCTTAACAAGCAATTCTAACAAGTGATTAGCATAAAATGAATTTTGATGATTTAATAAAATGAATTTTGATGAGATGATTTAATGAAATGAATTTTGATGATCAATCCCAAGGGTTTTTTACTCTTGTTTCTGCATCATATACTGATGATATTTATATCATGGAGGATGTGTCAGCCGTCCCTTCTACCTATACCCAGGGCCAGTGTCCCTTCTACATATACCCAGTGGCACAAGAAAGGTCGGTTGTTCTTTATACATATACCAGGTGATACAAGAAAGTTCGGATGTCCCTTTTACATATACCCATTGATACAGGAAAGGTCAGTCGCCCCTTCTACATTTTCCTAGTGATATAGGAAAGGTTGGTCATCCCTTATACGCATATCTTATAATTTAGATTAAATTTAATATAAATTAGACTTTAATTTTCTTGATTTGCATTAATGGCTTCCATTACTTTCGTGTGATCAAATCTCCACCGTCCATGAAATGTTCACTTCATTTTAAGCAAACAGTCACGATTATCCAATCAAGCTTGCTCAATGCAATCTAGACTGTTGATGCTGAGACTCCCCCTATAATAAGCTCCGATCAAATTCCATTTATTCCTATAGGAATATTCCACTTCACACTCGTTACACATGGCTAGTCAATGTCACATTTGTTACACATGGCCAATGTGGGTGTCACATCTAATTTTCCAAAATTTATATAAACACTTAAATTTTGAAATTTATTCAGGTTTAAGCGGGTTCCAATAGGTGTTATTCTGTCAGCATATGGCATCCTATAACTCACACTTGAAAACATAAAATTTACACCTAGACTATATAGAATTATGACGAACTTTTTCTCGTTGACAAAAATTTTCATGTCAATTAACCACGGGGTCTTCACTTAGTGAAACTATGTCATAATGCCTTCGTTCATGGGATATTAAAGAATACCCCTAATTTCACTAGATATTGATAATTACATACAAATATCCTTTTGTTGAGCCCCCCTCCCAATACATATTTCAAATTAAAAAACCCCTAGTTTTACAATATATTCCTTATTTTTACTAGAAACCCCTTTTTATACCCCCCCAATACCTATAAACCCCCCATACCCTATTCGCCACCCCCAAATACCTACAACATATGGACCTTATTTTTCACAATTAAAAATCCCCCTTTATGAATGAACATGATAAGATATTGCTCAACACGGTGAATCCCCTATGTAATTAACAACTCGATTGTAATCTTTGGCACAGGTTCTCATAATTTCTACAAGAAGAATCAAAGGTTGCACACAAAGTGTTTGGTTAAGGGTGAGTGCAAGCTAATGAGGGTCACTTTTGGCACGTTAGATGCAATAAAAAATTGAAAAATTAGGCATCCCTCAACTTAATTGTATTTTTTGAGATACTTACACAAAATATCTTGCTTTGAGTATAAAATATTAAATGTAGGAACTTGAATCACGTTTATGAATATATAAGGTTTATGTATTGAAATTTTTTATAACTATGTCAAGTTTTGTTTTTTCTAACAGTCACTTTTTATTTTTTAGGCAAATGATAAGGTATATGTTTTTGTGGCTGCAGCCTTTGAGGGCCTAAATGATGGTTTCAGGATACAAAAATTTGCAAGCATGTAGAGAACATATAGCACTAGTGCAGCGCTATTTTTCGAAAATAAAATTAGTAATTTTTATTTATTTTTATAATTATATAAGTGATCATTCCTCGAAAATGGTAGGTCTTTTGTGGGTGTAGCCTTTGAAGGTCTTAATGAAATAATCATGAAATGATTTTTTTATAGAATGCAGAGGTCAATGTCTTCTCGTGCACCATATAATTTATTTTTAAGACGATTAAGAATTGAAAAAGTTATGGAAAAAATACTTACAACATGTTTTTTTATTTAAGGAGTTAGGACACAATAGAAATTGAAAAAAAGAAGGAAAATATAATATTTTTTAATAAAAATTACAGATTTGGAATCTACAGAAAAAATGCTATTTATGTTTAAGATTTCGTAAAAAATGATTGTGTGTAGCATACTGTAACGAGTGTGTAAACAATGACTTCTTCAGAAACCAGAAGAAATTCCCAATTAGCTATGGTTTATCATATACCATAGCACAGGTTTGGTATTACCGAAGCAAATTCCAAACCATACACATAAGACTATTGGTGACATGCGAGTAAGTGAATTGGCATGTTTAAATTCAAATTACATTTCCCACTCTTATAGAATTGGAAAACGTGTGCGTGTTATAGAACTACAAAACATGTGCGCATTATAGAATTACAAAACGTGTGTGCGTTATGTAGTTCTATAACGTGCACACGTTTTGTAGATCTAAAAATATAGCACTATATGCAATATATCAAATGTATGGATAATAGTTTAGAGGGGGTGTGGAAGGGTTAAGGGCCTTGGAGGATGTTGGAAGTTCAGGTGGGGATGGTTAATAGTTGAGAGGGGGTGGGGAAGGGTCAAGGGCCTAGTAAGATGTTGGAAATTGTTTAAAAAGGTTAATAGTTGAGAGGGGGTGGAGAAGAGTCAAGGGCCTAGGAGGATGTTGTAAGTTCGAGTGAGTATGGTTAATAGTTGAGAGGGGATGGGGAAGGGTCAAGGTCCTAAGAGGATGTTGTAAATTCAAGTGGAGAAATATGAATGGAATGAGAACATTATGGGTTACAAGGGTGAAGGGGAGTGGGGATTGAGAGAATTATTAGGAGGAGAAGAGGTGTTGAAGATGTATAGGGTTAGAAGCAGTACGTGAGACTTGAGTGACGAAGGGGGATAAGGTGGAGGGGAGGAAGTGGGTGATAGTTTGATGAGAGAGAGGATTGGTGAATGGAAAGGTAGATATGGAGTATTATGGGAGGAATAAGATGTGTTGGAGGAGAGAGGCGAAAGAGAGGGAAATTAAAGAGATGGGAATGAGATGTGATAAAACAGAGAATAGGGGTCATAATGAGGTAGGGGGTTGAGGATAAGGGATAAGTTGAAAACATAGAGGAAGGAAGTATAAGAGAGAGAGAGAGAGAGAGAGAGAGAGAGAATGATGTGGAGAGAGTGTGAAAGAGAATAAGATAGAGGGGGAAGAGGGGGCGTGAGGGAGGGATGGAGATAGAATGCAAGAAAGAGACAATGAGGGAGCGATAGAAGGTGTGTGTGTGTGAGGCAGGGTTGGGGGATAGACACAAGGAGAGAAAGGGGGGAGGTTCACACACACACACACACACACACACACACACACACACACACACACAGATGGTGTCCAAGACAGAGGGTGGAGGGTTGGGCGATGGAGAGACAGGGAGGTTGTGAAAGAGAGAAACATGGAGAGGGAGGGTGAAAAGAGATAGGGAGGGAGGGATACAAGTTGAGAGTGTGAGAGAGAGAGGATAGGTATATGAATAATTCCACGGAGGGATGGTAATTAAGGGAGAACGAAGGGAGATATTGATAGAGGGAGGTAAATAGAAGGTGGAGAGAGAGGGAGAGACAAAGGGAGTTTGTGAGAGAAGGGGACACACACACACACACATAGATTATGTGGGAGAGAGGGCGATGGGTGAGCGACAAAGGGAGAGGGGCAGGGGTGAGAAATAGAGAGAGAGAGAGAGAGAGTGATCGAGGAAAGGATAACGAGAGAGGTATATAGAAGGTGGAGAAAAATGAGGAGATATGGGAAGTGATGGAGAGACAAAGAGAAAGAGAGAGAGAGAGAGATTGTGTGGGAGAGAGGGAGGGAGGCGTGAGCAATAAAGAGGGAGGGGGGTGAATGATAGAGAGATTGATATGGGGGGAGGGATAGTGAGGGAGGTATAAATAAGGTGGAGAGAGGTTTTGAGAGATGGGGAGTGAGGGAGGGACACACACACACACACATAGAGATAGAGAGAGATGGAAATACAAAGTCAGGGAGGGATAGTGAGTAAGGCATATAGGGATAGTGAGTATGGAACATGTGTAGCCATAGATGCTAGAAATATTATTTAGGGATTAAGTCTTTTATTTCCTCCCTTGACCATGTTGAGGCCTTAATACCCATATCTAATGCTCAAAACCTCTTAAAGGCATGTGCATATTTTCTTGGAGACCAAGCATACCTTGAGTAGGTCATTTATGGTGCTTCAAGGAATTGTTCATTAACATGGGTGCCTCAAATATTCCTTTATGGCCAAAGGAATGAGCATATTCCCTCAAACATGTCTCATAGGTCCCATACCTGTTGCTCAAAACCATCTAATTCTACTAACATCCATATTCATAGTCCAAATATACCTATTAGATGACATGTGCAATTTTTTAAGCCATCGTTCCTATCCCTGGATGCATAAAAGCTTTAGTTAGGGCTTAAGGCCATAATTTCTTCCCCTGACTATGCCCATGGCCTTTAGATGCATACCTAATGCTCAAAAAATGATTATGTCATGCATATCCCAATTAAGATTCAAATGATTCACTTTCAACGTCATGTGTGGTGGTTGGAGGCATCAATTTTGGCCCTAAATGGTTAACAACTTCCTTTAAGGCCTAAAGACCAAGTGTCCCCCCCCACCATGTGAAGGGGCCTAATATCTGTACTTATTCCAAAAAATGTTCTAATGGCACTAATATCCCCATTTCAAGGTAAATGAAACCATGGAAGGATCTATTGAGGTTTTTCAACACACCATTCCTGGCTCTAGATGGATAGAAGCATCTTCTAGGGGCTAAGGCCTAGGTTTCCTCCCTTATTATGTCTAAGGTCCTAAGACACATACATAGTTTTAGAAACCCCTAATGGTTCCCAATATATCCCCATTCAAAACAAAACTATCAACATGAGAGGTCATCTATGGTGATTCAAGGTGTCATTCATGGACCTTGATCTCTAAAAGCTGGTTTACAACCTAAACTTAAAGCTTTATGTACCAACCATGATTAACACATTATCCTCCATATCTAATGCTAAGAAAATCCTAATCATGGCCATATCCCAACTTAAAGGTTGAGGATACCCTTAAGAAATCATGTGTGTTTGTTCGGGGTGTTGTTCTTAGCCCTGTATGTCTATAGGATTCCTTTAGGGCCTAAATACTAGGTTTCCTCCATCAACCATGTCTACGAATATGTTTCTAGTGCTAAGAGAATTCTAATGTACTACATATTCTCTCTTAGATGAAAAATATCACATGCGAATGTCCTATGTGCAGGTTCGATGCCTTGTTCATGAACCTCAAGCCTTAAAAGCTACCTTTAGGACATAAGTCTTTAGTTTCCTCCCTCAAGCATGGTCAAAGGACTATGACCCATAGTTGTCAAAACCTCCTAATGGTGTCCATATTACAACACAAAGAAAAATTATGCTATTGGGAGGTTAGGCATGGTTGTTTGAGATGTTGTTCTTGATGATGCTAAAATATAACTATAGGTCCTAAGTCTTGATGATGCAAACTATTGTTTTTATTCATTTCCCTAGCCATGCACTAAAATATTTTTTGTAGTTCTCCATAACGCGTGCATGTTTTCCTTCTCTAAAACGTGTGCATGTTTTTCTTCTCCAAAATGCATGCGCGTTTTGCTTCTCCATAACATGTGAGTGTTTTGCTTCTCCATAACGCATACACATTTTGTAACTATAAAACACGTGCGCATTTTGTAACTATAAAATGCGTGCGCATTTTTCTTATCCTAACCTACGTGTCATATCACATGTTAGGCTTGAGCTTAACCAAACCAATCATTACATAATGCGAGCGCATTGTGTTTTTTTGTATCATGAGCGTGTTTCCTAAAAGTAGCATTGCATCCAAAAGGTCCCTCAACTTCTTGCACACACCCTTAAAGGTGTATAAGGAAATTTCCAAGAAAAATAGTATGGATTGGGTTGAATGTGCAAAGCAACTACAATAACATTACCCAACAAATACATGTCATGTATCATTATAATTAAAAATTCCACCCTCTTATGAGTCTTTTGGAACATATTTCCTGACCCTCCTCCAAGGGCAATGATTTATCGATTGGGATGCTCACTTACCCCACAAAATATTGTCACCCCTGTTGTCCCTTAAAACATTTCATGATATGCTCTTGGCAAGTTATCACTAGCTATTTTTTAAGATTCGGCTAGATGTATCATCAAAGGCCAGAACTGATCACAGGAGATATGTTGGCTAAATGTTGGTGGATGAAGCTTTCTGTTGATTGCTCAAACGCAGCCATGAAAAAGGATTAAAATTAATCTATACCATTGGAGGCCCTAGGGGGAGCAACAAATTCACGCATGGAAACTTTTCGTTGGCAACTTAGATGCAATCCTGCGATATAGAGGAATATATATGTATTGTCGAAGGCCCCAAGTCACACAATCTTTCACTTATTAAATCTAGAGGTACACCTTTAGTAAGTCTAGAGGTCCGCCTTTAGAAAGCCTCCAAGTTTGATTTGGTTTGTACACTAACTAGAAATGACTTTGAGAAAATCAACATGAACATTAGAAGTACAATAGAATAAGATTCAGAGCACGTAGTCACAAAGGGGGATGTTGAATAACATGCAACTCAACAAAAAAAAATCATGATGATGATGGAAGACAAGTTTGGAGACCCACGACAAATAAAATATACCAGAGAAAGCCAGAATAATGAATCTCATTTGAATAGCTCATAGTCACATGTGAGAGCGCAACCAAATGAAATATTTCCACATCATAAGTTAAAGATCCCATTTGCAGTGCTGGGACTCTCCACTTAAGAGGCACAAAATTCGGTAATTCATATAGAACTATTGTTTTCATGTTTATATGAAAATAAATTGTATGAACTACACACATCGGTTGTATAAGAAACTAGACGAAGACATGAAGCCACTATATCAAACTGGCCCAAAAGTCTAGATGAAAAAAAATCCCTACAGGATGAATGTGTGAAGATGAAAACAAAGAAAGAAAAGATGACATAAAAGACATAATATTTGGAAAGGAAAGCAAAAGAGGTAGTCACAAAAAGAAATCATCTAAGGAAGGAAGCAGAAGAAGCAAGACATAATTCCTCAAGATTACAAAAGGTAGCATAGGAAGTGTTCAAACTATTTCCAGAAGTTCAAGAAATTGACTTCACCTCTCTAGAAAGAAGAATGTTGAAAGCTAGTGAAATTATTCAAGGGCTACCTACCAAAATTGAAGAATTATCACAGGCCCCTGTAACTCCCCCAAAAGTTAGAGCGGAATGCAAGAAAACACTTGAAAAATCTAATAATGCATTTGAAAACATCAATATTCAATATTTAAAGTGCATTGATCTGCACTAAGAAAGTTCTCGGCTATGGACAATTATGAGTGAAAATGAGTATCTAAGGGAGATAAACAACAAGATACAAACTAGGAAAGACATAGAGAAAAGGATGTGTGAAAGCCTGAATAATCTATTGACCATTGATAAAAGGAATAAAATCCCAGTATTTAAATTACAACAACAAGAAATTAACAGATTTAGGGATGCACACAAGAGTTTGATGGAAAGACTCGGACCCTTACAGGAAGAAGTTTACAACCTAACATAATATTTTCCACATATGCAAGAAGAAACCAAAATAATAATTGATGACAACATAAGAACTCTCAAGTCTATTTCTAACCAAGTTGAAGCAACTCTTGTAGCTAAAAAAATGAGTTGAAAGAATAAGTTACTATCGCGAAGAAAAGGTTGCAAAACTCAAAATTGCAATTCAATCAAATTCTCAAGACAAGCAGGAACAAATAAGCACAAATCCTGAGGGAGTCAGCAAAGTAGAGAGTCCCTTTACCATTGATGTCAAAGGGGTAGGGGAAGAGAAATCCCAATGAAAGGGGGAGAAATCATAAGGGGAGTATGTATATTTTAGGGGGAGTCTATATTTGTTGACATCAATAACAAAGGGGGAGATGGTTGAATAATGTATTGTCATTGATGTCAAACTTGTAATGTCACATGTCATAATCCAAAGAAATGATAAGTGTTTCTCTGACTCTCATGTATGTCTAATTTCTGAGTGTTTGATAAAAGAAAATAAATGTGTGTGTACCAAAGCAAATATGTATGTTTATGTGAAAATATTCAAACATGCAGTAATGTATACATAAGAGAAAATATTCCACTATAGAATTGCTCATTTGTGCACATATAAGGATATACTAAGAAGAATATTGAAAGGGAAGAAGTGTGCAAATACTATTTGCATGGGACCTACAAAAGAAGTATGAAACTTGTGTGTAAAAGTCCCACAAAGAAAATAATATGTGGAACAAAAAATTGTGAAGAAAAATAGATCTATGTGCAAAAGTCCCACAAGGACATTGGCATATGTACGCTATACACCACAAAGATAAATTACAATAAGTGGCACGCTAACGTGGATCATAACTTGAAGAAGAAACAAACAAGTGGGGCGTCATTCAAGGATAAGGAACTTCACCAAGTGGACACATCTCTTAAGCTAAGAAGACTATAAATAAGCAAGAGATTGATGCAGTGATGTAAATTTGTGAAGGATGAAGATCTGAGATAATCTGGTTTAGACAAGCTTCTGATTTCTTTGGGGTATCAATGAATCACTGATAGCAGAAAGAGTTTTTACATAGTGGAGCCGAAGTGTGCAAATCAGTGAATGATGAACAACGAGGAGTGGACTACATACAAGTATACATGTATTGAGGACGTGCGACGTTCTTACTTAGTGAAAGATGTATACTATTGAACATCAAAAGTGACTAAGTCAAGAACTATGTTTGGTATAATGACGCAATTGTAGAACCTCAAAAAAGATGTATATGGTAGTAACTTTCACACATCATAGTTTTGTCAATTGCTTAATCACACTGAGATAATCAAAGTAGATAATCAGACAATCACAACAATTGCAAATAATGAAGAATCTGATCAAAGATAAAGTATTCTTGTATATTGTAGTTGTTCAATACATTCTTATTTCATATTAGGTAGGTTGGACGAGGCAAGGAAAAGGGGGCCGTAGCCTCCTCCTAGTTGACGCTGGAAAATATAATCAGGGTGTTGTAGCATCATTTAGGTTAGAGCAAATAAAACCCAGGGGGTTGGATCTTCCTTCCAGTTGGAGCTGGAGAATATAATGAGGGGGTTGGATCCTCCTTCTAGTTGGATATGGAGAATATAATGAGGGGATTGGATCCTCCTTCCAGTCAGTCCTGGAGAATATGATTAAGAAGTTGGTGCTTCTACAACTGGGCAACACAATTATCCACATGTTAGAGCTTGATTTCCACAAGTCGCAGTTTGTGCAATTAGACAAATATCTATTCAAATTGGTGCATGAATTTCGTGAGTCAGTGCTCGCGTAGATTGAATTTGTTACAGGTCGGTGCCAACAATCTGTAGATTGTACTTGAGGATCAGGATAACACTTGAAATGAGTGGGTGCTCATGTTTGGAGATTGCATTCTCCTACTAATGTTATTATCATTACACATATATCATAGATATACAATTATTCTCAAATATTTGTGCGTTGTTGTATTTGTTATTGTTATTGTTTAAATGTTTCAATTGGTAAAAATATGTTAAAGTCAAATAATACACATATCTACACAATTACGGATTCACCCCCTCTCAGTAATAAGATAAATACCAACAAAATATTCAAGACATCACCTCTATTGCTTTAGACATCACCTCTATTGCTTTATAGATCTCCTGCAGTAGCATGCATCAATTACCAAATAAACCAATAAAACAAAACATACAAAACTCATACCTCATGATATTTCCCAACAAATCCTGTCCATACCAACACCATTATAATGCAATGAATTAAATCTTCATGTGTTTAAACATAATTTATATTTGAAGAGTCTTATTTGATTATGGGCCTCTTAGGTCTTCTTATGCTTTCATTAATGAATCTTCCATGAGTTAAGCAAGGTCCTCTACATGTGTTATTGGGTTAGAAATTTAAATTAATTGTTAAAATAATTTGAGAGAAAAAAATATAGACATGCTTAAAGTCTCACAACAATCCATCACTAACCACATAAGAAAATAAAACATAGAGAATGCATAATACATGGAAAAATCATCATGTCACCAACCATTTCATCCATGACATCAACCCCATCGCTTTCATTTCATCAATCTCCGAGAAATAAATTAGAATGCTTAGTGGCACACCAATAACATAAAACCTTTGAAATAGAACAAAGACTACTTCTTAAACTCCAAAAAAGATCATAGTAAACTATTTCTTATGTTTATCTCGAGTCGCTTTGTTAGGGTCGACAAAGGCTCCAACAATTTTTATATTTTTTCATTAAATTAAGTCCGATTTTATGTTACAAAACTGAGATAAAAGTATTAATTACAATTATGAACCAGTGATCTCATTATCATATATTGAACGAAAAAGTTGTGGTATTTACTTAAATTGAGTATATATATATATATATATTTTGTAATTGCTGTTTTTGACTCATAACTCTTTAACAAATAAAACAAGTTTTTGTTACAATGAAATTCCAAGTGGTTTTGATCATAACTTCAGACAATTCATACAGTTAAAATAAAATACCCATCATACATTCCTTTTCCTTCCATGGCTATAAAACGCCATATAGGGTTTTCAAATTTTGGAAATGTAGGGTTTCCGATTAAAAGTTTGATAGCCGTCAATAATAGAGTTCTGTAGACCAAGTTGAAACTTTTAACAATTTCTGTTATTTATACACGTGAAATTCTTCATACCCTCGTGCCATCGCTTTTGATTTCATAGAAATCATTTTAAACTTACATTGAGATTGCAAAGTTGTTTACCGCAATTTCTCTATTGCCAACGGAGTGATGGAATCTATGTATTCATTTTTATTTTTCAGTGCGCGAGGCCTGAGCTTAAAAAACATGTACGTTCGGTCCATCCAACGGACTAACAGTGAAGTCAATGGTTGACTTCGCTGTTGGTGCGTTGGATGGACCGAACGTACATGTTTTTTAAGCTCAGGCCTCGCCAACTGAAAAATGAATACATAGATTCCATCACTCCGTTGGCAATACAGGTTTGTTAAGGATGGTTGTTTGGGAGTAAAATACATTGGCTCCAAACAATTGCTCTAAATTCAATGGTTTCCAACAGTAAAAATTACATTTCTATTGCTATTGTAATCGAGGAAGAGGAATCACAATTAATAATAGCAGCATAACTAGTAACAAGAAATCGAGGAAAACAATATGATAACTACCGTATGAAAGGCCTTAGTCATGGTCATAGAATGAATGCCATGTTTTTATTATATTCCCATGGTTTTGTTCTATTATAGTGTTTGCTTCTCTGCTTGTTGGCTTTGTGAATAAACCTACAGACATATAAATACATAACGAAATATCAAGTGAGATATATAAAGAAAAAGTGCACTCTTAGCATGCAATTTTCACACTTGTTATTGTTGTTTTCTCTGAATTCATCTTTGTTAACTCAAGATGAATTCAGTTTCAAAGAGCGCTTTTTGTCTGGCAGTTGTGGGAGCTATAGAGTGTTTCTAAATCTTCACAGATCAAGAAACCCTTCACTTTTAAGAATCTATTAATAACATCAAACTTATTACCTATACCTAACTTATTTTATTTGGGATTACTTCTACTAGTGGCCTGGCACTTGAGCTATTGGTGTTTCTCTGAAATATATCACTACTTCTTTTGCTTCTCGAACAAATCTGATTGCTTCTCGAACAAATCTGAATCCTCATCTTAAAGAAGCAACGATGAAATCAAAGGATTAGTCATTGAGATGCCTTATGTATCTTAGCTGTTGGGATCCAAACCAAAATTGAAATGGAATTCAATTCAGTAGCAATGGAGAGGGATGGGGAGAGGAATCGATCACCTACCAGTGGTGCAGCATGATGGCCGCCCAACTGCCGACATATAAGTTGTATATTATGGATTTATTTTGTAAATGAATTAATTGAATGCAATTTTATGGTTTCAGCGAGCATCACTGCCTCAAGGTTGTGAAATTTCCCCTTGTTAAATCATGTATATTTATTTTCATCAGTGCCTCAAGGTTGTTATAACAATGGCCGAGAGAAATGTTACCAACTTATTTTTCATTATATCCACTAGATCTAGTCATTCTAGTTGGTTTCCATAATATTCTTCAGTGTGGAGGTCTTTGAATGTTTTCGATGAATAGGATTAAGTCACTTTGATTGAAAGGATGCATACAACAAGAGTTTGGAGTAGATTTTGGGTTATAGAAACAAAGATGAAGGAAATTTCTAGAACCTTTTTCAAATAGAAAGGGGACAACCAGAAGCAAGATGGTTTTATTATTCAAACCTTGGAGATCAACATCTCTTCCAAGCATCCTACTTATTTATTAAAATGGTATACTTTGCAGTAGCTGACTTCATATTGTAGAAGTGTATTGGTTCTTGCTTTAGATCTGTTCTTGCAACAATTACTACTTGTAATATTATCTAAAAACTATCAGTTTACGAACATGTCAATTCATGAGTTTGGATGTTATTAACGTTTTAATGCATAAATTACATTTATTTACAATGTTAGTTTATTTAACCTTGATGTGCACTATTTGTTTTAATTACCAAATTATGTAATTGGGCAATAACACTGCTACCACTATATTTAAATTTTTATGTGCATTAAAACAAGAGTTTGAGACAACAAACCAATGCAATCACTTGACTTAGAACATAGAGGATTTAAATAGGAAACCCAAACAAGGAAAGTAACATTGTAGAGGAGGTTTTCTCGGCTCCAAAGAATCTCATGAGACAATGGATTTCAAATTAGGCTTAAGTAAAGCTCTTTGATTCTTATGCCAACGACTTTAAGATAAAATCAAAGGGATAAGACCTTTACTCTTGGTACACTCATCTAGGACAACCCTAGTGTGCAACATGGATTCTTTTTTACGGTGGATTATGACCAAGCAATCATCATTAGATTCCCCTTTGTAGAGAATAAAGGCTCCCCATCCAAAGGTATGTGATATCTTGGTGTAGAAACAACAATAAACTTGTCCTTATGCTCTAGAATCTTGTCTCTAGCAAAAAAAAAGGCAAAAGGCTAGGATGTCGTCTTTCTCATTGCAAGAATACTATATGTCTTTCATGGTGAACCAGAAGTTGTTTTCTTCACCACTTTACAATGGTAATCTTTCCAAAACAAATGTTAATGCCTCAATGAATTGACTCTCTACAAGGTTTCATAATTCAAGATTTAAGATAGGCTGAATTGGTTCTTTCTCTACTACCCTACCTAGTGCTAGATCTTTCTCTATTCATTTCCAAACTAAGAGAGTGCATGAAGATATTGCTCACTTGTAATACCTTAGTTGTTAATCCCTAGACTTATGATCATTTATGTGACTTATGTTCTTTTGCATTATAGACTTATGATATGTTTGTGGACTTATGCTCCTTTGCACAATTAATGTGATTAAGGACATATGATTATTGTTTGATAACATGACTTTGGACTTTGGCACTATTATTAATGTTAATGTCATTACTAGCATCTTTGCTATCTTTGAATGTTGTTACTATTGATTAAATAAACAACTGGCTCATCAAAGGAAACTAAAAGAGTATGGGGTACCATGGATTCCACAAAGTGAGGGGGAATGGGGACATCCCTAGCACCTTATAACCTATTGCTTTCTTAAGTTTGTCCATCCCAATTCATATTTGCACCTTGGTGACATTAATAATGTTGGTCACCCTAACCTTGTACAACAGATCCTATTCTCAATATTTATGAACTATGGAGTTAATATTGAATATTTTTCATTCCTTAGTAGGCCCCTTTTGACTGGCACCCTCCTTGAGAATATATTCCCTCACATTTATGTGTTTTTTGTCATTTATGAGCCATTTTCCTAGTTTTTAGGGGTTGTAGGCTATTTTCTAGCTTCCAATCTTACACTATGCATTAATGATCCTATTTGTGTGCTTCCATGATATTTATGACCCTATTGGATGCCCTATCTCACCTATTTCGCACTCCTTTATGTTTTGTAACCCCTTTTATGCATTAGTGTGCTTCCATGTGCTCTTCATGGCTCCACTCCTTAGTTTTTTGGTAACTCCTCCTCATGTTGCTAATTCAAGAAAGGGAATATTTTCACTAAGCCACCACTCCACTAATTCAAGTTAAGTATCCATGATGAAGCTTAAACCTTACCTCTCTCTAATTTGACTTGATCCCTTTGGCTTAGAGTTGGCCTCCTTGTGCTCTAAATTTATATGCCCTCTCCTTGTTGAAGTTAATCTTGAGCTTTTGACCATGTGATTTGTGCTATGTATCCATGTTGGGAATGTTGGTAGTATTAGGATAGTATTGAGACTCAGAGTTAGTATAGTTGTTTTCCCTTTGCTTCCATTCTACCACTCTACTAGTCCAAGTTCTCACACAGGAAGCTAAGAAATGAGAATGGTGAGCTAGGTCATATCCCATAGGCAGTGGAGAAGGACATGAAAGTAGTAGTGGGAAGCATTGTGGTTAACAAAAGAGGTAGTTTTGATATTTTTTGTACTAAGTGCTCATATACCTGTCAATCCATGGGCTCAGATTAGGGGTTACCTGTTCAAGTGAGGAAGGTTTGACGGTGTCTACGGCTGGGAGGAAAGTTGTCCTGCTGCTGCAAGTTGCCCATATTTTGAGATAAGTACTCTTATGTTATGTTTTCATTACATTATTTTATTTGGTATATGTGCAATGGTGGATGATTGGTTGTTTGAGTGTTCATGTATTGAATATCAGGATCTGCATGGAGGAAGGTTTCCCTTCATATAATATGGAATTGAGTTCCTATGCTCGTTACCTTCTTTCTATTCTTCTTCTTCTTAATAAGAAATTGTAATTTTGGCTATATTGTATTGAGAGGGGCGCAACCATATGATCTATTTCGTCCATATATTCTCATTTATGTATTGTGAGACCTATTCTATTGCATACATAACAATGTTTCAAGTGAAAAAAACCTTTTGTTTCATTGAAAAATCTTTCTGGATGACCAAGATATGTTTGTTTTGGTTTGACAATTTTCCGGTGCAAAGATGAGCGCAACTGTCATTTGGTTGTCAATGTTTTGTTTACATATTTGATCTTAGTTGCAGATATGAGGATGAGTGATGTATTCTAGATGTAAAAGTAATTGATGGCTGGAAGGTGGAAACCATACGATTTGATTTTTATTAGTGAGATATTATCATAGGAGACAATCATCGGGAGGTGATTTTGAGGGTTGTACTTGCAGCCGATGTTCTTTAAGTTTGTATGGTTTCGATGTGGTTATAGATTCCATCCTATGGATGTTCCATGATATGTGGTTTTCTTTACTTTTATCCTCACTAACATCACTCACATAACAACACTAAAAAAATAGATTAATTTGCAAATAATCAATTACTTCAATACTTGATTATTTATAAACTATGCTATCAAACAAACCAAAAGTACATAAATTAGTTATTCACATAGAAGATGATTTTTATCATGTATTATTCATGTTCTTGCTGAAATTACGCCCCTTAGGTCGCACTTTGGAAATTATTAATTGAGTGTTGCAATTAATTATTTAATTAAGTGTCGTGAGTTTAGTTATAATTCAATCTCTAGAGTTAAAAGTTTTAATTATTTGGGTGAATGTAATCAACTTAATAGTAATTTATCTATATCCATTATGATTAAACTTAAAGTTAGTCTTAATTTTTAGCACCTTTGGCCTTATCTCAAGGTTCGAGGACATTACAAGCTGTATCAAAGCTGAAGGTTTCAACACTGCGGTTGTTGGGGCTTCTGCAAAGTTTTAAGTTACTTTGGAAACATGCATTTGCATTAGATGACTTGGATGCATGCACCTTAATATAGTTTCAAATGTGAGTTAGTTAATTAGACTATCATCTTGGGATGGATTTGGACTTGATGTTTAACGATTAAAGAGAAATTTTGAAAGGATTTCTATCCCCCTTGTCCAATTAGGTAGATTGTAACTTTAGAAAAGTTGTCTAGTTAATTTATAAACCAGAAGAAAAGTAGTTTTAATGATAATGAATGTATACCAATGTGTAGTTTACTAACAAAATTTTGATAATGAACACATTGCAGTTCCCAATGATTGATTAAGCAAGCAATTTGACCACTAAACTAATATTTTAATCAAACCTATGAAGAGAAAAGATTCAACAAATACAAGTTCAAAAGTAGGAGGTCAGATATTGGGATGGATTTTGAGGACAGACAGAGACCATATAATCCTGAAGAGGAGTTTGTTGAGGAAAGAAGGTCAATTAGAGATAAGAGGAGGAATGAATCGTTAATCTTGAAAGATTTAGTGAGGAAGTGTAGAGAGGATAATGAAAGGATAATTCATATCTAGGAGAAGATTATGAATGATCTAAAATCATTGAATACCATCCAAAGATCCATCGAAAAATATCCATAAAAGAGGTTTGTGAGGTCTAGATCATGTTCAAGGAGACCTTATCACTCAAAGAGAAGGAAGGGGTATGCATTAAGCAACAAAGAGTAGTCATGAAAGATCTCCAGTGAGATACAAGAAGAGGAGGCCTGCTTGAGATGAACTAGTAGGAGAGCTAAGAAGAATGAAGCCCCCAACTTTTGATGGAGAAGTAAAAAAAGGAGAAGATGTTGAAGCATGGTTGCTGGGACTCAAGAAGTTATTCTAGCTGCACCAATACACACCTAATATGGAAGCATGTGTAGCCATATACTATTTGAAAGGAAAGGCATATATCTGGTGGGATCAACTAGTTAAGCTAAAATACATCAACGAAGACAAAATATCTTGGAAGAAATTTAAGAAGTACTTCCAGAAGGAATAACTCTCTGAGCACTACTATGACAAGAAGATGGAGGAATTATTTGAGATTTAGTTGGAAAGCATGACTATGGATGCCTATGAGAAAAAGTTTTTGGAACTTTTGAAGTATGTGGGATTCATCAAATATGAGAAGGTTCCTAAGTGGTTTTTCTAAATCATATAGAGATAAAATCCAATATGATAGACCAAGGAACCTTAAGGATGTGATCTAGAAGGAAAAAAAATTATATTAACAAAATAAGAGAAAGGCCCCATATCAGAAGAATTGGAAGGATATGAAGAAGAAAAAACGGGAGCAGAGAAAGAAAAGTTTCCAACCTTGAAAGTTCAAAAACAATAATTCTTATAAACAAGGAAATCCAAGGGAATACTCTTGTGTTAGGATTATTAATCCTTCCTTGTCCAATTTGGTCATATGTCTAAATCGGGAGTCCATCCAGTCTATTTTTAGTCATTAGCACCATTGGGTCCACTTGGCCTGATTGGGGCACATGTTTCAATTACTAAAGTGTGGGAACACTAATTGAGGCTTACTGCCACTGATTGCACTTAATTACATCAGTTTAGGAGCCTCCTAGACCAATCCCTACAATTTAGGAGCCACTGGGAGTGCCGAAACCAACCAAGGTTAGTTCACTTCAGTTGATGACTAGTCAAGCTAAGTTAGGAGTTAGTTAAATTCAGTTCTAGTCCTCTACATTCAGCTCTAGTCCTCTACATTCAGTTAGAGCTAGGTTTACTTGACTGCACTCAAGAGGGGCACATTTCTCACCTACCACAGTCAGTTAACCTTAGTCAACATTGAATGTAACACTTGAGTTGTCTTTTAGAGCTCCAATGAACTACGTTTATGGTTTAGACAAGGTCAGTTAACCATTGAGTCCTTCGATAGTGATTTAGACAAGGTCTTAGTTACCTATAGTCAAGTAGAGTCTAATCAATTCGACTTTGCTCATGTGGATTTGAATTGCTTGTGGCTATTAAAGCGATTGTACTTCATTGTAATTATTATCTAATTACTCTTTGATTAATGAAAAGCATTCATAGCTGCAAGCCATTTTTGTACTGTTTCATTCTTCAATAACTAAGTAAATTGTGTGATCTATATTGTGAGTTGTGTGTTTGTCCACAGATCTATGTGCCCAATTTATATGGTATCAGAGCCTCGACGGACAAGGTACTTCTCCTCCTCAAATCTCCTACTGGATCATTTTTGAGCAAAATTGCTCCTTCCAGCTCTGCACCAGAAGCAGAAGGTTTACCACTTAATACCCCAAGTAAAGGAATTGTTGATCAATATTGATCAACTATGTTGGGTGTGATGAAAACCTGAAATGTGCAGGTTGTCGACCTTATGGTGCCCCTTTTTTGTTTTTTGCAAGTACAACTTCAAATGGATTCATTAGTTCCTCTTCTCTCTATGTCCACAAACTATTCAGAATGGAAGAAGAAGATGATTTCATCTCTGATAAGACAAGGTCTCTGTCGGGTGTCTATTGGACTCGGTAAAGAGTGTTTTAGTGAGATTGACTAACTGAATAAAAGTGATGGATCTTTTGGAAAAATAGCAACGGGTCTTTCTCGTAGCTTGCGCTACCTCATTAGATCTATTGAAGACTTGAAGGAACTCTGGACAAGATTGGACAAAACCTTTGGAGTGATTGATGAGAATCATAATAGCATTTTGGAGAGAATATCCAGCACCATAAGCACTCTTGATCCAAAATTCTCAGCCTCCACTCTCTCTGATGAAGTTGTTCAAGATAAAGAAGAACCAGAAGCTTCTACACAGTCAATTTGAATTGAAGACAATCTCCATGCAGTGACTCCTTCTCCTGATGCTCTAGAAGTTCATGAGATCTCTGATATCTCATCTCCTCATATTGCTGAAACAAAAGAAGACATTCTAATCTCTGATATTGAAGAAAAACACTACTACACTTCCATGCAAACATTCACCGGTGATTTTCCTTTGAATTATGTGCCAAATTTACCAGTAATTGCTTCCGAAAGTGAAGAGAAATTTGATTTCTCCCTCTAATGTTGCTGCTGGTGTGAAAATATGTGATACCTTGGATATTTTGGAAGAAATATCAGATTACCAGAGTAATCCATTCACTCCCCATGATCTATATTTTCCATCAAATTCTTGCAGGATTGCATGCACCAAAATTCAGAATTTTGAAGAAGAAGAACGATGTGCATCCAACATCTCGGTTAACCATTTATTTGAATCTGATATGATCTTATTTATATCTGATCTGATATTTCTTGTTTTAATATATCAAATTCATAATCTTTTAGTACTGCTTGTAGCTG
This sequence comes from Pseudotsuga menziesii, assembly GCA_001517045.1. Classification (NCBI taxonomy): domain Eukaryota; kingdom Viridiplantae; phylum Streptophyta; class Pinopsida; order Pinales; family Pinaceae; genus Pseudotsuga; species Pseudotsuga menziesii. The sequence goes on along the minus strand of LPNX011135730.1, from coordinate 56,294 downwards.
TTCTCATCAACGGTGTGAAGAAACAAGTACCGCAAGTCTCCTACAAAACTGTTGTTGGGGATTTGATCCCATTTCATAGTTTTGGATCTGTTTTGAACCTATTTAGATCTGATTTACATTCTGATCTGATATTATTTGGTTCATATTTTAAAATTCAAAAGCTTTCAGTCATGCTTGTAGCTGCTCTCATCTATTCTGGTGTGAAAAATCAAGTACCGCACTTTCTCTTCAAAATTGTTGATGGGGATTTGGTGTTAGTTTCCTTATATGAGGTTGCTGATATTTTATTATGTGATTCATTAGCTATTTCATAAGCTATATCAGACTATGGATCTCAAGCATTCATTGTCAACAGTCCCAGTGCTTCTCTACCATTGATCATATGCTCATCTCCTCACAGAACTAGTAAAGAGGAAGATTTTTTGTATCCGCCTGGACACTTGCTCCTAACACTTGGGGCTCTTCTTACCCTTCATGGTTTTCTGTTCATGGCTGCAACATATCAGTTTCTTGAGTGTTCCTCACATGTTCTGAATCCTTAAGAACCTTTTCTCACTTATTAGTTGACTTCAGTTGCTCTACATGGGTCCAGTCTTCATCCCACAACTATCTATATTTCTGATTTAGTTGAGCATATCATTCTTCTTCCAAAGAGGAAGATTCCTCCAAACATAATGATGGAGAGTTTCACATGCTAGGCCCCAGGATACTTGTGCACAGAAGAACCATATTGATCTTGATTCTACCTGCTTAATTAAAGGGGGGGATTTTTTTACCCATGTGGTTTTTCCCCAGCACCTTGTTTTTGAGTAGTTACTTTACTTTACTTGAGTAATGGGTGACCTATGGTCTTAGTTACCAAGTCCCACATATTTTCCAAGTTAACATTCAGGGGGGTGTTAGGATTATTAATCCTCCCTTGTCTAATTTGGTCATATGTCTAAATCGGGAGTTCATCCAGTCTATTTTTAGTCATTAGAACCATTGGGTCCACTTGGCCTAATTGGGGCATATGTTTTAATTACTAAAGTGTAGGGAACACTAATTGAGGCTTACTGCCACTGATTGCACTTAATTGCATCAGTTTAGGAGCCTCCTAGACCAATCCCTACAAATTTGGAGCCATTGGGAGTGCCGAAACCAACCAAGGTCAATTCACTTCAGTTGATGACTAGTCAAGCTAAGTTAGGAGACAGTTACATTCAGTTCTAGTCCTCTACATTCAGTTAGCGCTAGGTTTACTTCACTGCACTCAGGATTTTTTCCCTCCAATCGGAAGGTGTCATTAATGTAATTGTTCATGTAAGAGTCTAGGTAAAACCTTCATTGTAAGTCAAGGAAATAGTCCCCAAAATAATATTGTAAGATGTATTTTTTGAGACCCCTTAGGATAGGTCATCCCAATAAGGTCCAGAAGTTGGCCATGTTGGACCAAAAGGTCACACACATTATTAGTATAAATAGGTAGGCACACTCCCTCACTTAGACACACTGCAAGCTCAAGAGAGTTCACTCCAAGGAAGAGGAAGACAGGTTCATTGGTGAAGAAGAAGAAGAAGAAGAAGAATCATGAGACATCTTATCTTTGGGTTTTCTATCTACGTCTGACATTGTACTAAGTGACGAATCTATACTGAAGAAGTTGTCGGGTTTTCTCCCAGGTAGTTTCCCAGGAAAAAATGCTTGTGTCTTTATTTTGTATTGCACTTGTCTATATTTCAGTGATCCTTATATTTCCTATGGTTATGATGCTATGATGTTAAATATTTTAATATCTTGTATAACCATTAAAACTATAATAAAATATATAGGTATTTCTCCCCTTGTCATTTGGATCTCTCTTCCTCTTCCCCTTTCACATCAATGGCAAAGGGACCTTCTTCTTCACTGACTTAACCTAGCTTTGTACTCATTTTCATGTGTTCATCTTGATATGAGGTTTTTAGTTTTTGTAATATTTTCGTTGCAGTAGTGATTTCTTCTCTCGAATAATTTCCTTTATCCAGAGTATCATGTTCTGCTTGTTCATCAAGGCATGACTTCAGTCTTTCTGTACATACTTTGACATTTTTTCTAATTTCCTTTTGTAAATATAAAAAGGATTCTGCAACCCAATCATCTTCTTCTTGCATAGGTCTAAGTTTGCTAAATATTTTGGTGTGTTATTCCTTGATGTTGCAAATTTCCTCTTGCTGAATTTTATAGTCTTTGATTGTGTTCATCTTCTCATTTCCTAACAATGTGGCTAAGCTATCTCTTAGTTTTTCTTCTATTTCTTTTGTTTTTCGCAACCTTTGTCCTATCTTATTTATTTTCTCATCAACAATCATTTGTGCCCATAGTTGAGCACACTCATCATATGACTCACTACAATATTTTTCTAGAGTTTTGATGTTCTCAACTATGCTACTTAAATATTCCATCTTCCTTTCTTTTTTCCTTAGTTTCTGGAAGAGTGATGGGATACCTTTTGTTGGTCTTAGCATGTAGATATTCGATCACCTTTTCCAAATTCATGATTTTATTTTCTGGAGATTCTTCTTCATCATATTGTGACTTTGGAATCATGTCGTATACTTACTCCACGACTTTCTATAGTTTTACATTTTTTTGGCGAGCTTTATCAGCTTCATGTTTCAAGAGGTCACTTATGACGGCTGTTTTTTCTACTTCTTACTTTATCTCCATCTCTCTCTAGATAGTCTTTTCCTATTCTATTTTTAGTTTAAAGTACTCTTCTTGTAGAGTTTCCTTTTTATTTTGACTCTTATACCAGTCAGTTTTTGTATCCTCGTGTATCCATATGATTTCTTGCACTATTGCAGTGTGTAGTGCATGTACCTCATTTATAGATAAATGTGACAGAGTGATATCAACATGACTTACAATATTCTATATTTCTTCAGGAAGGATCACATCTACAGATGAGATAATTTCATGTTGAAGTGGTTCTATCTATGTTTCTTGTGGACTATCCAGATGTGTTACTAAGTGTGATTTCTCAGTGATTTTCTCTTTCCTTTTCTGCAGTATTAGTTGTTTTATTTCTGCATATGTTTCTTCAACCTTTATCATAACTTCTTCCCGCCTAGAAGGAAGATCCTCATTTTTTGTCTTCGTTTCCGCACTTTCAATTACTTCATCGACTGAATTTTGGGTTTTTGTCACAATTTGCTCTATATCATCCATTGTTAATGTATGGGTTGTCTTGATTTTGTTATATTTTGTTTCTTCTTTGATGCTACTTCTGAACGAGTCACTTCTTTTCTCTTTTCAACAGGTCTAGTCTTTGTGGATCCTTCAAATCCTTGTTCAAAAGAAGTCCATTTATTGGTAGCCTCTTCTTCCATATGCATTGTCTTGTTTAGTTGTTCCTGTTGTTTGGTTTCTTTCTCTTTTGTAAGTGGGGTCTTCCATTCAGGATCCCATTTCTAAATAATTTGTTCAGTGTCATCTTTGGAACATATGTACTTAGAGGAAAACCATTGGTATTTAGGATCGCTCTCATCCTGTATGTATGTGTCATGCATTCCAATCTTGAAACACACCAAATCCTTGAAAGACTCCATAGTGTGAGGCTGTATCCGTGGATTATTCTTTAGGATACCTATAATATCTTCTCCATGCAAAAAGAAGTTGATATTATTGTCTTTTTTCCTTTCTGAAGTTGTGGAAAACCAGAAGTTTGTATATCACAATGCTAGTAAGGGTTTTATATTTTTGTCAAAGAAATGACCTCCTTTTGGTTCCTTCCAGGCAATAAGAGCAATACAAATCAATAACCAAGTAAATTGAAATGGGTTACCTTTTTCTTGTTCTTCTACATAGTCATCGATGAATTCATTTAGTAGAAATATTGACCGGTTCATATGTACTCTCGCAACACACTTTTATACGGATGCAATGACTGTTGTTAATACTTAGCGAGGTTAAATTTTCTGAAAGATTTTGCATGCCATCAATTGGACAATGAATATTACTGCATAATCCTTCATTTATGCAAATGAGATTCCCCTATCGGCTCACTTGGTTCCATATTTGATGCAGGAGCATCCTGCTCTCCATTTCAAATTCCAAATGTTGAATGTTTGATCAGGCCTAGAAGGGATCTTAAGTTATAAACTAATGGTCTTCGAACCATTAATTTGTAAATAAACCTATGTTTTATTTAGATAGATGATGAGTCACTAGGTGGATGATGAGTCAATTGATGAATCATGTACCAAATCGCTCAATTAGGGCAGTGAGTTATAGGGTAAGATTTAATATTTGTTGTAATCAAAATTTGCTAGCAGATTATGTGGATCTGAACCAAAATGGTTCATGAATACAATTATGTATAAATGTAAGCCTACGAGGCATAGACAGCAGATAGATAGGTAGATAGAAGACAGAGTTAGATAGACAGGGAGATCTGTAAGACCTGTCGAAGGGAAGGAATGTGGCCTAATAATGTAAATCTGGACATAAAGAAGAGTTGGTCGTGATTGTACCAAACTGAGGAAATCAAGATGCAGACTCTGAATAAATGTGAATGTACAGTTTCATTGTGTGATGAAGAAAATCCTGTTTCGGCTAAATGTCTGTGTAAATTTCATCTCTATTTGAATGTGTGGAATCATGAATTATATGCTTGTTTAGTTTCCTTAACAAATTGACAAATATGTGTATGAGTTCAGGATTTCTAAGAGATTGATTGATCGAGTCTCTGATCAATCGAAGGGTAGAATTTGATGAATAATCCACTTTGGATTTCATGAATTACTAATGCATATGAAAAATCATTGAAGATTTCATTAATGGAGCGTGCGTACAGAATCAACCTTGTTGTAAGTCAAGGAGGGAAATCGATCAGTGAAGAGTCGAGGAGAAGGAGTTAAGCCTATGCGTGGTTTGGATGATGCATAAGAAAAACATATCAATGGTGAGAAAATTAGATCCACAAAAGAATTCAAATCTAACAGTCAGAAATTAGATCTGCAAAGAAAACAAATCAACGGTCCAAATCTGTCCCGCAGGAGATCGACGGTGTGGAAAAAAGGTTGCGAAAGTTGAAAATTTCAACAGAATTAAAAGGTGCATCCCGCATCCCACATGCGGGGTAGGTTGTTGCGGGTTTGTAGTAGAAGGAGGATTGTTTTGGGAATTGAAATCCTGCATCCCACATCCCGCAAGTTGCGACAATTGAGTTGTGAGAAATCTGTTGCGGAAAGGAGAATGCGAAAATGCAGAAACGAAATTGTGGGATCCTGATGTGCCGAAACTCAGTTGCGGAAAAGGAGCTTGCAGAAATTGAATTTTGGGATTTGAACTTGCGGAGGTAGTAATGCGGGGAGGACTTATCAGACAGCTAAGTTTAGAGATTCTGCTAAACTAGAACCTAACTAATCATGGGAGGGCCGATGTGAATTGGTTTACTGGTTCAATTGGGAAGTTTGAATACAGTACTCTGGTACATGTTGGCATCATTTGGTATCAGAGCTTAAGTCTGATATGTTTCTATGAGAATTCATGCTAATACCATTTTGTATCATAGAAGGGTGAAAGGTATTCTGCGTGAAGGGTAAATCAATCTATGATTTCAGTATTTATTTTAAAATTGAATACTGACGGTTGGGTGAGAAGGTTAGTCAGGTGGAAGGTATTCAGGATTGATTGCATACAAAGGATGTGTGGTTGAAGTTGATGATTAGTCACATAGGAATGAAGAAGAATCCTTGAAAGGATTTGAAATTTTTTTGGATTGATGAAATATTACAGATTGTGGCAATAACAATTGGGGGGTTTGTGCTCAAGGAAAATTTTGTTCTTGATAAAGAGGAATATATTTTGAAGATAGTAGTGGAGATATTACAGCCAACTGTATGAGTGGAAGAATACTACTGATAATATTAAAGGTATGGACTGATTAATGTTTATATTTTAACTTTGGTTATGTGAATTTATAGCAACAAAGAACAAGGAAGTTCTTAAGAAGAGAAAGTAGTGGCAGAACCCATAAATCCAACGGGGGTTGGAAAACAGAGGACTAGTGCATGCTCTCAAAAGAGAAGTCGACCTACAGAAGCCCAGAAGAGAAAAGGAGATGCTCAAAAGGTTCTAGAGGAGAAAAACCAGAGATACCAAAAGGACAAGCTCAAGGAGAGATAACTTGTTAAGGTATAATAGACAAGTGTGGAGACTTGTTAAGGGAGGCTTAGGAAAGTAGTTCACAAAAGAGGAGATGGAGATAGAGACAATGACTACTGAAGGTCATTGTAGGGGTTCAGAGAAAAGCCACGGCAGAAGAAAGAAGAAGGAAAGACAAATAGAAGATTAAAAAGAATTGCTAGAGTTAGCAAAAGACATTTTGTGCTTGGAGAAGTAGATGCAAACTGCTAAAGAAAAGAACCGGAGGTATGGTTGGATTGTTGGGTAAAATCATTGATCAAATTATAATAAAATTCCAACGATTTAATTGTCAACCCAAAGAGAGCGTAAACTTGTCAGGTACAGACAAAATATATGCAAAGTCAGAATGTCGTTGAACTTAATCTAGAACTAAAATTAAAAATACATGGCTGAAATTAAATTAAACTTGCAAAAGCAGGAAACAGCATAAAAATAAACCTAATCTAGAAAAGCAGGAAATTATAGGAAATACATCTAATCTAAAATAGTATAAGAGTGCATGAAATAAACTAGTATAAAGAAATTAACAATAACTGATATAAAGCAATTAACAATAACTGGTGAGCTCGCCATAAACCTATTAGTATCAATTCATAAGCAAAACATAACTGGAAATCTACACTAACAACTCATAAAAAAAAAAATACTGAAAATCTATATTAATATAAGAGAGTCAAAGGAGGTGCAATAAGCATCATCTCCATTACATAATACTCAACATCTATTCTATAACTAACATTGAAAGAGATCTAGACTATATTCTACTTCCAAACCACTAGAGAGGCCTCTAACCAAAATGAGGAGAGAGCCCTCCTATTTATACATAAATCCAAGATAACTGATCATAATTACAGATCCATTATTCTCTCAACCTATCCCTTAAAATTCTCAACAAATAGATAACTCATCCCCCCAAGTTCTCAACAAATCTACAACTCCTTCCTTTAAATCTTCAACCAAATATTGGATGAGATATTCTCTCCACATGTCCATGATCTTCTCCTTGAAGTTAGCTCATATCTAGAAGATGAAATTCAAATATGAGGCTAGGTGGCCACTTTCGAGCTTGCTAAAATCTTCAAATACACTTTTACACATCACCAAACTCACCCAACTTTAAAGTATAATGAAAATATGTTATTTTTCTCAATAATTAACCATAAATTCACTCAAAATACTCAAAAATAAATGATTTGGAAAATAGTAATATAAACCCATATTTATTATGAAAGTGATGAATATTAATGGTTTTATGGAAGGATATAATGGAATAAGGTGATAAATAGTATGTGAAATGATAAATAAAATGTGGTCTTTTTGCGGCTCAACTTACCCCCCAACTTGAATGTTTGCATGTCCTCATGCAACTATGCATTGATTTTTCTTTAAAACTTTTGGCTTGTAGCTGAGGCCTTACATGATGATGGTATGTAACAGTAAATCATTCCATGATTTTGAAATGCATGAATGGCAACGATTTTTCTCTTTTTTTCTCTTTTTTTTATATATTTTTTGTGGTTGGTTCTTGTGTGACAACCATAACAAATGTTGGTCCTTGTGTTAACAACATTCGCTCGTTTTGGAAATAGAAGTAGAGTTTAGAGATACGGCCTGTGAGAAGTGCTGAAATTTCTGTTGCAGAGTTTACATGTGAGGGATCGGGTTGCAGAGCCAGAGGAGAGCCGAGATGGCTTCCTCGTTGGCTACACTGAAAACTGGCTGACATAATGGAGATCTGATCACAGCTATCAGTGTTCATCCAATCACCAGATGAATGAAGGGCGAGCAGGAGGAACGATTGATGGTGGAATTTGGATCACAAGGTTCAGATCGGTTGGATTTGGAAGATCACTGATCCAGATCTGCATAGATCGCCTGATTTTCTTTGGAAATAAGAGATCACTGATGTAGGAGGACTTTGGAAGCAACTACAAGGTTGACCGTTGAAGATGGCTGCTAGATTGGGAAATATTCCTGATCATTGACTAGTTTTTTTTAACACATAAAACAAAACAATGGTTGTTTCCAGGCCGTTTTTGGGGCTCGGGTCTGTGGCTTGACAGGATTTGGATTGGTTTCGTGGGGAGGCATGGAGGAGGAGGTGGATTACACCTCGGATGGGGTCAATGAAAGAGATATTTTCGTTGAAGGAGGATTTTCTGGTGCTTTGGGTCGACAGGGGGCGTTGTCTGGATCTTTGATGACGGGTAGGGGGCCAGGGGTCCCGACTGGGCTCGTGGAGGTAGTGGGGTTGGCAGGGAATGATTGTGCTCAGTCTAAAAATCCCAAGAATTCATCGCTTTTCAAATCGGTGGGTCTAGAGGGTCTGGAGGCGGATTTAACACACCTTAAGACATTTGAGGGTTTGGGTGTAGACCGGCCCGACCTCGCTGGTCTTCTCAGGAGTACTCTCTCCCCTCATATCGGGTGCTTTACAAATTTTCATGCACTTTCATCGACGGAGCTCCCAGAAAAGGGCCCCTCCCCCTTCCCTAATCATGGGGGGTCAGCGAAGGAGGGATCTCATAAAGGTCCAAAGGCTGTTAAAGATCGAAAGCGTAGGGATAAGCTGGTGCTGGGGGTTGATGTTTCAATGGTAGAGGCAGAGGATAGGTCATTAACAGCAGTGGTTGGGCATGTCCGTGGCAAATGTATTGGCTGTGGTTTTCTCCGGAAGTGGGCGGCAGATCAGTGGAATCTCTTGCTGGATACCGCACCTGAAGTTCGGGTTTTAACTAAAGGGTGGTTTTATTTCATCCTGCACAGTAAAGAGGAGGTTGATGCTGTCCTAAGAAGACAGTTGTCTATGCTTTGGGTTCCTATTGTCTTGAAAAGATGGACCCCTTTTTTCGATTCGCAAACGGAAAAGATTAACAAGGAGCCTCTGTGGGTAAAACTTCCAGGTTTTCCCATGCATTTATGGAATGAGAACCATTTTGCTGAAATGGGGAATTATCTGGGTGAATATGTATGTGCTGATTTATCTTTTTTGGAGACTGGTAAGTATACGGTAGCCAAAATTCTGGTAAAAATTGATCTATGTATGGGACTCTCCTCTGAGATAATTGTACAGTCCAAGGATGGGGACTTTGTGCAAATTCTCGACTATGTGGGTGTGCCTTTTCGGTGTCATCACTGTCATACATATGGACATTTGGTGGCCAAATGTCCGCTTCCCTTTAGGGCCCACAAACCACTGTTTGAAGAATTTTTTGATGGACTAGAGGCTCCAAAGGAGGTGGGGGTTACTGCTGCTGTGGGGTTAAGGAATAATGGGCCATTGGAAGATCAGGAGGTGGACACAGCACCAGTGGTGCAGGCTGTTTCCAGTGAACTCCCCTTTACATCAGTCCTGCGTGAGGTGGACAAAGGCATGAAGGTGCCTGGGGGATTATTCGATGATAGTCTGAAGACAAGGGTTACTTTGGATTCTCCAACTCAGGAAGGCTCCAGGACGATTCCCGTGCAGGATTATACTCGAGGGGCTTCTTCTTCACATTAAGTGGGTATTTCTATTGTCCCTACTCCTGCAGTTTCTCTTTATCCTGTCTCTGATGATGTGGGGGGGGTATTGTCTCTTGGTTTCCCTCCCTTAGCCAATCCAGCTTTCCCCTGTTCGGTTGCTCCTTGTTCGTTGCCGTTGTCTGATAGTGTTTTCTCCCCCTCCATTGTTTCTACAAATATCTCTACCAGCTCTGAGGGAAGAAGTATCAGATATGCCCTTAGAAGTAGGGAGATATCTGTCGAGGGATCGGGGGGGAAAGGTCTGCCTGAGTTTCCCTTGTGTGTGGTGGGGAAAGGTCGGGGAAGAAAGTCATATTTGTCCAAAGCACAAGATCGGGCAAAGGTGGACTTAGGGATGGGGACACAATCCTCAATTGAATGGGCACTCAGAGCAGTGAAAGCCCAGGCGGGGTCTCCCAAATGAAAGTTATGTCCTTTAATTGTCGGGGGTTGGCGAGTCCCCTCAAAAAATCGTCTCTTTGAAGGCTGGTGGATTTAAACCAGCTGGATGTAATTTTGTTACAGGAAACTTTGCGATGTAGTGAGGAGGTTGTTAGGGTGTTAGAATCTTTGCTTTCTGGTTGGAAGTTTGTGGCGGTGAATGCAAGGGGTCGTTCTGGAGGATTGGCATCGGGGTGGAAGGTGCAAAGTTGTAGGTGTGACTGCTCTTGGGGAATTTCTTCTGGTGTGGGGTTGAATTTGTGGATCGCTGAGATTGGTAAGACTCTCACGATTATTAATATCTACGGGCCTTATCTGAATAGAGCTAGATTTTGGGACTCTTTGTTAAATTTGGATTTTTTTGAAGATACTGAGATTATTTTGGGGGGAGACTTTAATCTTTCACTGGGAGCCTCTGAGGTCTGGGGGCCTAGGGTCGTTCCGGATGTTTTGGAAAACTATTTCATTCAATGCTTTGCAAGGAAGGATCTTCTGGATATACTCCCACCCAAGATTGTCCCTACCTGGTGAAATAAGAGAACATGGGATCAAAGGGTAGCCAAGAGATTGGATAGGTTCTTGGTGGCTGAATCGTTGGCTCTTGGGGTTGAGCTTGTTTGGCAGTGGGTGGGGACAGGTGGGATTTCTGATCATTGTCCCATTTTTCTAGAATTTCGGGGTCGACGGAGGAAACCCCCAAGTCCATTTAAATTCAACTCCTGCTGGTTGAAGGACGAGGGTTTTCAATCCTTGGTTAAGGAGCTGTGGATTCCTCGGCCACAAAACTCTCTGGTGCATGCGGGGGCACATTTTTATCAAAATATGAAACGCATAAAGGAGGCTACTATTTCTTGGCCTCACGCTAAGAGGGTGAATGATGATAAGACTTTGAGGGACTGTGAGTTGGTTATTGACAGGTTGCTTCACAGTCCGGGGATGGGATTCTTGGATGATCGGACAAAGGATGAACTCCTTACTTTGGAAAAGAAGCAGAATGTGATTCTATGTGAGTGTGAGGAATTGTGGAGGTTGAAGAGCAAAGCAATCTGGCTACAATGTGGAGATGAGAATACCAAATTTTTTCAAGCATATGCTAAGGGGAGAAAATTTTCCAATTCTATTTGGGAGCTGTCTTCGGTAGAAGGGGAACAGGTGTCCAATTTCGATGGGCTGGCTGAGATGGGTGTGAGATATTTTGGGGATTTATTTTCTGCACAACCTGGAGATTCTATTGCTGAGGTCATTCGAGTGGCACAGCTCTTTCCCAACTTTATGGATGAGGAGGAAAACAGGATGTTGATTTCGGTGGAGGAGCTGTCTCGGGTGCTTCACTCGTTTCAAAAAGATAAAATCCCGGGGCCTGATGGATGGCCTGTGGAATTCTTCTTGGGTTTCTTTGATTTCTTCAGTGAGGATCTCTTGTCAGTTGTGGAGGAATCTCGTAAGGCTGGGTTTATACATGGATCGCTCAATTCTAATTTTATTGCCCTTATTCCTAAAAAGGATAAACCTACAAGTTTTGAGGACTTCAGGCCCATCTCACTGTGCAATTGCATTTATAAGATCATCGCTAAGGTAATTGCAAGGAGACTCAAATATTTTTTGTCTCATCATATTTCTAGTGAACAATTTGGGTTTCTGGAGGGACGTCAAATTCATGAGGCTATTGGAGTTGCACAGGAAGGTCTGCATACTCTGAAAGTTCAGAAACAGAAAGGAGCTGTGATCAAGATTGATCTCTCAAAGGCATACGATAGGGTCAGTTGGCTTTACCTTAGGTTGTTGCTTACACACCTGGGCTTCTGTTATGAATTTGTCAGATGGATTATGGCTTGCATCAGCTCGGTGAGTTTTGCAGTCCTCATTAATGGAGCTGCTAGCCCTTTCTTCCAAGCAGGACGGGGTCTTAGACAAGGGTGTCCACTTTCTCCCCTTTTGTTTCTTCTTGTAGCTAAAGGTCTCAGTCGTTTCATATTGGCTTCAAAAGCGGAAGGGTCTTTTAGTGGCATTTCCATCTCCCGGGTACTATATATCACGCACCTCCTTTTTGTTGACGATATTTTGATTTTCACTAATGGATCGAGATAGGATATTGATAAGGTGTTTGAAGGACTATCCCTGGTACAAGCTGTTGCGGGTATGGTGGTTAATATTGAAAAATCCACTATATCATGCTCGAACTTATCTGAGCAGGAGACACATGGAATTGCTCTACAGGTGCCATATAGAATTATGGATTTGAATGAAGGGATAAAGTATCTGGGATTTTTCTTAAAACCGAACTCTTATCTGAAGGCAGATTGGCATTGGTTATTGTCAAAATTGGAAAAACGTCTTAAAAGCTGGAGTCAAAAATGGCTCTCGCGGGCTGGAAGACTGGTATTGGTAAAATCGGTTTTGGAAGCGATACCCGTCTACTGGATGTCGCTTGCTTGGCTGCCTAAGGGGATTCTTGAACAGATTCGCAGGCTGTGTTTTTCATTTCTGTGGAGAGGACAGAATGATCATAGGGCTCTGGTGTGGGTGAGGTGGGAGAAAATTGCAGTACCAAAAGCTTTGGGAGGTTGGGGTTAAAAAATATTTTCCTTTTTGCAAAGGCATTAGGAGCAAAAGTCTCTTGGAGGCTTATCCATACACAGAGTCTCTGGACTCGAGTGGTGTTTCATAAATATATTGCTCCTCTGACTCTCATCGAGTGGATTCGGAAGGTGGACAAATCTCGGACAAATTGCTCAGTGGTTTGGAAAGCGGTGATAAAGCATTTTGATCTGGTTGGCTCTGGTTTGGTGTGGAGAATTGGTAATGGGAGAATGGTTCGTATTGGGATTGATCCTTGGGTATGTTGTGGGGGGGATCGTGTCCTTCCTCAAAAGCTAAGATTACATTTGGCAGCAAGAGGATGTCTTTTTATTGCTGATATTGAGGATCAAGAAAATTCTACGTTATGGCATCAAGGATGGATCAGTGCTCAGAGAATTGAGATTCCTGATGATTTGTAGGCGGTTTGGAGGGGATATATAAGGCAGTTAACGGTTTCAAATGTCAGGTTGACAAATAGGGATGATGTTTTGGTATGGGACTATCATCCTTCAGGGTGTTATACTCCTAAACATGGTTATATATAGCTCAATGTGATGGCTCACAACCAAGAATTGGTGTGGTGGTGGAAACAATTGTGGAAACTAAAATGTCCGGCTAAAGCCAAATTACTCTTCTGGGCTATTTTGGAAAATAAAACTCCAACATGGGACATTCTGTAAAAAAGATTTCTTGAAGGTCCAGGCTTCTGTGCGCTATGTAGGAAGGCTGATGAAACAATTCACCATCTATTTGTTCAATGTAGTTATTCCCAAACAATTTGGACTGAATTGGGTAATCAGATGGGCTTCAACGGGCGGTGGCAGGGTGATACGGCGCTACAAGCTTTTCAAAGCTGGTGGACGGGGCATTACACTCTACGCGTTTTCCCTTGTATCATCGCTTGGGGGATATGGATCACGCGTAACAGGATTATATTTCAGGACTGTCATATCCCGATGGAGGCTGTAGTGGCACATATCGTTGCAATTATTCATCATTTCAGGGCACCGGAGCAGATTCACAAGATTTGACCTGTGCGGGAGGAACTGATTGACAAAGATATCCCTTGGGGATTCTTTGATGGAGCTTCACAAGCTCGTCAATTGAGTTGTGGCGGGGGTGGAGTTCTTTTCAAATATGAGGATCATTTTTTTCATTTCTCGACTGGATTAGGGAGGGGTTCAAATAACTATGTTGAATTAATGGCACACAGGCTGCTGCTTTTATTTGCCTTGGAACAGGGTTGTTTGTCTTTACAAGTATTTGGTGACTCGATGCTTGTTATTGAATGGGCAAAAGAGAATGTACAGTGCCATGTGATGTAACTTTTACCTATTCTAGAGGAGGTGTTCCGCATAAAACAACAGTTTAATCATATTTCCTTTACACATGTTTATAGGGAACGGAATAGGGTGGCGATCAGCTATCCAAGGAAGCGACGCAGTGGAATTTGGACTTTGGCATCTGGAGGATCATTGCTCACTCTCAAGAGGGTTCCTACAGCTATTACCATCGGCCATTTCATGATACAGCCTTGGAACAAATTTGAGCTCTGGCACAATTTTTGTTACCTGTCAATTTTGGTGGTGATTTCCATAGTATCTAACTGAATTTATTTCAGTATGGGACATGTTTATGCTTATAAGAGACAGCACTTATTTTTTCGGTGATGTATAAAGCTGATAGTATTTGACTACTACCAGTTTATTCCCGTTTTTTTTTTAGACAGCACTTTTCTGATGTGATCAGCAGTCTGGGACAGTTTGGTATGGATGCAGACAGCTGCTATGGGAGAGCAGTATGGGACAGTTTGAATTTTATGAGATAGTAAATATGTGACAATGTAGGGATCCTAGTGATCCACTTACATGTGCAGATGTAATTTTGTTCAACTTTGAAATAAAATTACGAATTTTTTCCGAGGAAAAAAAAAATATTCGCTCATTTTATTTGTATTTTTGCTACAATACATAAGATTTTAAAAGTATACATGCATTAGAAATGATAAACCATCAATATATAATAAAAATCATTTTCTTCATATTATAAGTCATGCCAGCATAGTTTGGGACAGACATGTTGATTAAGGGTAAATGAGATGATGAATGTGTAAAATGATAATGAATAGTCCCCCCCTCCCAACTTAATATGTATTAGGTTTATGAAAAGGAGAAAGTGGATGTAACATGGTGAGGGAATTTTCCAAATTCATTCATTTTCTGGCATTTACGGAATTACATGGCTAAACATTAGAAAACAACATACCTCCACTTACCCAAAAGTTGATGAGCTATACAATAGGAATGTGGTTGTTGCTG
Source organism: Pseudotsuga menziesii (assembly GCA_001517045.1). NCBI lineage: Eukaryota > Viridiplantae > Streptophyta > Pinopsida > Pinales > Pinaceae > Pseudotsuga > Pseudotsuga menziesii. The sequence goes on along the minus strand of LPNX011135730.1, from coordinate 41,280 downwards.
CTGAATCATGGAGTGTGAAGTGAAAGAACTAAACTGCTGCTTGGTTGGATGAAGTAGAAGATGAAAGATGAAAGTAGAACTGTGGTACTCTCATATGGCTGAAAGTATGCTACTGTAAAATTGTTGATGATGTCATGAAAAATTATATAGTCTTAACCTGCTACAAAACCCAATGGTACAATCCTTACCATGCGAATGAATGTGTTGATGTCGAACATGGAAAAAAGTCATTGGATTACTGACCATTGATGAATGTCATTAACCAATGCAAGGCAATCTCACCATTAATGTCAATGAGTGCCAAGGTACCTAAGTACATCGTGCAAAGTGCGAATAGATGAATAGATGTCGATCCACTTGCAAGATCTATAACGATCAAGGGACATTGATATATTCCCATGATTATTAACGAGAGAACTTGCCATTAAGGCATGCAAGCCTCAAGGTACTGAAAATAAACTCTAGCCTCTATCCCAGATAATGTGCTGTGGTCGATGGGGCAAGACTTGTTGAAAGGGGGGCCTTAAGGAATCCCACATCAGTAAAATCGAGTTGTACATAATGAGTGGTAGGACTATAGATGAAAGATCTCACGGTCAAACAGTTTTTATGGCAGGGATAACAAAGCAGTGTAGTCATGGAAAGAAAGCTGAATGGTTTTATTCAGAAGGAAAAATATAAACTGAAAATGAAGAAAAACATGTGTGACTAAGAAAGGTAGACATACGAGAAGCCATGATATATAAGGCAAGGAAAAGTAGACTCTGACATGGATGAGGAATAAGCTTGGAAGGAAAAAAGGGGTAAGTAATCATGACACAGCGTAACTGATTTCTGAAAGGATTCTTTGTGGCAGCAAATGTCATGACATACATAATGGAAATTCAGCTTCTCCAAGCTTTCAATGGAACATTTCTTTTGAAAAATCTTCTGCGATTCTGAAAATTATTTCTGCATGCCATTTGTTCGTCTTTGAACCTTAAAAAAGTTAGTATTTACCTGCAACAAACTTGTTAACGCAGTAAAAATATAGAAAAATATGTGCTTAACAAAAAGTTAAAGAGAATGAATAAAATGCTCTTATAGCTGAAAGTAGCAAAGCATGTTGTCACAACCTATTTCTAAGCGACTTGCAAAAACAAGTTAGCACAGTAATCATAAAATTTGAGAAGATTAAAATTTAAAATTTTATGATTTTATTTATTACCTAATACTTATGTTTATTTATATGTTTTTAGTTTTTAATTTTATTTTATTTTTATAATTTTATTATTATTTCCGAAGTTGTTTTTGTTTATATATATAGTTTTAAATTTGATTTATTTACAAAAAAAAAAAATTATGTGTTTATTTTAATCTTATAAGTATATAGATATGAATATGAGTCTTTATATAAATGATTGCACAATAGGGAGAGATGGTTGACCCTTTAAGTGGTCGACCCCTCTAAAAGCAAAATATCTTAATAATCTGAAACAGAGGGGAGTGTGTGAAATAGACAATTTTTCATGGTAAGCTTAGTAGTTTTACTGACCATGCGGAATCCCCCCCCAAACTGAAGATCTTGCGAGGTCCCACTACGCAAAACATAAAAATTAAAAAAAAAAGTTGTAGCTGCAACATCAGCTACCTTCTATTTCAAAGACGATAGCAATTTATTTTATATTTACTATGTGTAATCTAATTTATGTTCTTTTAATTATTTGCCCTAAACTTTTTGGGTAAATTTACTAAATTAATCTTATATGAAATAAACATTGCCACCATTCCAATAAATCCATTCATATAAAAGAAAGGAATCACATCTACTCCTTTATCAGAATTATAGATAACTTAAAAATGAATGTATATTTTTAAATATAATCTTGAGGATAATAATGGGCATCCTATTCAATTTGAATATAACATTTTTTTATCCCTATTTTAATTTCACTTAAGATTGAGATTTACATTCTTTAATTGTTAATTCATGATTTTTAATTAATTTTCAAAAAGATATAAAATTTATTTCAACTTTATAGGTGACTACGGAATGTCTTGCTTGTATCACATTAAAGTTCTATAAAACTGAATATTTTTGTGTTTTATAATTTTTAAATTATACTAGGTTTATTATTATTATTATTATTATTATTATTTTATATTAAATGCAAAAAGTATATAATTAGATATATATATATACCAAATTTTATAATTCAGAATTTCTTAAATTTGTAAATTATGTATCATCAGTAATAAACGTTATTGTTTAATCAAAACATTGAATGCCATTTTGATGGATAAGTTCATATACATATGATATCTATATATATTGATATAAAATTTTTAAATAAAATACATAACCAAATAGTGTAAGTTTTATAAAACTCCAAAATTTCAACATATATATATATATATATATATATATATATATATATATATATATTAAAAAAACTCTATTAAAAACAACAAACGCCCCACGAAGAAAGAATATGTGGTGAATTAATTGAGTAAAATGTTGAAAAGTGAATGTAACTCGGGTATAGTTGAATTATTTCATTAAAGATAATGCACAGAAACATGCCGCAATATCATTTTGCAGCTAAGAAATAACTGAACGTGTTAGCCAACAATCAAGATACGCGCCAGGTTATGAGCATATCTCATCTTACGAGGAGTAGTAAAGAAATGTGGAGTTGTTACGAAATTCACCAAGGGAGTTACTCGATGTAAATATGCAAATAATAACACAATCATCTTATCTTCTACCGCATTTTTCCAATCTTAATTTTTATACAGGTTTTGTTATATGTTTGCAGAATTACTAATGTTCTATTTTATATGAACGTAGGTGTCTAATGAATATTCCAAACTTTGAAGCTCTGGATCTTGGAAAGGATCAATCGAATTAAAGTTAAGTTGGAGGTTTAATGGAGATTATAAAAAAAATATTGAGAATTATTGAGAACCTACGGAGAAAGGCGCCTTTGTAAATTTCAAAAATGGGTGCCGAGATTCTTCACCAACACTTCGGACCGATGCACAACACAAGACTAAAGGTAGAGGATTATTTATACACTGTGGTAATTCCAAACTGCGATAACATACTGCAAGGAAGTCTGCTCGTTTTCCTTGTGGACCTTGGGAACAGTGGCATCAAGCTCATGATGAGATGGACAGAGAGGGATTTTGTTGAAATATGAAATGGGGAAGGAAGTTGAAAAGAGTCCTGCATGGAATTCCAGATTGTCTCCCTTCTGAATCACTTCACGAATGCACATCCACCACCCTAGAATCTTAACGCTGATTCCTTTTATCTTTTAATGGAACTGCTCTGGATTTGGGCCAAAATTTGGCTCCCGCGCTTTATGGTGTAGCCGGATTCGATCTTGAATTTGCAGGAACTGGTCAGATTAATAATAAAGTCGCTGTGTGGGCTGAGCGTATATGTGTCCCAATGAGTTGGCAAGAGCCCTCGAGGGAAACCAAACGCCTCCAGTACTTCGTAGGCCGAGGGCTGCTGCTCATAGCACTTTGTGGGGCAAAATAAAAAAAGACGAGGACCGACAAGAATGAGAGGGAACACCAGCAAACGTCTTTATGCCAAACGGCTATCAATGGTGAAAGAGAAGCCACAATGATAGTTGCAGATACAGACTAACATAAAACCATAATATTCTCCTATTTTCTCGGCCAAGAAAGAAGCGAGATTGGTGCAGTGGTCGCCTATTTGCTCAGCGTAAGATAAGTCTCGCACCTAAATTCCTGTTTCATATCGGGAGCATATATCTGGGTTTAAACTCAGTGGCAACCTTTTTATGAGCAGCACCGGAAGAAGAGATAGGCGCGAGAAGGACGATTCTCACTACTTTGTAGATCATGAGGTGAGCTAGTTGGTTTTCAAATTAAATCAAGTAGCTTGCCATTCAACACGTTTCAAGCTTGGCATGGAAAATGCGCTTCAAAACTACCTTAGAGTTGACAGCAAATCCCTAATATTGAATTATTGAATGTTCAGTTATTAAATTCAACTAAGTTCTTAGCGGCCTGCATGGATACTTATTAAAAAAGGGAACGTAGAGGGTCTCAACACAAAGTCATGGCGATGGTTCCATGATTTGTTGAATTATTAATGGGCTGCAGTCAAAGATCATGTCAGTCACCCAAAACCTTATATGTGCGCAATTTCCTCTATTAGGTGGAAGAAGCAAGCATATATCTTACAGAGGCGCTATCATCCTGAATCAGTTCATATCGGCTCAATGCAATTGTTTTTGCAGGTATGCAGTTGGCCTAGACAAAAATACTGGGCGGGCGGATTGTTTTGGAATCAGGCGGTATGAACATTGTTTTGGAACCAGGCAGTATGAACAGATCAAAAATGGGCTGGAGGAATAGGCTAGATCGAAAGATGGGCTGGAGTAATAGTGTAATAGACTGTTTGCAGGGCTGTTTGTGTTTAAGTAGCAAGGGATGAAGAGTTTGTTTTTTTTGCAAGTTTTTTTTTATATATATCAATGTCTCACATTTATAATTGCAAGTTTTATTAATTTAATAATATATATTTATTACTAATTTATTAAAATTAAAACAAAAAGACTAACAAAGAAACATTACTTGGTTTAATTTTTTTATGTATAAAGAAGGTTTTTTTTAAATTAATTTATAAAAACGGGAAAACTAAAATTAGGGAATTAATTAAGAAAAATATTTTTTTTAAGATGTCTTTTTTTAAATTTATTTTAAAATATTCCTAAATACAAATTAAATGACGAAAATTAAATTTATTTATTTAAAAAAAAAAAAAACAAACAAAAACATATAAAAGTAAAAGAAAAACTATATAGATTCATTCTATTTTTTATTTGTTTATTAATTAATTTATTTTATTTTCTAATTGTTCATAAATTTAGAAAATAAAACTTAATTCTTCATGCATTTTTATTCCTAGTATGAAAAAAACTTATTAAATGAAAAATGGAAATGGAAAGAAACGAAAGATATGAAAAATGAAAATCGAAAGAAACGAAAGATTTCATAAATTTAAAATATCAGAACTTTTTAATTCATAACAAAATAAAAAACACTAGTATTTAAGACTATTAAAAATTAACAGATGGAAACATTAAAGTAAATTAAAGCAAAGCATTTTATATACTAATTTTAAAAACTAAAACTAAAACCTACCTTCTTTACTCTAATTAGAATTAAAGATTATTTACATAAAATGAAATTTCGAGTGTAATCATCTATCTAAAAGAAGTAAACCGAGTTTATCTTTTAATTCTGAAAAAACTAAATATAAAATATAAAATAATATGAAAAATTAAATATTGAAAATGTCAATTAATAAAATAAAAGCGAAAAAAAAACTTATCTAACTTAACACTTACTTGGAACTGATGTTCAATGCAGCTCTCATTTGCATGATGATCACCTGAGATCCCTTCTTCATCCTTCTCGATTTTCTTCTCACATAACTACTCCTCATATGATGTGCATAATTCTTCAAATGTTAGTTCTTATTTGTTGGTATCAGGAGGAGTACTTACATCTTGGACTGCTATCAAGATCTCCTCTTCTTGAGAGGAGGAGATCCCGACTTTTGCCAAGATCTGAGTGAGCTTCCCTAGGATTAAGCTCAACATTCTACTGATATCAAATCAAATGCTTAAAAAGAAAAATGAAAACGAGTACATAACAAATGCAACAACAAAAAAAACTGTACGAAATGAGTTAGTAAAAAAACAGAAAAATAAAAAGTGCACCAAAAATCTGTATAAAACAAAAATAAACATATAAAATTAAAACAAGTTAGTATGAAATAAAGGCGCACAAAAATGAAAGCAATCCAAACTTTAAACTACAAAACTGTAAATGAAAAATGAAAACTTGCATAAAACAAACTTGCATTTGCAGAAAAATAAAGAACTTGCAGAAAAATAAACACTTTGCAGAAAACAATCAAGGCTTTGGGACAACCCACTAAAATGGATGTGTCTGGCTGTTACACCACAGAAATTCCTTGGTGAAGTCGTCTTTGCGTCTTATAGTTTCCCCTCCCACTTTCTATCTAATAAAAACAGACTATCTACCTATCTAAACTCTGATCCCTTTTAGCACCTCCCCGACAACGAAGCCAAAATGTTGGGTAAGAACATTGATTAAATTATAATAAATTCCAACGATTTAATTGTCAACCCGAAGAGAGCGTAAAATTGTGAGGTACAAACAAAATATATGCAGGGGAAGAGTGTCATTGAACTTAATCTACAACTAAAATTAAAAATACATGACTGAAATTAAATTAAACTTGCAAAAGCAGGAAACGACATAAAAATAAACTTAATCTAGAAAAGCAAGAAATTACAGGAAATAAATCTAATCTAAAATAGCATAAGAGTGCATGAAATAAACTGGTATAAATCAATTAACAATAACTGTTGAGCTCACAATAAACCTATACTATCAATTCATAAGCAAAACATAACTGGAAATTTACACTAACAACTCATAAAGAAAGAAATTGTTGGAAATCTATATTAATATAAAAGATTCAAAGGAGGTGCAATAAGCATCATCTCCATTACATAATACTCAGCATCTATTCTATAACTAACTCTGAAAGAGATCTAGACTATCTTCTACTTCCAAACCACTAGAGATGCCTCTAACCAAAATGAAGAGAGAGCCCTCCTATTTATACATAAATCCAAAATAACTGATCATAATTACAGATCCACTATTCTCTCAACCTATCCCTTAAAATTCTCAACAAATAGACAACTCATCCCCCTAAATCCTCAACAAATCTACAACTCATCCATTTAAATCCTCAACCAAATATTGGATGAGATATTCTCTCCACATGTCCATGATCTTCTCCTTGAAGTTAGCTCATATCAAGAAGATGAAAGTCGAATCTAAGGCTAGGTGGCCACTTTTGAGCTTGCTAAAGTCTTCAAATACACTTGTACATATCACCAAACTCACCCAACTTTAAAGTATAATGAAAATATGTTATTTTTCTCAACAATTAACCATAAATTCACTCAAAATACTCAAAAATAAATGATTTGGAAAATAGTAATATAAACCCATATTTATTATGAAAGTGATGAATATTAATGGTTTTATTGAAGGATATAATGGAATAAGGTGATAAATAGTATGTGAAATGATAAATAAAATGTGGTCTTTTTGCAACTCAACATGGATCATGAGAAAGAAGGTATGATGGCATTCAGTACAGGTGAAGCTACAACAAAAGATCTTTGTTGAATTGGAGAAAGAACTCAAAGAAGCTAAATCTGAGATAGAGGTTTCATATTGTGAACCTGAACAGGGTCCTTTGCTTGGAGAGGATGATGAAGCAGAAAAAGAGAGACCAATTGAGAGTCTCGTGAATTTTGTAAAGAGTACAGATCTATTTATGGAGAAGGTGACTGTGAAGTCAAATAAGACCAAGAGGTCTTGTGTTTTTGAGACTGATGATTTGTTTGTGATTGCAGGTTTTGTTGCAAGTAATGGACAGTCCTTTGAAATTGTCTTAAAATTTGATGAATTCAAATATGATGAAGATAGTCTCTCAAATGAAGAAAGATTTGAAGTATTGCAGCAAAAGGGACTCATTGATGAGTTGCTTGATGTAGGAACACAGTCAATTGAATATGATCTGAGGATGAAAGCAGAAGAAGAAACATGTAAAGACATTTTACAAAGCATGATCAGAATTGTATTCTGATGAAGGAAGAAGTTGAACAGGCACCTTGGACTGTCACGAAGTCTGAATAAGAAGAAGATGTGATTTTCAAAAGAATGATAGTAGAACATGATTAAAGGATACCATATGAATATGGTATGCAACCTGTAGCTCAAACTGTTGGAGAAATAGGTGATGGTGACAGATTAATGTTGTGTTCAGACCAACACAATAGGGGGATTTCATAATAAATATCAACAAGGACTTCAGAGTCTCATGTTTTTAAATCTAATGGTTTGTGTATGGGTGTAGGTATTGAAGAAAACTTAGATTATATGTTTATGCGGGATGATAAGGAAATGAAGCATAGGATGGATGCTTTGGGGAAGAAAGGAAAAAGAAGAATTGGACCATTAATAGAAGAATATGTTCAATGTTTTGAGGCAGAACATAAAGTCATCTTGGAAAAAGATAGTACAGATGGGGGACTAGCTGAAAGTCTTGTGAACTTTTGGGAGAGTTCATATCAGCAAAAGAATGTGCCGATGAGTGATGAAAATTTCAATATTTTTTGAATTAATGAATTGTGTAAATCGACAGGGGTAACATTTGATAAAACTTGTGGGGTTGTCCCAGAGGTAAAGGAAGAAGAGAAGTATCCATGTACTCTTGACATGGATGAAAGCCACAAAATTGTTTTAGAATTGAAGGATGAGATGGCATGGTCTCATGAAGGTAAACCAAAAAGAACACTTACCTATGTGGATAAATGTGTTGTGAACAGAGAGGGGAAATTTGTCATGAGACAAGAAGAGACTATATTGTCTCAAAGGGAGACAATAGGGTGATTGGTACCTGAATGAATTTGTTGTTGCAGGCTTGACTACTGAAGACAAAGAAGAATTTTCTAACTTCAAACAATATGATGAGGAATTAAAAATGTTAGAAGATTGGTTGAATAATCCAAGGATTGATAAATATGACTATTTAATGATTGATTGCAGAATTGAAAAGGAGCAGATAGAAGGACAAAACATTGAATTATTTTATAATTTAGTGGACAGCAGCAGAAAATCAAGAGGACAACAACATTTTCACAAAAAGAAGATGCAGGTGTACCAACCAAAGGATAGATTGGACATGGAGATTGAAGAATTAAGGTTGTTGATGGTGAATATGTCACAAAGAAGGAATGAGGAAAGAATGAGTATTTTCTTCATCAGAGCAAAGAAGCAAAGCAATAGGAGAAGACAGATGATAAAAGAAAATTGTAGAAGCAAGGTTAGTGGAGCATTGAAACAGAAAATTTAGAAATCAAAAGAACTGGAGATGACAAAGACAAAGCAAGATGATGAGATGGATGATCAATTACAAAATAGGGTTTGGAATCCAGGTATATTGAAGATGGAATTCTATGACTTGAAGGTCATATTTCTTTCTTCCTGGGGAGTGTGATGCAGGAGCATCCTGCTCTCCATTTCAAATTCCAAATGTTGAATGTTTGATCAGGCCTAGAAGGGGTCTTAAGTTCTGAACTAATGGTCTTCGAACCATTAATTTGTAAATAAAACTATGTTTTATTTAGATAGATGGTCAATCACTAAGTGGATAATGAGTCAAATGATGAATCATCTACCAAATCCCTCAATTAGGGAAGCGAGTCACAAGGTAAGATTTAAGGTTTGTTGTAATCAGAATTTGTTAGCAGATTATGTGGATCTAAACCAGAATGGTTCATGAATAAAATTATGTATAAATGTAAGCCTATGAGGCATAGACAGTAGATAGATAGGTAGATAGAAGACAGAGTTAGACAGACGGGGAGGTCTGTAAGACCTGTGGAAGGGAAAGAACGTGGCCTAATAATGTAAATCTAGCCATAAAGAAGAGCGATTCGTGATTGTACTAAACTAAGGAAATCAAGATACAGACTCTGAATAAATGTGAATTTACAATTTCATTGTGTGATGAAGAAAATCTTGTTTCTTCTAAATGTCTGTGTAAATTTCATCTCTGTTTGAATGTGTGGAATCATGAATTAAATGCTTGCTTAGTTTCCTTAACCAAATTGACAAATCTATGTATGAGTTCAGGATTTCTGAGAGAGAGATCGATTGATCGAGTATTTGATCAATCGCAGGGTAGAATTTGATGAATAATCCACTTTGGATTTCATGAATTACTAATGCATATGAAAAATCGTTGAAGATTTCATTAATGGAGCGTGCATACAAAATCAACCTTATTGCAAGTCAAGGAGCAAAATCAATCAGTGAAGAGTCAAGGAGAAGGAGTTAAGCCTATGCATGGTTTGGTCGATGCAGAAGAAAAACAGATCAACAGTTAGAAAATTAGATCCGCAAAAGAAACAGTGAGAAATTAGATCCGTAAAGAGAATAGATCAATCGTCCAAATCTGTCTTGCAGAAGATCAACAGTGTGCACAAAAGGTTGCAGAAGTTGAAAATTTAAAAAGAATGAAAAGTTGCATCCTGCATCCCGCGTCCCGCATGCAGGATAGGTTGTTGCGAGCTCGTAGTTGCAAGAGGATTGTTTTGGGAATTGAAATCCCGCATCCCGCATCCCGCAAATTGCGGGAACTCTATTGCGGAAAGGAGAATGCGGAAATGCAGAAATGAAATTGCAGGATCCTGAGGTGCAGAAACTTAGTTGTGGGGAAGGAGCTTGCAAAAACTGAATTGCGGGATTTGAACTTGTGGAGGCAGTGATGCGGGGAGGACTTATCAGATAGCTAAGTTTAGAGGTTCTACTAAACTAGAACCTAACTAATCCTGGGAGGGCCGATATGAATTGGTTTAGTGGTTCAATTGGGTAGTTTGAATACAGTACTCTGGTTCACATTGGCATCAATATTTTTCATCCTCTTTCTTCCCTAGGGATTTTTATTAACTTCAATCCATGAGAATGTTTACATCTTCTCCATTTGCGAGAAGTTTAGTGACTAATTCTATTAGCTTGGCATCAATGGTAATCATATTTTCAATCCATATATTTCCATTGTGCACTTGTGTTAACAAAATCCTTGCACAAACCTTTACCGAGGGAGTTTTTCTGAAAAAGAAGAGTTCCAACATATTTAATATCCCTATTTTTAACAACCCTTTCGCCTAGGTTTGGAATTCCATAACAATAGGTTCCTTAGGATATGAACTAACCCTTTTGTTTAGGTATGTATCCTAAGTTAGACTTGGAAATATTTCTTTGTCTGTAAGATTGTAATTTTCACAGGTAAATTTGTGCAGTTGTCCATATAGCCCTTCTTCCACAATCACTCCTTAAATACCCTTCCTTAGTGGAACCTTTGGGTATTCAAAGTTAGGGATACTTACGAGTGGTGCATCCACCCTTGTGGAGGGAATATAATAATTAATATCTTCAATGAAGTTTAAGGAAGATGAACAAGAGGTTAGGATGGGTTTTCCCACCATTTATACAAATGGATTATTTCTTCAACATTGTCTTTCGGGGGCCATAGATTTGAGCTTCAGTTTATTCTTCACTAGATCTATTAGTAATCACAGATGAGATTTTGACTATGAAATTTACTCCTTATAAGGATCTATCCACCTTGTGTATTATAAATTTATTCCATACTTTGCAGATTTTCCCTAGATTTGGTTCATCTTCAGAATTGGAAAGTTTTGAAAAAGATGAAGTGGTTCAGGCTCAGTTAATCATTTACTGTCATTTAATGCTTCTATTACCCAATATTAATTATCACTACTCACACCACTTTAATGAATTGTGAATTCATCCCTGTTTGTCATAGTATCCTTGACCGTACATAATTTACTATGATTGGTTCGTTTATTTAGGGATCAATATGGAGAAGGATTGGAGATTGATTGATCGTTCGGACTTCTTAAAGAGTTTATTATTTCAGGGTTATCACTTTTTTTTTCCAAATCATGTACTTATTTTGACTTGAATCATTACTCTTAAAAAGGACTGTCAGCCATCCTCGCTTATGTTCTTTCTCCAAAAAAATTGAGATTTATAGCTTCCAGATTTATGGCCAATCTTGTTGCACTTGTAGCAGATTGAGATCTTACAAGCCTTCCTGGTATGTCCAGTTCTTGCACACATCCAACATGATGTAGTTTATTATTTTCCTTTTTGTCTTTTGATTCACACTTCTCTTATCTAAGTGTCACCCTTATATCCTATACCAAACCTGTTGGGAAACAAACATTGCTTTCTTAATATCTTATTTAATATTTTCGTACTTTTGGAAATGTTGTCATTCGTTTTAAGTTGTATTAGAAAATTTTCAATTTCTTCCTCCTTTTCTTTCAAACAAGTATTATGTTTGTCAAGCAATTTTTTGTATTCTAGGTTCCTTTATTTAAGCGTGATGATCTTGAGTTGTTCTGCTTGAACTTTACTTTGATGTGCATTAATCATTCTGCAGGTTTCATCATTTTGCGCTTGAAGTTTTTGGGGTTGGTATTTTAGTGACTGGATTTCTTCACTTGAGTTAGATACACAATTTCTTTTCTCTTGCTCAGTATCTTCCAACTTCTTTCTTAAAATCATGATTTCCTTGTATAGTTTCTAATTTTCTGTTGTTGCTTTCTCCAATTTTCCTTCTAGTACATTGATTTTAAGTTTCTTAAATTTTCAATGTTTATCCATTTCTTGTAATTGTTTGGTAAAGTATGTTGTCGATGTATTTGATTCTTCTTCCTTTATTTTTAGTATCTCTGTGGCATTTGTCACAACTCTTTTTACATGTTCTATGGTATTCCTTTGGGTGCGGTAATGACCCTTGCTTATGTGATGGAAGGATTCTATTCATTTCCATTTTCGTGTATCCATTATGCTTCCTTCATGTCCATAACTACACAGAATCTATATTCGAAATGTTAGTCTGTTACTGAAGACACTCGCTATGATACTAATTGTTGGAAAAAATTTATTATTGAGAGTGGGGGTTGAATCAATAACAATGCATATATTTATTTATGACATATTTTTACCAAATTAAAATTCTCTTTAGAAGCATAACAAAATACAACAACACACAGATATCTGAAAAATAATTGTATATATATAAATATAAGTTTAATAATAATTACATCAGTGGGAGAATGTAGTCTCCAAACATGATCACCCACTCATTTCAGGTTTAGCCTGGTCCTAAGTACAATATACGGGTTGCTAGCACCAACCTAAAGCAACTTCAATCTGTGTGAGCACCAACTCAAAAACTTCAGGCAACGACCTGAACAAATCCCTATCTAACTACGCAAAATACGACTTGTGACTTCAAGCTTTGGCTTGTCGATAACTATGTTCTCCAGTTGTGGAAGCACCAACTTTTTTTTATGTTCTTTAGCACCAACTAGAAGGAGGCTTTGACCCCCTCATTTTTATATGCTCCACCAGAAAGATTTCTATAGCACCCTGATTATATTCTCCATCACTAATTGGAAGGAGGTTGCAACCCCATGTTCCTTACCTCATCTAAATTCCCTGATATGAAGTAAGATTCTATTGAAATACTACAAATCTAGGATTACCTTGTATTTGTGAATATATTCTTAATCCACAATTGCTACAACTTATTTGATCTGCATCTACAACTAAGTATGCCTATGTCTGCATCTCACCAAGAAGTTGCTAAGAACATGATGTGTGATAAGACTGAGATCTATGTCTTTTCTGTGTATCTTTTATCTGCATCTTTTTTGTGAATCTCTGTTCTACATCTGAAAATAGTTTCTAGCTCAGATATATCTGCTTATTCTATGGTCTGTGTCTTTCACTGAGCAATAATATTGCACAGAAAAAAAATGCATGTATTCTTTACATATATCACACTTATTCACTGATCATCTTTGAATTATTTGCACATTGTGGCTCCACTGCATAAAGATAATCACTACGCTTAATGAGCCATTGATACCCCAAATAAATTCTCAAGCTTGTCTAAACAATTATCTTCCAATCTTCATTCTTCACAAGATTACTTCACCACAACCATCTCTTACCTATTTATATTCTTCTTGTCTCAAGACACGTATGCACTTAGTGAAGTTTCTTATTCTTAGGTGATGCCCCATAAGTTTGTGTTCTCCACAAGTTAGGATCTGTGTCAGCATGTCGATGACCACGATTCATCTTTATGTGGTGTATGGCACACATATGTCAATGTCCTTGTGGGACTTTCACACCAAGGTTCAAAAGCTTATGTTTGTCTTTACAAATCTTTGTATCGCATAACTTTCTCCTTGTGGGATTTTTACAGACATGTTTGTTTCTTTCATTCATAAGTCTCACACATGGTATCTGCACATATCTATCATTTTTAATGTGCTTCATTTATGCAGTATTGAATGCGTATTTGCGACCAACATCCACATATAGCGTGTTCATGTTTTTATGTGTGCATTATTGGTGTTTGCATATTGTCATTTACATACATATTTATAAAATTTACTATTTGCACACACATTTATATACAAAGATCAACCATATAGAAGATAAACATACTTTATCATTTCTTTGCAATATGACATATGATAATACATTTTACATCTTTGACATCAATGACAATAAATTGTTTGACATTTTTATTATTTATTCATATTAATTTTTGTTACATATGATTTAGATAGATACAAAAGATGCATAAGGAGATGGAAGAAGGAGAAATTCCCCTTTAATATATGCAAACCAACGTAGAAATATAATTTTTATCATTGAGGGTTATGCATTTCATCTTCATTTCCATTCAAATTTCCCTCGGATTCACTAAAAATCAAACTCATGTTTTAGTTATTGTTCTTTTGGTGGTATTTTTTAGAACGCTTATTAATTTTTTGGTGGAGGCTCCATCTAAAGTAATTATTACAATAATGGAACTATCATTTGGATGGGCATTTGATGAAACTAAGTGCTATGGAAAAAATATTTATTAGGGACTTTGATCCCACACATGCATTCAAATGATATCAAGTATGTTATGAGTATTATGTGATGTATTATAATGACCCAAAACCTTAATCTTCATTGTATATACTGATGAGATGAACTTTGGGCTAAATTGTTCATGATGTGATCCATGAGGCCATGAACAATATGTAATTTCAATTCGCATGGAGCTTACTATTGAACTTGGTTTTGTAATCAATGTCAAAGAGATACTTGAACTTAGCGATGGCATTGAAGTCTTAAATATAGTTTGAAGAAGTATATAAACAATATTTTCACAATGCCAGTTTGAAGAAGTATATAGAAAACATGTGTGAAAGTCCCACCAAGTCATGGAACACTTGTGCGCAAAACCCACCAAGTCATGGAACTCATGTGTGCAAAACCCACCAAGTCATGGATCTCATGTGTGCAAATTCCACAAATGGCTGAATTATCGTAAATATACAAAGATGCATGCTGATGAAAGAAAAAGAAGGGTTGTAAGTATGACTGAAGAAAAAGGAAGAACGGTTATCACCGACTTAAAGAAACCACAACTTGTGGACACATCAATTGAGCGAGATTAGTATTAATAAGAGAAATATTGATGTGTATTAATATAAGCTTGAATGCATAAATAGAGTATTATACTAAAATTGAAAGATTTGGAAAACAAATGAAATGTTCAAGTGAATCAATGGAAGTATGATTTGAGGAAGTGTGCAAGAAAATAGGACATGCTGAAATACAAGGAGTAGTTACATACTTGCACATGTATACGAGGAGTTGTTGCACATATATACATATATAAGGAGAATTTGCAAGGGAATCCCAAGGTACATTTGAATAAGAAGAATATGTGCAAAAGAATACAAGGAGTGGTTGCATAGAGAGACTCAGAAGTGTGAAGTGTGAAGATCGGTTCCTTCCATAGGTTGGTGCATGGAATTTTAGGTAGGCTCCTCACTATGCAAGCTGTTGATTTCTTTGTCATAACAGGATTGGTGTCCTCACAAATTGGTGTCTATAAAATAGCAAGTTGGTGTTTACAAGGAATTGATGTTTCTATCTAATTGGTGTCAGTAAAATCAGTGAGTTGGTACTCACACTAATTTTGGAGATTGGTGTCTCCCAATTTGTAAAAAGAATATTACATATATTGTGCAGTGTTATTTGTATTAGAATTTACTTATTATACATGATATGCTTGTTAATGAAATATTGCATGGTATAATAATTGTTTGAAAAAGAAAATTGTGCATGATATTCATTCACCCGCCCTCTAAGTATCACTTGGGGTTCAACAATTGGTATCATAGACAATATAACCACCGAAAGGAAGATAATAGTGCAATCTAGATTTTTGCACAAATATGGACAGATGAGAAGGTCTCTCAACCAATAGAGCACCATGTTCTGATGGGTCTAATTATTCCTTTTGGGATATGATTATGGAGGTATTCATACAGTCACTTGCAACTGATATGTGGTTGATATTTGTAAAAGGTTATAAAGTTTGAGACACACCTCCAACTGATGCTTTTGATAAAAATATGTATGAATGCAATTCAAAAGCCAAAAATCCAATTCTAAGTTTCTTAACAAACTCAAAATTCACAAAGGTCATGCAGTGTAGCTTGACAAAAGAAATATGGGACAAACTTCCCAGTATTTATAAAGGATATGACATTGTGAAAAAGGAAAAGATACAAAATTATAGAGGTTAGTTCAAGAGCCTAAATATTAAGGAATGTGAGAACATTTCATCCTAATTTCTTTGATTGTATGATGTAGTAAATACTCTTAAAGGTCTTGGGGAAACAGTTCCCGAAGAATCAATTGTAGAAAAAGTGCTAAGATCTCTACATATGACATTTGACTCTAAGGTATCAGTCCTGGAAGATAGAAAGGATCTTGACAATTTAACAATGGATAATGTTCATGGTATTATCACTACCTATGAAATGAAAACTAAGAAGGATAATCCTTCGAGAAGAGAAGCAACATTAAAGGCCTCCAAGAAGACAAAAGGATTCAAGCAATATTCAAACAATAATTCTTCTAACGAAATTGATATTAAAGAAGAAAAATTTGTGAAGAAACTTCAGAAGAGGATGAAAAAGCTATTATCAAACAAGAAGAATTTTGAGAGCCATAGCAACAAGGACAACTACAAGAAGAATTACCACAAAATGAATAATAATTTAAGTGAAAGGATACCAAGACACCATCCAAAAGTGTGAAAAGGAATCACCTGGTGATCTAATCATTGGTGATAAGTATGCGAGAGTGAAACTAGAAGTAAGAAATTGTTAAAAACATCCAATGAAGAAGTCCATGTTTCTCTATTATCACAAACAAAAGCTAGTAGTTTTGAGGAATACAGAACAAATAAACACTCGGATAATTCCATGAAGGAAGAATTTAATCAGATTGAGAAGAATGAAACATGGGAACTTGTTCCAAGACCCAAAGATAAAAATTCCATTGGCACCAAGTGGGATTTTAGAAAAAAATAAATTAAATTAAATGAAGATGGGAAGGTAATAAAAAATAAAGCAAGACTTGTGTGTAAAGGATATGCACAAGTTGAAAGGATAGAGTTTGATGAGAGTTTTTCTGATGTTTCCATAATAGAGGCAATCATAATGTTCTTGGTATATGTGTGCTCCAAGGATATCAAAGTATACTAGATGGATGTAAAATAAACATTTTTAAATGGAGATTTGAAATAAGAAGTTACAGAGAACAAACAAAAGGGGTTCAATTATCAGAAAGTAAAGACTTGTATGAAGATTAAAGAAAACCTTGTATGGACTAAATCAAGCTCCTAGAGCTTGGTACTCAAGGTTAGACAATTACCTTCAGCAATAAGGATTTTGAAGAGGAGGATCTGACATTAATTTATATATAAAAATTGATCATGAAAACGTGATTATTGTTGAAGTTTATGTAGGTGTTATGTAGATGACATTATCTTTAGAAATAATGATGATAACTTGAGTAAAAAGTTTGCAACATAAGTGAATAATGAGTTTGAAATGTGAATGTTATGATAACTGATATTCTTTTGGGATTAAAAATATCCCAACTCAGAGAGGGCATCTTTATTTCTTAGACCAAGTATGTAAAAGAAATGTTGAAGAAATTCAACATTGAAGAATGCAAACCAATATGTACTCCGATGATAATTGGTTGTGAGTTAAACGAATAAGATGAAGCTAAGGAAGTAGATCGAAAAACCTATAGCTCATGCTATAGTTAAATTATCCTTCTCAACCTTGAATTATATGCTTTATTTGCATCCTAGGTGTTTAGACATGTGTTATTTCGCCACCTAGAGCACAACTTTACCCTCTTTTGAATTTCTATCCAATATAGTGCCGCCTTTCCTGTTTTTATCTTGATTTTATGGGACATAATACAGATTCTACAACATTCTACTTTACTGCTGCTTTTTTGAGTTAAATCCTGCTTTTATATGCTTTTCTCCCTTTACCCCTTCTTTTTTTAGTTAAAGCGTGATTTAGGAAGCCCAGGTGTGCTAGGATGTCTTTGGCAAGTTTTGCTATTGTTTTCTAAACTCCCCTCCATGGTTTTCTCCTGAAAATACAGCTCTTGCTTGATTTAGGGTCACTCATAAGGAAACTTGGCCTACCAAACCAATTCATGACCTTCTTGTATGTGTTGGATATTGATTTTGTGTAGTTGGGGAATTTTTTCCTATTCTAAGCTTGTCACTTGTGAGCCATTCAAATTGCCTTCAAGGGATTCGATTTTTATCTATGACTATGTATTATATATGTACTCTTATTGATGAATAACAATGGATGGAATATATTCCAATTGTTCTTCAGTTCTCTTGTGTTTATTCACATTAATTTATTATCTAGTTTTCCTTTAGTATCTGTGAGCATTATTCTTGTCTCAAGATCTTCTTGTTAAATTTCATAGGTCAATGATTGGAAGTATATTGTATGTAATGACTTCAAGACTAGATAATAACCAAGTTGTAGGGCTAGTTTCCAAGATTCAAGAAGCCCTTATAGAGACACATGTTCAAGTTGTTAAAAGAATCTTCATATATCTAAACCGAACCTTGGATTTTGGGCTATGATATCCATGAAATGAAGACTTGAATCTGGTAGCATATACTAACGTATACTAGGAAGGAAGTATCAATTCTAGAAGAAGTACAAGTGGTTCCCAATTACTCCTAGTGAAATGATTAGTGTCTTTGCTGAGTAAAAACAATATTCAATGTCATTATCAACAATAGAGGCATAATACATTGCAGTAGTGGCATGTTGCACTCAAGTTCTCTTGATGAAGCAAACCTTGAAGGATATTCATGAGTAATTTGATCAACCTATACCTATCTTATGTGGCAACACAAACGCAATCAATTACATTTCCAATAATCATGTGATGCACTTGAAGACAAAACATATTACCATCAATGACTACAAGAGAACAAGTTACTTAAAACACTGTCAAGTTAGACTACAATGACACCAGGGAGTAGATTGTTGATATATTTACAAAGCCTCTTCCAAGGGATTTATTTGAATATATTAGATAGAAATTAGGAATGATCCCCAATCCTCATTAAATTGTGCAAAGAAAAAGTAACCAACACGGAGGAGAAACAAGAGACAGGAATAAAAGCATAAATTCAGGGTGAGAACCTATGATTGCGTAGGGGGAGAATTCAGGATTATACATTCCATTTCCATTGATGTCAAAGGTTGAGAGTAGCAAGTAAATATGAAAACATAATTGTCCAACACAAGAGTTCAATGAAGAACTAGTATTCAAAAGTAGCTCATCTTTGCATGGTGTTGACATCAATCCGAAAGGGGGATTTTGTTGAAATTGGTTTTGCCATTGATGTCAAAGAGATACTTGAACTTGGTGATGGAATTGAATTCTTGAATTCATTTTGAAGAAGTATATAAACAATATGTGCACAATGCCAATTTGAAGAATTATATAGAAAACATGTGTGAAATTCCCACCAAGTCATGGAACATTTGTGCGTAAAACCTATTAGTGTTTGAGCAAATATGAAGAAACTTGAACTTTAAAATTTTAATCTACAATTACAGTGCATATATATCTCATCAATAATCCAAATAGATAAATAAATAAAACCATAGAACACAAGATATACCCTCGTAAAACCCTCCATTGATTCGGATGATACAAAACCCAGCAAACAATCTTAGAGTATGATTGATAATTGGTAGAGAATGATTACTACACAATAGAATATTGCTTTCACTGAGAGCACCAGAGAGTGGAGATCAAATGAAAGATCGTATCCAACTTTCCAAGTGTATTACACTTTAATAACAAGTCAAATTAGGTTATACAAGGAGAATATAATGGTTGCATGCATTAGTAACTTGTTAACTCTAAGAACACTCTTTTCACTTCATAATTAACTCCCACACTGAATATATGCACCCTCCATTAATTCATCAAGTTTAAATACCTCTAACTGAGTTGTTAACTGATTGCACTGAACTGAACTGAATGGATTGGGATGAACTGAATGTAACTGAACATAACTAAATGTAACTGATCAGAACTTAATGTAACTGAACATAACTGAATGTAACTAATCAGAACTAAATGTAATTGAATAGAACTGAATGTAACTGATCAAAAATGAATGTAACTGAACAAAACTTAATGTAACTAAACATAACTGAATGTAATTGATCAGAACTAAATGTAACTGAACAAAACTAAATGTAATTGATCATAACTAAATGTAACTGAATAGAACTGAATGTAACTAAACAAAACTGATTATAATTGAACAAAACTGAATGTAACTAGTGCTTCTCCATCAGTGTCATCTTCAACAACCACTTGCATAAACTAGAAACAACCATATTAATAAGATTAATATGTTTGGAATACGCCGAGACGTATATATTTGACACATCGAGATATATAATAAATTATTAATGCATAGTTTTAGATTGCATTGGGCATATCACCTTGGAAGTACATTACCTAACCTATTGTTCTCATGATGCTAAATTGCCAAATTGAAAGCTTATTGGGCGGTGCATAGTTTCACTGCAATGAACTTTGACTTTTCAGGCTAAGAGATGGATTCAAGAGTACAACTACACATTCATCTAATAGTTTTTTATTACCACATTCATCTAAATTTAATTTAATAGTTGTATCACTATTTGAGTTAACCTAATAGTTAATATAATAGTTATCCAATATAATTGGGATTATATTTGAAGTTAAGTTAATTGTTATCCAATATAATTGTGATTAAAGTTGAAGTTAAGATAATAGTTGTATAATCATTGGAGTTAAGCTAATAGTTGTATCTAATAGTTAATTTAAAAAGTAATATATTAGGAAGTGCAGTTCAAGTAAAAGTAATTATTGGAGTTGAAGTTAAGCTAATAGTTGTATCTTCAATGGAATTAATCTCATAGTTGTATCTAATATTTGAGTAGTTGAAGTTGAAGTTTAATTTTTCCAACTATAATGAATTGCACTTATAAGATGTTAACTAAGTTATTTTTGCTTTTTTTGAATTATGAAATTTGGGTGATGCCCATAGAATCAATCTGGGAAGTACACTTGTCTCATTCTCGTCCATAGATGAAAAAGCATAGATGGTAGTCCACCCCAAAATTCTAAGATATATACGCCTATCATCCTAATAATCCTATCGACATAACTACGAGATGCATGAGTTTATTAGGAGTTTGCAGGAGTTTATTACGAGTTCAAACGATTTTATTAAGAGTTCGACTCTTACATGAATGCACATTAGCAAGACTCCTAGATTCCAAATGCAATTGGACTAAACCTTAAGTAATTAGAGTTGAAGTTAAGCTATTAGTCGTAGAATCACTGGAGTTAAGCTAATAGTTGTACCTAATAGTTAAGCTAATAGTCATCCAATATAACTATGATTAGAGTTTAAGTTAACCTAAACATGTAATAAGCACTATATATTAGCTATATGCCCAACTATGAGATGCACAAGTTTATTAGGAGTTTAGAGGAGTTTATTAGGAACCTGAACGATTTTATTAGGAGTTCGACTCTTACATGATTTCACATTAGCTAGACTCCTAGATGCCAAATGCAGTTGGACTGAGCCTTAAGTGATTAGAGTTGAAGTTAAACTAATAGTTGTAGAATCATTGGAGTTAAGCTAATAGTTGTATCTAATAGTTAAGCTAATTTAATTATCCAATATAACTATGATTAGAGTTTAAGTTAAGATAATAGTTCTATAACCATTGGAGTTAAGCTAATAGTTGTATCTAACAATTGATAGAGTTAAGCTCCTAGTTGTATCTAATAATCGAACAGTTGAATATTAATTTTAATTTTTACAACTATCACTAACTGTACTTATCACATGTTAATTAATCTTTTTTTTTGAAATTATTAATTATTAATTTTGGACGACGCACATAGAATCAATCTCGACAGTCCACTTGTCTCATTCTCGTTTAATATTGGACAACACTCATAGAATCAATATGGACAATACACTTGTATCATTCTCGTGCGAAGATGAAAAATCATAGATGGTAGTCCACCCCAAAATTCTAAGATATATACACCTATCGACGCAATTAAGGAGTTGATTCCTTAATTAACTGAACTTGTTTTTATCACTACTAAGACTGAACCGATGTCCTATTAATTTAAGTTCACTTGGTGGCATACATGGGCAATTCAAATTTTGTCTCCATTGTTGTGGTCATATTTATTTTCTCTACATGGTCCAAATGTGTTTTCATTAATTCTATATCATATCATACTCATAAAAATTGTTTTGAACCTATGATCATATGTTTTACCCCAGGTCATATAGTCACATGCTAAAGTAAATCACTCTAGGGGTAGCTAATCCGTAGAGAATACGTTGTAGCACCTAGAAACCATGACTAGCCATACATCACATAGTATATCCTCAAGACTTAATACAACATAAGTCATGTGATACTGATACAACACAAGATCTATCTTGATACAACACAAGACCATCTCCAGTTAAGGAGAACCATCTCATAGGGTACCATCAATGAGAATCATTTGACTTGATATGACGCAAGTCCAGACTTTATACAACACAAGTCTCAACCTTGATACGAGGTCACGATCTTAACCGTAAGATCCTAGTACAAGCATCTCTCCATAATATGACAAGGACATGTAAACTTAATACAATATAAGTTCTAGACTTGATACAACACAAGTCTCTGACCTTAACATAAGGTCACGGAGAATATATGAATCTAATTACAACATAGATTCCAGACTTGATTACAACACAAGCCTCATACCTTAAGACATAAGGTCATGGAGAATAACTCTGAAAGTTGTACTCTCAACAAAACCCACCAAGAAATGGAAATCATGTGTGAAAAACCCATCAAGTCATGGAAATCATGTGTGAAAACCCCGCCAATGGCTAAATTATCACAAATATAAAAATATGCATGTCACCAAAAGAACAAGAAGGGTGGTAAGTCCGACCAAAGAAAAAGGATGAAGGGGTATCATCGACTTAAAGAAACCCAAACTAGTGGACACAACAATTGAGCAATATTAATATAAATAAGAGAAATATTGATGTGTATTAAGATAATATTGAATGGGCAAATGGATTAGTATACTAAAATTACAAGCTTCAAGGAACATATGAATTGCTCAGGGGAATTGATGCTACTATGATTTGAGGAAGTGTGTAAGAAAATAGGACATGTTGAAATACAAGGAATTGTCACACATATATACATATATAAGAAGAATTTGCAAGGGCATCCCAAGGAGAATTTTAACAAGAAGCATAAATACATAAGAATACAAGGAATGGTTGTGTAGAGAGAGTTAGAAGTGTGAAGTGCATTCAGCAGTTTGCGCGGAGAAGAGAAAGAAGAGAAGAAATCACAGAGTGGACTGTGATCAAGGTATTAAACAACAAATCTATATATGCATGATGTGCTCTTGAGGGTATAATGATGAGAATGCTAAACTTATGGAGACTTTAATAGGGCATGGTTGAGATAATATTTTGAAGACTAAGATGAGAATGTGTTTTCAATGAATATTTATAACTCAATCCCATTTTGTCCTCAAAAACTACTCCATTGAAATACAAGACAACACAAAGAGTTGAATTTAGAGACATACATATATATATATATATATATATATTGAACATTAAACTGAGAAGTACATTGTTATTGGAAAGTGAAATTTCAATGAGTATTGAAACCTATAATCCTTAATCCAATTGCTATTTTTTTTGCTAAAGAAGCATGCTTTCATAATCTTGCATATGAATGAGCCTTTTCCCACCATTGACATTTGATTTCATTTTTATCTATGCTTTATGGAAAATATTGTACAGGCACTGCTTTGTTTCTGGAATGATATCTTTTTTATAGCTTATATGATTTTTTTTTGGAAATGAAAGGCATGCAATTCAAATTCTTTTCTCGTCGGAAAAAAATCATTTGTGGATTTCAATGATATTGTTAAATTGAAGCTTGTTTTTCTCATCTTAGTTAACTTAGTTTTTTGAACTATTATAGATTATTGAAGAGTGTTTGAAGGTCCTATGGTCATCTTACATTTAATAAATCTTATTTTTGTCAAGATATCTTAACTTGTGGTACACTCATAAGTCATGAGTGACTTGTTATGCATTGTACAATTGCGATTAATAAAGGATTAAGGAAAGAATATAAGAAGGGTAAGCAACCTCTGGATAGGCAGTCCACCTCGGATTATATCTAGAGTGGGATCTGAGATGTCTCGGCCCTTGCTGAGTCACAAGTTCCTGGTATATCTTACTTGCGGGTTGTTGGATATATCCCTCAAAAGTTGCTAGTTCCCTTGATTCAAAAAAAATAAAGGATTAAGGAAAGAATATTTAAGATAAAACTTATAAAATTTAATTAAGCTTCTTATAAGAGTGCTAAAACCTAGATCTCTCTAGGGGATTGATTCGTGTGATAATTGTGAGTTTCAAATTATTAGTCAATAAATCGTCAATATGAGGGGTTCCATTCTCCCATACTAATATCCGTTTACTGGAAAGGGCCAAACCAAACATCCATAGTTTAAAAACATTAAATCGATATTTTTATATTCTAGGCACGACAATCCAATTCTTGAGGTATGATACACACCTACTTGAAAACATTACAATTTTTCCATCTTATAATTATTAAAGAAAAATTTAAAGAAATGATGGAAAAGAAAGTTAAAATTATATTTTGGGGAGCATACATATCTCTGCCAAGTCTATGGATGGAAGATGTGTGAAGTCGGTGTGATTTTATTGGAGCTATATATGATCCTTGGCAGTGGAGCATACAAGGGAGTCTTTAAAATATTGATAATCACATTATTCAACATTACTTTCATAATTATAATATGTAGAGAAATTAGGATTGAAAAATTTTAGAAAGAAAAAAAATTCTTATTATTATTCAGTATTCTGAGCTTTGTGAGAAGCCCCAACCATGGTAATCTCTGGAGCTTCACGCATCCCCAGAATTCAACGTCTGCAAAGAAGTCAAACAATCCACACCTCGCAATTCTTTTATCAGACGACATCCACTAACATTTAGTGCTCCTATTCGTGAGCCACCCTAACCATGGCATTCTCTGCAGCTTCTCACAAACCCTAACATCCAACGTCTACAAAGAAGTCAAACATTCCACTCTTGGGAGGACTTTTATCTCACGGGATCCACTAACATTTAGTGTTTCTAGCTTTGTGAGCTACCCCAACCCTGCTATTCTTTGCAGCTTCTCACATCCCCTAACATTCAACGTCTCCAAAGAATTTAAATGATCTAAAACTTGTATCCTTTGTATCTCACGGCATCCACTGACCTCTAGTGTTTGGAGCTTTGTGAGCTATCCCGACCCTAGTATTCTCTCGAGCTTCTTGCATCCCCTAACATGCAACATCTCCAAAGAAGTCAATTGTTCCAAACCTGGTAGCCTTTCTTTCTCGCTGCATCCACTGACATCTAGTGTTTGGAGCTTTCTCAACTCCCCGAACCTTGCTATGTTGTGCAGCTTCTGGCATCCCCTAACATCCAATGTCTCCAAAGAAGTCAAATGTTCCAAACATGGCAGCCTTTGTATCTCATGGCATCCAATGACATCTAATCTTTGGAGGTTTATGAGCTGCCCCAATCTTGGTATGCTTTGCAGCTTCTCGCATCCCCTAACATCCAATGTCTCCAAAGAAATCAAATATTCCAAAGTTGGATGTGTTTGTCTCTGAAGGCATCCACTAACATCAAATGTTGGGATCTTTCTGATTCTTGACACATGCCGTGAAGAACCTCAGCAAATCAATATCTTATTACGTAGATGAGTGTTACATATAAAAGATATCAAAACCGTTATCTACAATTAGATAACGATATTATTAACTAGAATTTACTAACTATTAACTGAAATATTATTTACAATGTAATCTCGAAGGATTATTCAACATTCCCCCCTTAATCTAAAGGGACATTTGACATGCCAAGCTGCATTCGGAATTTTTCACGGCCTAATGCTTTAGTAAAGATACCTGCAATTTGATCTGAAGTAGGACACTGTGTTAGATGAATGGTTTTGGCCTCAACATGATGTTGAATCAAGTGATATTTGGTGTTTATATGTTTGGTTCGATCATGGAATTTTGGATTCTTGGCTAGTTGAATTGCAGAAGTGTTGTCAACAAAGAGAGGTGTTGAAGTCATTTGTTTCTCATGCAAGTCTTCAAGTATTTTACGAAGCCAAATGATTTCTTTTGTGGCTTGAGCTGCTGCAACATATTCAGCTTCAATTGTAGAATCAGCAGTAACATATTGCTTACGTGATCTCCATGTGATAGTTGTTGGTCCAATGTTCATCAAATAACCTGAAGTAGAGACCCCATTCCTTTTATCTCCATTAAAATCAGAATCTGAATAACCAATGAGATGAAAGTCTGAAAATCTAGAATATTTGATGCCATAATATTGAGTGCCTTTTAAATATTTAAGCACTCGCTTTGCTGCATTCCAATGACCTTCACAAGGATGATGCATAAACCTGGAAAGTATTCCTACAGCAAAAGTTATGTGAGGACGAGTAGTAGTAAGATAAATTAAACTTCCAACAAGTTGTCTGTACTTTGTTGGATCTTCAAATGTGCTACTTTCATTTGAAGTAAGCTTTAGATTATGCTCCATTGGTGTTGAAACGGGATTACAATCCTACATACCAATTTTTTTTAATAACTCCCCAACATATTTTTTCTGAGAAATGAAAATGTGCTTTGGTTTTTGATCTACTTCAATTCCTAAATAATAATGTAATGATCCCAAATCTATCATATCAAAAACATTTTTCAACTCTCTTTTGACAGATACTATATAATCATCAATATTTCCTATGATAAGCAAATCATCCACATAGACAACTAGATATACAACCGATCTTCCAACTTTTTTGACAAATAAAGTTGCATCATCTAGATTGAAGTGCTTATAATTCAATTTGAGAAGATGTTCAATTAACTTTTCATACCAAGCTCGAGGTGCTTGCTTCAAACCATATAAATATTTGACCAATTTGCATACCTTCTGTTCTTGACCTTTGATAGCAAAGCCTTCAGGCTGATCCATATACACATCTTCTTTTAAGTCTCCATTCAAAAAGGTGGTTTTAACATCCATATGATGTATCTTCCATCCTTTTTGTGTTTCTAATGAAAACAAAGTTCAAATGGTACCCCATTTAGCTGTAGGAGCAAATGTTTCGGTGTAATCAACACCTTCTTTCTGTGCATACCCTTTTGCTACAAGTCTCTCTTTGTGTTTGTTAAGTGAGCCATCCGCTTTATACTTATTCTTATATATCCACTTGCATCCAATCATTTTGGTTCCAATTGGAGGGTCCACCAACCTCCAAGTTCCATTTTTTATGACAGCATCATACTCTCTTTGCATTGCACTTTTCCATACATCATTATTTACTGCTTCTTGAAAAGATGCAAGTTCATCAAACACATGAAATTTTAATTCACAATCTAATGTTACAAAATCATCATACCTTTTAGGAAATGTCTTAGTCTGTATCGATCTACGAACTTGTTGTTGTGGTGTTTGCTATGTTTCTTCTTTAAGAGCGGGTTCTGCATTATATATGATACTTAATTTATCCATTCCATTGATAATATCATCAACTGTCTCATCTTCTATTTCATCAACTTGTGCACTAGAAGGAAATTCCAAAACTTGACTTAGAACAAGAATCCCCCCTTCAAGATTTGGAAGTTCATTATCCATTTCATGATAGATTTTTTTATAATGAAATCTATCGAGCTGGGCAAGTTGTTTATCAATAGTGAGTGCGTCTTTCTCAAATTCAAGAAATATAACATCTCTAGAAACAATAAACTTCATTTTATCTTCATCATACAACCTATAAGCTTTAGAAGCATTAGAATATCCCAAAAAAATACACTTCTGACTTCTTGCTTCCAATTTATGTCTTTGTTGCTCAGGAATCAAAACATAACATGTGGAACCAAAAATTCTAAAATGCTTGACAGCTGGAAGATGATCATGCCACATTTCATAAGGTATTTTGTTTTGTAGTGCAGCAGAAGGACATCTATTCTTAATGTAGACAGCACAAAGAACTGCCTCTCCCCAAAACATTAACTTGACATTTTTAAAAAACATCATTGATCTTACCATATTCAAGATTGTCCTATTCATACGTTCTGCCACACCGTTTTGTTGTGGATTATAAGGATCAATTGTTTGATTTTTAATACCATTCTCCTGCAAATATTTTTCAAAATCTTGAGATGTATATTCACCACCGTTATCAGTTCGAAGGGTTCCAATATTGAGTTGAGCTTCATTTTTAATCCATAAATGAAAATTTATGAATGTATCAAAAGCTTGAGATTTTGCTTTTAATCAATAAACCCAACACATCCTCGTAAATTCATCAATGAAAGTCATAATATATTTGTTACCATTTGCTGATGGAATAGGCATGGGCCCACATAAATCTGAGTGAATAAGACCAAGCTTTCTTGAAGCTCGAAACATAGAATCATTAAAAGGCTATTTACTGTGCTTGCCTAAGATACAAGCATTACATGGGGAAAGTTGTCTTGAAATATTAGGAAGCCCTTGAACTCCTTTCTATTTCATAATCCTGAGACTGTCATAATTAATATGACCAAATCTAGCATGCCACAATAAGGAGGAAGATAAATTGCTATTATGCTTAACCAAATTTGCAAAATTTTGTGAATTGGATGATGTACCATTCAACTTTAAAAGTTTGTTATCTTCCACTCCATTCATTACAATCACATTAAAAGTTTGCCCCCTTCATTCTAAAACCTTCTAATAGTTCCATGTTACAACTTAGAGGCCAAAATATCCTACATAGAGGCCATATGTGGTAGGATAAGGGTTTATTCATGGCCCTTGAGTTTCAAAGGTTGCATTTTAGGACTAATTCTAATGTTTCATCACTCTATATTTGTTTAGGCCTCAATACTTACACATAGTTCTCAAAATATCATAATTGTTCCAGTATTCTCTATTGAAGGTGAAGGATCTCCTTGAGAGTCAATTTTTGTTTGTCTAAGGCATTGTTATTAGCTTTGGAAGTACAAAATATCCCTTTAGGGACTAAGTCCTTGTTTTCCTCCGCCCACCATGTTCAAGGCCTTGTGAACAATACCTTGTTCTCAAGAGTTCATAATGGTGTTCACATCACCATGTTGAGGTCAAACATCTCCTTGAAAATTCATGCATTTTAGCTCAAGGAATCATTCTTGGGAATATATTCCATTAATATGCATTTAATGGATCAGGATCAGGAATTGTCTACCAACCATGTCCAAGGCCCTAAGAGACATACTCTCGGCCAATTATATGCTAGACAGTTTTATGTGTGGTTGATCAAGGGATTGATCTTTAACGTAAATGCATATAACTTTACTTTATAGAATACGGCATAATGTTCCTTCCTCAATCATGTTCAAATCATAGATACTCATAACTATTATACAAAATGCTCTAATGCCACCTGTATACCCACTTGAAGGCAAGGATAATCTTGAGAGGTCTTAGGTGGTGGTTTGAGGTATTATTGATGGCCATGAGTACCTATAATATTTATTTGGAGTTATATCCCCACATTTCCTCCCAAAACCATATCAAAGTCCTTGAAATCCATACATACTACTCAAAATATTACAATGGAGCCCTTAGCCCCACTCAAAATAAAATGATACCCTTGATAGGTGCTATGTTATTACATGAGTTGTTGCTCTAAGACATGGATAATTAGAATCTTCCTTTATGAGCTAAGTTATATGTTTTCTCCCCCAACGTTTCTCTCATATCCAATACCCATACATAATGTTAAACAACTTCTTAGTGTCATCAATATCCCACTATTAGGTGAAGGGTATCTTTCAGAGGTCATTTGTGGTGGGTTGAGGTATTGTTCTTGGCCCTTTAAGAATAAAAGTTTATTTTAGAGTGTAAAGCCAATAATTTATTTGTAGACCATGTTCACAATCCTGAGACATGTATCTATTATTCAAATCCTTCTAATGCCATTAGTATCCACACTAAGAGGTGAAATATTCCCTCGATAGGTCGTGTGTGGTGATTCAAGCCATTGATATGGTCCTTGCGTGTATAAAATGCGCCTTTATGTCCTAAGGCCTAAGTGTCATCCATTTACCATGTCAAAGGCATTGAGACCCATGTTTATTGCTTAGTTTTTCCTAATGGAATTGTTTTCTCAACATATACATCAAGCCTGGATACTCTTAAATGGTCTTGTATATTCATTTGAAGTGTCTTTCTTGACCGTAGATTCCTAAATAGCTCCTTTAGGATCTAATGTTCAAGTTTCCTCCCTTGTCCATGTCTAGAGCCCCAAGACCCATACCCAGTCCTTAAAACCTTGCAAATTCCACCCTATCCCTATTCTAAGGCCAAGGATCCCCTTGAGAAGTCATACCTTATGGTTGGAGGTGTCTACATCTCTATTAGCCTTGAATCCTTGAAAGCATCACTTCGTACCTAAGGCTTTATTTCCTCCCTTAACCATGTCGATGACTCTAGTCCCATTTGTTCTTATCAAAAGTTCATAATAGTATTGATATACACACACATATGCTAAGAATACCCTCACAAATCCATATATATTGGTCTGAGGTGCTTTTATTGTCCAGATATGTTTAGAAAATTCCTATAAGACTTAAGGTATAAGTTTCTTCCCCCAACCATGTCTAGGGCCTTGAGACCCTACATAATGGTCAAACCTTCCTAATGAAACTAATACCCTTCAAACAATTTGATGATTAATTATTACTATTAATAAAAAAATTAGTATGATTCAAACAATTAAATTTCAATTTAAAACACTTTTATTATCATCTTTATAATCTTAATAAATTAAAATTGATTATCTTTGATCATCTTTCAATAATAATGTTGTAAAAAGCATATATTTATTTATTTGAAGTGCCAATATTATAAAAAGTAAACAATTGAATCAATTATCTCTATATGTGTGTGGGTGGGGGGGGGGGGATAAATCATTGAAGTGGGTTATTTAGAAAATAATTACTAGTGAACTTTTTTTTATGGTTGGTGTAAACTCTCATAATTAAAATTATTTGTAAGTGTACTATCACCACTTTAACACCATATAATCTAAGTGGTGCTTATATCCCCATATTAAAATCATACAATATAAGTGGGGCTAACTTTTGGCGGGAAAGAAGGACTTAAGCTAGTGATTAAAACCTAATAATGATACTGATTTCCATCAATAAATTTAATAAGCTCGACATAAAAAAATTCAATTGAATAATCAAATGTCAATTTAAACAAGTGAAATTAGTAACAAATTTGTTATGCTTAGTATCGACTTCTTAACAAAAGTTTGAAAAAATTATAATACGCTCCTAAAGTTGTTTTTTTAGCCTAATAATGATATTGATTTCCATCAACAAATTTAATAAGCTCAACATAAAATAATTTAATTGAATAATCAAATGTGAAATTAAACAAGTGAAATTAGTAGCAAAGTTGTTATGCTTAGTACCGACCTCTGAACAAAAGTTTGAAAAAGTAATAATAAGCTCCTAAAGTTGTTTATTAAGATAGATTATTTTGTATTATAAGGGGTTGGTTAGACAATGGTTAAATGATGTATGGGTTAGTCAAAAGTTGCTTAGTATGCATCCTAAGAAAAGTTTGAAAAAATAGTATATGCTTATAAAGTTGTTTATAAAGATAGAATATTTTGTATTATAAGAGGTTGTTGGACAATGGTTAAAGAATGTATGGGTTAGTCACTTAGATATTAGTTGGTTAGTGGAATCAATCATGGATAATTATATTCCACTATAATCTATTATGTTTGACTATAATAAGACATAGTCAACCATAGTAGTTAGGGAGATAATGGATTAGTGGTCAAGCCATATTAGTAAGATGGTTGGTCAATGATTAGTGGGTTAGTGAGTTAGTAATTGATGGTTAGAAAGTGTGTTGATTAGTAGGTCAATGATAATGAGGTTAATAGATTAGTGTTTAGAGTTATTTTGAGTTAATAAGATAAGGCCAAACTTAATAAAAAAATCTAACTCTGACATATAGCCATGTAAGAGATTGATATAGTTTACAATGGTAACCGCAAAAATTAAATAACTGTCAAATAGAAGTGTGAAAATGTATAAATACCACATCCAAGTGACATTTTAATTTGGAATTAATAAAAATATATATACCTATCCAAATGACATTTTAATTTGGAATAAAAATTGATAAATATTAATTAAACCATTTAATTTAATTTTATGTATTTTATGAATTTTAATATTAAAAATCATTTATACATTATTTTTAAATAATCAAATTGTATTTTTATATCCAAAATTATTATCAATAAATTCATTCAAAAAAATATGTCCTTTTTATTAATTTAAATGTTTTATTTTGAATCATAAACATTTATAATTATTAATTACTTTAATTAATATACTTTTACTCATAATTTTGATTAAATTTAATTAAAATTACTATTATGCCATGAAAAGGTAAACCAATAAAATGGAGATTATGGCATCAACAAACTTGGCTTTTGTTTAGGCCACTTTATAGTTGTACTAAAAGTTAGGCCACTTTATAGCTGTACTAAAAAGTCCATAGTAGACTAGCCACATAGTAGAGTAAAAAGCAAAAAGTTAAAAGCTTGCAAACTCTTATCACAATAACATGAAATTAGTCTTTTTCAGGATCAAATCACATATACGACCGACAACGTTGGATGTGACCGCTCATGCGAGCCAGGTCATCCGATCGGTGCAAATGGTCGGATAAGTAGGTTACTCCTATTATAATGGAGTAACCTACGTACCCGACCATTTGCACTGATCGGACGAGCGGCAACGTTGGATGTGACCGCTCACGCGACCCAGGTCGTCCGATAAGTAGGTTACTCCTATAATAATGGAGTAACTTACTTACCCGACCATTTGCACCGATCGGACGACCTGGCTCGCGTGAGCGGTCACATCCAACGTCGTGAGCGGTCATATCCAACGTTGTCGGTCATCCGATCGGTGCAAATGGTCGGATAAGTAGGTTACTCCTATTATAATTATTCTAATTCTCAAGTTAAATATTAATATTATTTAAATTACAAATTAATTGAAAAATAAGAAGTTTTTAAATATCTAGTCGATTACATAATACTCACATAATAGTCTCCCTTTAGCAAGTATAATAATTTTTATTGCTACTTTATAATAAATTAATAATTAAAAATTGGTTATTTTTATTGTTTGTCAATATTAAAATCTTATTTCTTTTTAAATTGTATTAAAAATAAATAATTAAATTGAATTGATCATGTGAATTTATTTGTTTAAATAATGTAAAATTAAGAAATTGAATTTGTTGAGATTGTTACAATGTAAAAACTCAAAAATTACTCTTCACAATTTATTTAAATGAAAAAGTTATAAATAATTAATTCAAATTATAAATTACAAAATAATTATTTGTAAAATGGTTGTGTTTATTATAAAAATGTTTATAAATAAATCCTACGTGTATATGTCCATGTGACAAATAATTATTAGCACCACATTATGGTACTTGCCAACATGGCATTTCTCATAAGTTCCAACAAACATTTACATCATATTAACATCAGAAAATATAAGGGATGCTAATACCATCACCTTAACACCACAAATTGTAAATGGTGCTAATACCACCACCTTAACACCACAAAATTGTAAGTGGTGCTAAAAGCACTACCTTAACACCATAAACTATAAATACTAGTACTAAAAGATCAATTTTTTTTGTTGTGATATGAGATCTAGAGATCCCACACTGTTGCTTAGTATGTATTCTACATAACCATCTTGAACTGCAATAAATTTCAAATTTTTCGTACCATGGAACATCTCAGGACTCCTTTAGAAAGGAGTAAACTACCATTTGCACCGATCGGACGACCTGGCTCACGTGAGCGGTCACATCCGACGTTGCCGACCGTCCGATCGGTGCAAATGGTCGGGCAAATAGGTCAATCTCTTTCGAAATATGACATTTCTAAAAGTAAACAAGCATCAGGTTCATCCATCGCTGAGGTTTGTAAAGTCAGCGGAGGAATCAACGTAATTCTGCGATATTGGGATAGTGTCTGTTCGTTCACAAAAAGTATAAAATAAAGACGTGCAATTTATCTCTTACGAATAAACAAAAGATTCGTCTGTCTCAATAAACAACAGTTTAAAGATATGAAACCGAAGAGGAAAGTTGGAAGGATTTTACAGATGACGATTTTTCCAGCAAATCATCAACGTTGTTGGTCATCCCATGCCAAAGCTGACGTGGCATTAATTTCTCAGGAATATTTCTTCCCGAGTCTCTCCTTGATTGTCCACCTTTACAAGGCGTTTGTAGAGGTTAAAAACGCCTATCAATCCATTAAAATGAAAACTCTTATGGATTCGGACGGTAGAAGATACTCACCCATTATACGCCTCCAGTCGGAAACAGCTTATTTCAAACACATGGGATAGAATGGCCATCCTTATCTCGATTGCAGATTCTCTCTATCCAATGGACAAGGAGAAAAGTCAACTGTTGACTCTGCTTCTTGCCCATTGGATAGAGAGAATCTGCAATCGAGATAAGCTCAGGCGAATAGAACATCCTTCCAATTCTGAATAGCCTGCGAGCCGTATCGTCCTCATGCGCAGTGCTTCAGCCTATGATCCATCTTTATCATTGACTGTCCACCTGATTTTAGAAGGCCAAACTTTGTAAAAGGTGTAAGCTAAACTCTCGACCATTTGTATTGGAAATCTGGTGAGTTTTCTAACCAAAATCTAATGGAAATTGTTCAAATGGCAGTTTTCAGTGATTATCCAAGTGCCCTAGGGGTAATCAAGGGTCCTGAATCCATTTCTGCAATAAAAATTGCAATTTCAACACTGAAAATCTCATTTCAACAACACATCATGTTGTCAGATTCCAACCAAATAGTCTAGAGTTTATCCAACTCCTTTGTAAAATACAAGAAGCACCATAGCCTTTGACTTTGTCATATAGACGAACGCATCTAGGCACCATTTCTAGTTACCATAGTTTGGAGAAAAAATGGCTATTTAGACGGAGGTGAGGGAATAGCCGCTTCCATTTGTAAGTAACCTCATCTTCAAACATGTATTTCATCTTGTCCAAAAAAACATGCAATTCACGAGAAATAAGTCGACTAAGAGCGGTAGCGAAGGCGCTGGCCTATGGGTCTAGAACACAGTGGTTAACTAATATACCAGCATAGATCTAGCTTAAAATAGATCTAGCAAGCTCTGGGATGAAATTTCTTGAGATCCAAACCTATTTTTAAAGTGTAAATTAAATGTTTTAACTTTAATTTGACTAGACATGTTATTGGTGAGTGACCATAGACACAACTAACCACTTAGTTTTGTGAAGATAGTAATTCAATTACCATTGTGATCTTTGATAAACGGAGACATATTTTGTATAGATTATCCTTGCATGGTTTGATCTTCAAATACAACAAAGTTTTGAAATATTTATACGATAGAGGAAAGGTGTTAGTATACAACAAAATGGCTAAAATGGCAAATTTAGCCATTTTAGCCATTTTAGCAAAAATGGAGATTTTTTGGAAAAAGTCGGGAAAAGTCGGGACTTGCCATTTTTAGCCTTTGCGACTTTTTAGAAAAAGTCCCAACTTTTTGAAAAGTTAAAAAGTCACGATTTTTTCCAGCTGATTTTTCGGCTTAGGGAAAAAACCAAGACTTTATAAGTCGCGACTTTTTGGAAAAAGTCGCAACTTTTTGAAAAGTTAATAAGTCACGATTTTTTCCAGCTGATTTTTCGGCTTAGGGAAAAAATCACGACTTTTTCAAAAGTCGGCGATTTTTCGGAGAAAAAGTCACGACTTTTTGAAAAGTTAAAAAGTCGCGATTTTTTCCAACTGATTTTTTGGAGAGTTTTTCAACACTGGATTAAATCCCTAACATCAATGATGGCTTATGGATAAACAAGAGGGAGGCCAATGTCACCACACCTAACCCTCTTATGCTCTTTAGGCTAGTTCATCTCTAGCTCAAGGGAGGAGTCCCTAAATAAGATTACTATAGTTTAGCAATGAAACACATGGTGAACTTGAAGAGTAACCCTAACAAAACGAAGTGTTTTTATGCAAAGGAAATTATATAGGTGATGAAGGGATTGGAGTCCAGTGTCTTATCAAATTAGCAAATGGAGCCAATCAAGGAATACATAAGGGTTTTTTGGAATGATTAGAAAGGGCTAGGGTTGTACCATATATCACTACTCCTAGCTGCTCTCTAATAGTTGGAAGGATTTCAAGATCAATCAAAGGGAATGCTCTAGAACGTAAATTTCAAATGGACTTTTATGGAGGAAAATTATCATGGAAGGCATAAAAAACACATGATCTAGAGCAGAAAATGGGCACCTAAACTACACTTCCAACTTCCAAGTGATAGTAGACGTATACATGATAGAGAACTTATTCTTTATTACCTTAAAGCCATTAAGAATTTGAAGATCCATGCATCAAGCCAAGCATGGAAAATAAGAAAATCCTTCAATGGGGCGCGAGCATCAACCATCCATAAGAGCCAATTGATATTTCATTGAGTCTTAATGGGATTTCTCCCCCAATCAAGCATGAGAAACGAATGAGGAAGAGACACTTTTATATAGGAGAGGAGCTCAACTTCTTTACAATAAAATAATGATAAATTCTTTGCTTCCATACGTCAAGGGACCAAACCCTCAACCAACAAATAGATCTAAGTTTCATAGGGGTGTATGGGAATCTTTCTCATGTGGGACACTCATCTTGCAATGAATCCCTCCAACACTTATGTGCAACCAAAAACTAACACAAATTATGATACC
The DNA here is from genome assembly GCA_001517045.1 of Pseudotsuga menziesii. NCBI lineage: Eukaryota > Viridiplantae > Streptophyta > Pinopsida > Pinales > Pinaceae > Pseudotsuga > Pseudotsuga menziesii. Next base: position 4,111 of record LPNX011135730.1, on the reverse strand, counting down.
TTTGTTCATGTTGTGAAACAAGCAAAGTTGAATTTGAAGGAATGCCAAATTGGAGATTCAAACAAACATCTAGGAGGGTTAACAACACTTCCCAACTACCATGCTACATATATTTGAGAAGGTGAAGAGGATACATGATCATTTTCATCTAGTATCACCACTCTCTTCGATGAAAGTGTTGTAGCTCATTTGGTAAGTTATGTGGATGCATTAATGCAAGTCATAAGTTGTCACATGTAAGAATATCAAATGTTATCATATTTTTAGTTAGATGCAATATATTAGCCTATATTTGTAGATGCATGTCTTTTGCTTTGGGTTCATGGCATGGGTATGTTGTATAATTCTCATATGTTGGCATTCTTACACATGGTAGTTTGATGAGGATGGCCAGACACATTTGCATCAATACACCACCACAAAGTATTATCCTAGTGATGTATAATTAGCTTCAATACTACTAGGGATTCCTTGGCCTTGGATACTAGGAGTGTCTTTGCCACTTCTTTGAGATCTTTCTTATCTAACACTATTCAACAAGCTCTTGGTGTTGACTTCTATATTATGGGTGCAAAGGATGGGGGGAGAAAGGTTCCTATCTTCTTTGGTGTGTATATATATATATATATATATTCTAGCCATGCTTTCTTATTACTCATTTGGTTTAGATTAAATTGGAATGAGAATTAACTTCTCTTTTAGTGATTAATCCCAAAAGACAATGCTATCCCACCCACAACTTAGAAGGGTTATCCATTTTTAGCTCAATAACTTTAGGTTGGCTCTTTTCCAACTTAATGGGGGATTCCCTAGAATCAGATTGCTAAGGCTATGGCAATAGGGCATGTTACCCCATATATTGTATACAACTTTTGTAGTTGTGATTTTCATCATGAAGGCAGGGGTTGCATGCTGATGAGGCTATGGATAGCTCGATGCCGATGCTTGCACTTTATGTTGGTGCCTTGGATAGCCTTGATGATGTATTATGTTTTGGTTGCACCTAGTCATCTGATGTTGGTTCTCCATGGTTTATGATGAGCTTGATGGTTGAGAGCCTCCTAGATGATTTGGGCTCATTTGCAAGTGTCTTAGCACCTTCCTTGATGATCTCCATGATGACATAGAGGGCTTGGCATGGTCTCACCTAATGTGCCTTGCTTTGTTGTTGTTTTGATGTAGAATGTGCAATATTAGTGGCTAGTCTTAAGGGGGGTCGTTCTCAAATGCCTTGGCTCGGATTGAGGTGTATGATATATGGATGGAAAGCTTGTTTCTTGAGCTATCTCATGGTGGTGAAAACTCTCCTTGTTTTTCTAGGGCGTTGTAGCATTTGGGAATTCATTCTGAGCAGTGGATTCTAGTTTGTGAGCCATTTTCAATAGTTCGGTAGCCTGTCTTGAGGAGCATTGTTCTCCAAAACCCTAGTTTTGATGGAGGATTACGATATATGGATAGAAATTTGTATCATGAGCTTTCTAGTGGTATGAAACACTCCCCCTAGTTCCCTAGGGTGTTGGAGCTATGGTAACTTCTTTCTAGCTTTCTAGTGGTATGAAACACTCCCCTTAGTTCCCTTGGGTGTGGGAGTTATGGTAACTTCTTTCTAGGTTTTTTATTTTAGTTTTTGAGCCATTTTAGCACATGCTTGGCATATTCTTATGGTTTTTGGAGACTCTTCTATCAGAGCACCCTTGCTGCCCAACTTATGATTGATATCCATTTTTGGATGAACACTCCTTTGGTTTTGGATGTGGTATGGTCTTATGGGTGGATTACTGTTGACTTGGGCTAGATCGCTCCTCCTTCTAGCCCTTGATTGGATTCTATGGCACAGTTTTTATGTATCTCTCTTGTTTCTAAGCTTGATTGGATTCAACTGCTCCCTAGCTAGGGTGCCCTTCCAAAAGGCTCAAGATCCCAAGGGTCAAACCTCAACATATGTGCAATGATGTACACATATCAACCAACAAGGGTTAGATCCTTGAATCAAAGATACCTCCAATCAACAAATAAAGCACCCAATCCAAGAGCAAGGTGTCCACAATTATATGACCACTTCATGAGGAAGAGGACAACCCCTTCTATAATCCCATAGCATGCCTCCACACCTGCCAAGAGAGAGAAATAGGGAGGGTGTTCAACCAAAAATGATGCCCAATAGAACTAAGATGCCATCCAAGTGATAAGAAACAAGGGGGCTCCAACAAATGAATGCCATATGTCATCAAGCATGCTCAGAGGGTGCTCTATGAAAAAGCAACCACAAAACATCCATGTCATCAAATTGTGCCAAATAAGCTAGAGCGCTCACATGGACAAGTCTCCAAATAACACATCATCATGTAAACAAGCCAAGCATTCCATGTATAATGATAGTGCATGTGATCTAGATGCCAAATAAGACCAAGAGCAGTAGGGAACTCCACAATAAAGTGATCAATGTGTCATGAATAAGTGCAACATCATCCATATGAGATCACATTAATAACGGAAACATCATGCGAAGACACATCCCATAGCCACTAGCCCAAATATATCACCAATATCTATCAAACAATCATATGCTAGGGCATCATCACAACATGAAGCAACACCCAAGGCATAAATCAGCTCCATCAACCTGTAACCCCACCAAAGGCGTGACAAAAATCACATGTGGACACCCATGAAAAAATGGGGAGTAACTAGCCAATTGTTGATGAGCTATATATGATCTATTCATAAATCATTGACCTGGCTTTGTGCTTTGAAGAATATAGGATTTACCTTGGGTACCACCCTTAGAATGAGGGGAAGTGCTCGGGCAATTTCCCTGGGATATATTACGTGGAAAAGAAAGGTTCTGTAACTGTCATATCTTTCACCTCTTTTGTTGCCTTATTGGAGTATGCTCGTTCTCTAGGAGAAGTATGTGTCTTTTGCAGTTCTTTGTCAGTTTCTTTTGGTTACAATTGACTTTCATCCTCTTCCTATTTCTGGTTATCTTCATTTTTTGGAAAGAATACTTTTGTATGTTGGGGATCTTCCTTTTCCTGGTTTGAAACTACTCATTTTCTCCTTCTTTTTAGTGCCTGGAAATCATTCAGTTCTAGAGTGGAATTCCATATGCATTACAGTTTCTACAACAAAGTATCATGTTCTCGTAATCACAAATTTGAGTCCAAGAAAATTTGTCCACCTACAAAATTGAAGTTTCTGGAAGAACTTTGAGAATACACAGATCATCATCCTAGAAGGATGGCGAATTGGGAAGTCTTATGTACATTGGGATGGACTATAACTCTTATGTAGCTGGTTGAAGAGTTGGTTCCATGGCTTTAGGAAGAGGACAAAGCTTTCCCAAAACTAGGGGCCCTTAGTTATATGACTGCTAGTCTGTCACCTTCTAAGGCAAAAATTACAATAAACTTTTGTGTAGCACATTATCTAAAACTTAACTAACTTGGATGTCAAAGGGCTAACTTTTGTGTAGCACCTTATCTAAGACTTAGGTAACTTGAGATATCTAGATTATTTGATCTTTTACCAAGGGCAGGAGCACTTTTATCTATAGAATAGAGGAAAGGGCAGAGGTCAAGGAGAAAGAAAAAGAGTAGAGATGCTCAAGGGAAGTGATGACTCATTCCTAGAGACACAAGTGGCTATGATATTGGGTAACTGTTGTGAAGGTTGGGCCATTTCTTGATTCCTTGATTGGATTCCTGCTACAATCTGTCTGTACAATGGCTAGGATGGGGAAGTCAATGGCTGCGAAATCACAGGAGCTGGAAAAACCACCTGCTTTTTGGAGGAAGGAAGAATGGTTTTTGGAGGAGATGAAGCAAGCCCTTCCTCTTACTTTGTTCGTATGACCATTTAGGAGTGACCAATACTCAAATTATTTTCTCAAATGTCATCAACACATTTTTTGAAAACCAATTACAATATTAAAAAGTGAAATCATATATATTTGTTAGTTACTTGGACCATGAGTACCCAATTCTAATATTTGTACCTTAGAGAGTAAATGCACTTACACTCATATGTTTTATTGCAACAACACTAATATGATACATAAGAACATGATTTTAAAACATAAAAACTTAAAACATGATTAATATATATATAT